>JAOXXN010000162.1:9047640-9073069 GCA_026770055.1 Myrmophylax atrothorax | reverse complement strand
ATCTTGTTCAGTGGGGTTTGCCATAATTGTTACATCTTGTTCACGGAAATGGCCATCAGTCTGAGCCATCCATGGGAGGCATTGGGGGTTAGGTGGTTGGAAAAGGAGATATGTAGAAGAAAACAGGCCTAAACCTTGTCATATGGTTATAAAATGTCTACAGAAAATGGCAGGAGGAGCTGGCAGTGGTGCAGCGTTTCACTTGATAGTGACCAGTGATGAGTTAGTGTTGTGGTTTGGTCAACTTGTCTCCTTCCTATTGCTGCAGTCTGTGATTTCAGTACCAGTGATTGTCCCTTGAATTTATCATCTCAGAGAAGGTATGAATGGGAATGAAGCCATTCAGCACACGCTGTCTTGAATAGCTTGTCCTGTTAGAAAAAATGGATTCAACTAAGTTCACTTACAAGTTTAACACAGAGGTCTGGAGTACAAATGCTGAGAGGAGGTTTCAGTTTCTAGTTGATCTGGATGATCAGCTGAAGGCCTGTAGAGGACGTGGCAGAGCTAATAAAGGGAAAAAGGAAGCATGAACGCAGCAGGAATTGGTTGTTGGAAAGGGCTTCTTGGTTAAGACACACCAAGGGCAATGGCACTGTGCCCATTCCTATTCCAGTAGGGCTTGTCCTTTAAATAGCTGCACACAGATAACTGTTAGTCACTTAAGAGCTCGTTAAAGGAGATTTATGCTGCTCTTCTTTGTAAGGAAAGGTCTGCACATCCCAGTGTTACAAACCTCTTGGCAAATTACAGATGTTGGGGGGACATAGAGAGCTGCTGACCGGCAGGGAACAGGAATATCTTTGCACATCAGCATCATGACAAGAGGGTTAAGGAACCTGCTCAGCTGGCAGTAGGTTGTGCCCTTGTGAGTAGGGTAAGCTCTGCTTTTTACAAATAAACCAGCAGTGCTGCTCTGCCTGATGACGTTGTGACCGTGATGGCCAGGCCACCACTGTCCCATTGGTATGCAGAGCTCATAAGCTTCAAGAGCTAGAAAAAGGCAGAAAAAGAAAACCAAGCACATGAAAAGCTTCAGGCACATCTCTCAACCCCAACTTGAAATGTTAAAGAATTGAGGCATGTTGTGTCATCTGAGTAGACATCAGTCTTGGTAATCACCGGTACCCAAAGGAAGAGACTGAGGCTTGAGTTCCTTCCACAGATTTGGTTTCTTGCTGAAGGGATGGAGGTGGGAGAGCAAGGAAAGTTCTGAACCATCATCAGAGGGAGAGGGTTAAACAAGTCCTGGTGTGGTGGGTCTCCAAAAGAACACATGGGTGAAGCTACCAGCAATTTCCAGCCCTTCTCAAATGCTGTGTGTCTGTCCTCAGTGTCTTGTTTTTAGGCAGAGCCTGTTCCTCTGAGGACTTTCCAGACCCCACTTGGAAAAATTATTTTGATCACCTCTAGTGAGCCTAGAGCAGGAAGAAATGGGTGTTTGTCCGTGGATGTGCTTAGAGCTCCAATTCGCAGCAACTGAACCCAGATCATTGTGTGAACATTTACTTTCCCCCCTTCACTCTGAGAGTGTCACTTACTAAGCTTAGTTATTAATACAGAAATTGGTACAAAATGGGGTGAAAATGCCTCTTCAGTTCTTGCAATGAGAGAGGGATGGAGAAAACTGGCACTGGTGAGCAGAGGGTTCAAAGACCCCATTTTTAGCATTATAAACCAGAAGGTGGTTTTAAGACTTGAAATATTTATCTGCCCACCTTCCCTCATGAACTTGAGGTCCTTTTGGACAATACACTTACACAGGACTTGCAATGATGGTAAGCAGCTGGGACTTCAATGACATGGCATCCAAGGCATCGAGGATGAAAAATCAGGGCATTGTAGCTCTGGTTGCTTTTATTGGATCTTAGAAAGATGCCAAGTTTGGGCTGTGATAGCTCCACACAGATACATGTATGTATGTATGTATGTATGTATCAGAATAAAAGGACCCTGAACAAGTAATAAGCCTCCTGTTGCACATACGACTGTTCCTTCCACAGTCACAACTTACACCTGTTGTGAATTGTGCTTTTACTGTGAGCTCTGGGGAGCTTTGCTGTCCCTGTCATAATGGGCTATCACACACCAAACCCGCTTCTTTCCAGGCCTAGGTAATTACCTTCTGCGTGGATACTGCTCCTCATGTGCTGGGAAAACCTTGAGCTATTCGTACCCTGCTGCTGCACCCAAATTAAATCATTAGTTCTCAGTGAGAATATTTGTAATTCTTGCATAACAAAAGCAGTATTAGCAGCCACCCACATGTAAGGGGAAAAATGCAGTGATGAATCAGGGGGTTTGAGTATGGATAAATCTGGTAGGTCCTTCTATGACCAGATGACCAATCTAAATGCATTCTTCTTTTTTTTCCTTTAAATAAATAAATACATACATACATACCTAAACAAATAAATCTGCATTTAGGTAGTCTAGATTTCATGTGACAATCAAAAGACACCTTGTAAGACTGCACAATGACCTTTATTTACAAAGAGAAAGTTTGATTCTGTTTTCAGTTATTTGGACTCCTGTATCATTCCCAACCTCACGCTATTGTATATTCAGTTACCCTTCCAAGTCCTTGCAAAGTTCACAACACATGGTTTTGAAGAGATGACATCTGTTTAAATCAGGACATGCTGTTCCCAAAATAATAAACAAACCTATCCAGCAGATGATGAATTTTGAGATAAGGCAGAAATTATGAAGGCTGGTTGCTGGCCATGCTCTGCTGGCTGTCACTGGGTGTGTCCAGTACTCCTTTACCACTGCGAACCCAGGAAACGATTCTATTATCTGATTTTCATCATTGACTGGCTTGAAAGGGCACTTGCCAGCTGCTCATGCCCTTTGTGGCCTGCTTTATTTATTCTTCAAAGATATAAAGGTATCTGGTGCATGCTGTGTGCAGCTGAAGTGAAGAGCTGGGAGTTTTTTAGGACCTGTTTTTCTTCTCATGTCACCTCTTGTTAACAAATTCATGTTAGAATCAAAAGGTGGTTCTATGCTTTTATTTTTGCTGGACCACCTTAATTCTACAGAGAAGGCCTTGAATTTGGTGCACTGGGTTAGGACTTCATTAAATGCTGAATCCTTGTGTGTTACAGGTTGTTATGCAGCAGTCCTGCTTTAATCTGGGCCCCACATGTGGTTTGCCTGGAGCGAGGCTTAAGCCAGAACTGGGCAAGGTTTGGATGCAGCCCAGAAACGTCCCCACAAACTCAAGCCAGTGATGTGCCAGCACATGAACTTTCATTTCCAGAACAGAAGGGCCCATATCCCACCTGTTTCTGCACAGCATCAGCTTATGGCCCATCACTGTCTAAAATGGTCATTCCTGTCCTGTCCCTAAGGTTTTTTCCTGCTGAGAGAACAGGCAACCAAAATAGAAAGTACCTTCATGAGTGAAAGCCTTAACGGAGAGGGGGCAATGGAGACACTGTTGGTCTCACTGTGACCACTGTGTGCAGGGAATGGGATTGAAGGGTTATAAACAGAAAGGAATGTTTCTCCTTTTAAACAGAGTGTAGCTGCCATGATGACACTTCAGCTCATATTTGATAGCTCAGGTGCCTGACTGGTATTGTGCAGAATGCCCTTTCCTCATTATTCAAGGTACATTGCAGTGCTGGTGACCATCACCTGTGTCCTTGCCCTTTTGCTGCAAACCCTGCAGCTGGAATATCAACCCTGACTGAAAGAAAAATGTAGAAAGTCAGCTTCACCCAATATTTGGCCTCCTTCAGGCGTGTGTGCTGCCTGCAGGACTTGCTGCTCTGTGACTGTAAGGCATATTTGCACATTGGTCCTCCCCAGGGATGTGCTGGCACCTCCTGGCTGCCCTCTGTGCCCAGCATCATCCCTTCTCACAGCTGCTGAGCCTCTCTCTCCACTCTCTCTCAAAAATTCAGCTGCTGAGTGAAACACATGGGAAAAGTCATTAATTGCCGTAACCTTCAAGGCTTCCTGACATTTCTGCATTGGCAATGAATGGGTTTGAACCCCAAAGTCAGTCAGATAGCTAAACACACAGGCTTTCACACCTTCACACTTTCTCATTAGGTTGCATCTCGGTCCATTAGAAACTCAAATGGTGATGCTGACCTGTAGGGTCATCTTCATACGAGTGCTGTCTGGACAGAAGTATCGGCCTTTGGGCCACCACTGAACTCTGCTCTCTGACGGACACTCTCATAGGGGTCAGATGTGGAGGACCAGGCTAGATCAGAACTTTTGCACTGGAAACCATGCACCAGTCTGCCCCATTCCTGGTTTTCCAGCCTGACCCAACAACTGAGCCTTTGTGCTGTCTGTGTTTATCCCTGTTAGAGTTTCAGATCTGCTGGCCCAAGAGCATCCTCTCACGTTTTGTCAACCCTCTTGTCCTCAGGAGATGTTGTTCCCTGTGCTTAGTAAATGCTGATCTGTCCGACCAAAGAGGTGCCCATGTTTGGGCTCCAATTCATGCAGTTGTGTTGCATTGGGAAGTGGGGCAGAGGAGCTCTGTTCAGCCTCGAGGGTGGGTTTGTGTGTGTGATGGAGCCTGCCCGTTTCTAGAGGCAATACTCTTTTTCTGCTGTATCCATTCTCTCGCTTTGCTCCTCCTTTCAGTTCCTTTAATACAAAGAGTTGGAGACAAACAGCAGCATGTGAGTGTCCCCAGGAGAGGTGAGGAGGGGACATCGAGCAGGGGCTGCTGCTTTAGCCTGGCAATTTGAGGCTGAATATTTGATCTGTTGGGCAGCATTTCCAAAGACTCTGCTTTGCTTTGAAGAGCGCCAATTAAGGTCTGAACTACAATGCAACCCAAAGATGGGGTGTATTTTCTTCTTCTCTTTGTGGACTGGGAGATACAGGTTTTCTTTTGCAAATCTCATTAGTGGCTTTAGGCTGGACAGGAGTAAATGGAATATATTATTGTAAAAGATTTAATGGCCATGTTGCAAGCTGTGGAGGGTGGGAATAAGGGATCATGATTTTCCAAAGAGACTTTAAAAAGATGCTCAATTAGTCGAGAGGATTTTTAAAAACATTTCTTTCTGGAGCCAAAGTTGAGAGATTTAATTGGGGCTGCACAGCAAATGTGTCTACATGACATGATGACAGCGAGCAAAGGGCACTGTGAAATATTAAGAGCTGTTACCTACTTGTAAACTCTACCCAGAAGATGTGAGCTTTATTTTTAGTGTCTTAAAAGTGGTGGTTCTTGCCCTGGCTTTTCTGGAGTATGGAATTGTTGGCCTGAAGAGCCACAACTGTAGCTGTCCTGAAGGCTGTTCCAGTTGAAATATTGTATTCATGTATTTTTCTTATGGATGGGTCAGTCTCTTTGCAAATCTGCCCTGACATCTCCTCTGTCTGAGTTCATGACACAAGCCCCACACTGACTCCAGCTCCTCGTCTGGGTCAGGTGCGGGGAATGTCCCAATGATTTGGCTCACCCACAGCACTCAGGTTAGTGGGTAGCCAACACCAAAGTGGATAGAAAGACAAAACAGCTGGGCATCCTTGAGAAGTGACAGCCACAAGCACTTTGTGGGTCTGCCAAGGTTTGGCTGCACCAGGTGCACCTGATATCTGCAGACAGGGACATAAATAGTGAAGGTTTGTTGGGGGAGGTGGTGCTTCTGCCACAGTGAAACAGGGAGCTTGTGGAGGTGAGATGGAGCTGTGAGTGTTGGTCCAACCTTAGTGTAATGCTGTGCTCTGATTTCAGGAGAGGAGGGGATCTGCTGGAAGGTCTGTTCTGTGTGGAAAAAACCACACAAGGGAAGAAGAATACTCTGGCTATAATGGCAAGCCAGGGAAATGATGGACATTGAGGATTTAACTCCCTAGTGCTTTTTGATCTTTCTCATTAATATCCCATCTTGCTGTATCTGGGAAACTTTTCAAAGGGGACACAGCAAATCAATATTCCTCCTGCTAAATGAATTTTTGTTTTTTGAGGTTTGTTTGGTTTCGGTTGTTTTTTTTTCCCCAACGGATATGAAATTTTGAAGTGCTTGGAAAGGACTTTTGCACCTTGGCTTGCTGTAGTATCCTGGCAGATTAAACAGGTGCAGCTGGCTGCAGGCTTTGGGGACTCAGCTGATGTGTAGCAGTAACCAGGGGACATGACTTGTGTGTAGGGACAAGCTCCTAGGGTGGACATTTGCCCTTTGAGTGTTGAGAGTTGAACTCTACAAAGTGTGTAGCTCCAGCTGCTCTTGGTGTAGCTCTTTTCTTCATCAGGCAACGTACTCTCCTTTCACACAGGACAGGCAAAGAGCTTGCTGCTTTCCTGTGCATCAAATTTAGGTGCAGCTCTGCTTTGAGCATTTTGATTAAATGCTTGTGATACCTGGTTTCTCTGCTAGATATTAGTGTGAAGGATCTCAGCTGCTGTTCCTTGTTCTGTGTTACCATCCCTGCTGCCCATGCATGTCCCTTAGCAGGGGGATGCAGGCTCTGGGCAGGGCAGCGGGACCTTGCCAGGCTCCAGAGCCAATGGTGCACTCTGTGTCTTCCCGCCTTGACGTTGTCCTTGCAAGATTTGGGTACATGTGCCATAACTGAGATTAAAAAGGCTTGGTTTTGTGCAGTTCTCTTGGTGGGAAAGTGTCACTGCCACAAATGTTTCCCAGACTGCGTTCCAAGGCTCAGGGTGGCTGTGAGATGACTTTCATGCAAAGGTTCTCATCAGGGTTCAATGAATTTCCCATGGAAGCACTTTGTGCTCAATGCTGCCTTTGGTGGAGAGATATGCCAGATTCAATGTTTTACCTTGTTTTTAACCAGATCAGTGTATAACTTGTGTGCTCCCAGGGTATTACAAATGAGTGACAAGGTGCAGTGTGGCAATACACACCCAGGTGGAGGTGACCAGCATATGGGAACTCCTCAAATTGCCTTTGCCATCTCCACAGGCTTCTTGTGTGACCCTCAGTTAGCTTTATTTCTCTTGCTACTGAACTGAAGTGTCACTTAGAGCTTCTATTGCTATTTTTCTCTCTTGTTAGCAGGACTTTCCTGTGTTTGCTTTTCAGTTTAGTTACTGGGCAGTTCCCTCAGGGAAAGTGAAGCATATCCTGAGTGGAGGAAGATCACTCCTTTTGCCTTTTGCCTTTTTCCTCTGCTCTTGTTGCCGTGGGAGCAAGAGGCAGCACTGGGCTCTGGCATTGTTTTTAATTAGGTATCTTCTGCAGATCAGCTGTATTTATTGAAGATTTTTTTATTATAGCTGTTAAAATTAAATAAGGTAAAAATTAAATCCAGAACAAATACGCTGCTGCAAGTTATCCTTATAATTTGCTAGCAATTTTTGCCAGACAGTTGTGAGAAAATACGTTCTGGCAGCCTGGTTCAGGCAACTGGCCAGGAACAGCTATAAATCATGTGTATATTTTTCTTTCTCAGTCTTTTAAAATACCAGATAACATATGCTGGAGAGAGATGAATAAGTACCTTACTGACTCAGAGTGGGGAAAGATATGTCCGAAGTTGAAACAATGATACATGTGGATCTGTAACTCCCAACAAGGATAATGTGGGGGACAGGAAGAGCTAATTTTTTTTCCTGGAAGGATATGTTAGCCAAGAATGAAATTGGATGGTCACGGACATGAGAAGTTGAAGCCCAAGTGTCTTTGCTTTCCTGGCTGGTTGTCTGCACTGTGGGAAGGTAGCATGTTGCTCTGGAAAAAGCCTGCAATGCTTTCAGAAAGTTTTACAGGTGGAAATAATTTAAAATTATTTTTTGAGTGGAATTTTCTCTTCTGTGATCCTGCTGTAGCCTCAGTGCAGGGGTGAAGTCTGTCTGTGTGTTGGCCAAGCACCACAGGCTGAGCTGTGTGTCAGCTGCAAAGGAAGATGCTCCCATTGCTGCTCAGCAGAGCATTAAAGGGCTGGGACACGCTGGGCTCAGGTTCAAGAAGCGACACAGCCTGGACTTGGGATTTGGATCCAAGATCAGCTCCTGCTGCCAAGTTTCTGCCTTAATTAGCTGTTAGTATTGAGGGACCCAGCCTGGCACAGCACAGGCACAACTGGCTTCAGGCCTGTTGTTACTCATGGCTTTCTAACTTCAGCCTGTAGAAGTGGCTGGATTTTGAGGTGTTGCTATCAGCAATGACCAGTGTGTGCTTTTGGGTGCTTCTGGTGCTTGGCATGTGAGCATGGGGGCTCTTTGCCTTAAGCCAAAATAATTGACTCCAGCAGCCTGGAGAACCTGTGTGTTCTTTAGGCACATGGTGATTCGGTTGTGTATTGCTCTGCTGTGCCAGCACCAAACCACAGGTTTGTGCCTCCTCTGATAATAAAAGTAAGCACACTGAGGCTTATTCTCCTTTCCAAAGGATTTTCTGTTCATCATGGAGATGTTACTTTTCCAGCTGGCTGGTTTGCTGGCTTTCATGAATGCTACACTTTGTTAAGCAGGGCTGTTTTTCCTTCCTCTCCTTTGTGGGACCATCAGTTGCTTTCTTTGTTTCATTACACCTCCCTATATTCTAAAAAAAAGGTTAATATTGGCAAATAGTTCAAGATTTACCAAAATCGGTGTATTCACATTAATAGGCTCCTCACAGTGTAATAATAACAATAAATGGGGCAGCAATCTGCACCCGTGGCAGGTGGGAGCAGCCACAGAGCTGCCATCACTGCCGCCTTCCTTGGCACCAGCACCAGCTGCAGAGAGCAAATGTGCACCACTCAACAACCCCTGTGACATCCCCATGAGGTGGGACAAGAGGAAAGGAAGGATGGAGGGGCAGGAAGGGACCAGGAATGAATTTGAAATGCTTCTGCCTGAGTAGGAAGCTTGCCTGGCTCCACTTCAAACTGGAGACCCAGAGTAGGGGATGGGGGATGCGAGTCTGCCCCGGGGCTTTGTGGAGCTCAGGCTTTAGCCATAGGAAAACACAGGCACGTGCAGAACTGTCTTGTTATCCTTTTGTAGCTGGGATCAATTAAGATGCTTGGGATGTGTGGGGAAAAAAGTGTGTGCTATAAATGGAAGTACTTGCATAAGATTGTACAAACAAGATAAAATATTTATATTTTTCAAAGTAAAGAACCAAACTAGTTTTGTCTCCTCTCCATCCTGAAATCTGGTTGTAGGGCAACAGCAGTTTAGATCTTGGAAAAGAATATTCTAAGCTGGAAATAAAAAGGAAAATTCTTTTCTAGCATTTACCTGGAGGAAGAATTAACTGAAAAGAGGTTATAAAAATGGAATTGTCCATATTTGGGAATATTATAATCTCCTATAACAAGAGCAGTTTGGACAAACAATGTGCTAAATGCTGAAATCCTGAGGAGATGAAGGGGAAAGGAAAACTGAGCAGTGGGAGACGTCCTTGCAAAGCATCATCTGCAAAAGTGGCTGGAGCAGAACACAGACACTTAGAACTTTTCAAACCCAATTGTTGCTCTCTAAATGAGGAGCCTGACATTTTAAAGGTCAGCAGCCAGGGAGAGGGTGACTGCTGTTCAGCAAATGCAATCAGACCCTGCTCACTGCCTTGCCATGTTCTTCACATCAGGGTGTGGGGCTGCATGATTGCCTGGGAAGACTATTTTGGTAGATGTTTCCTAAAAAGACAGATTTGCAATACCCAACTGAGAAGGGGTACCAGATAGTTTTCCGATTTCTCCTTCCTGTAGGAGTGCTAATAGGGGGGAAATTGGCAAAGTAAGATGTGTGGGAAGCTGAGGGCAGATTTGGATAGAGGAGATGGAAGCAGAAGGTGTCTATTGGCAGGAGGGACCTTTCTGCAGACCAAGGCAGACACACACACCTGCCCTGCTGGCAGCTGGGCCTGTAGGGTGATGTGTCACAGGGTGGCACCTCAGCATGTCCTTGCTCCATCCTCCTGTGGCTGAAGGCTCCGGCTCCTCAGAGCAAAACCCAGCTGAGGGCTGGGTACAGCCAGAGAAAAGATTAGCTGGGCAAACAGATCCACATTTTTTTCTGTATCATGAACCTTAAACTCTGTGTCACTGAATCCACTTATGCCCTTCCCATGTGCTTTTCCTGGGAGCCCCACACTGACCTGAGCAAATGTATTCATACAGAGAGTGACTGAATAACCAAGGCAACGTAAAAGAAAGCAGTTTTCTTATATTCATAAATCAGAACAGAACAGGACTGGGCCAGTGCAGTGCAGTATGAGTAGGGTTTTTTTTCCTTTTACCTCCTGTCTTCTACCATTTTGGTATTCAAGTTTTAAGCCTGCAGTATGTATTTCTGTGCTCTGATGCTTGGATGTTGGGACTGCTAAACCTTTGAATTGCCAACATGCTGAGCGTTTTGATCCTTTTCTAAAACAAGAATGAGGATTAAATGTTTCTCACAACACTGCTATTGCAGCACTTCGGTGCAGATTCACAGGGGCTGATCTTGCAGCAGGAACCAAGTTGTTCTGTAGCACAGACGTCCTGTGGGATTTGGGCAGGTAGGAAACCACTGAGTTGGTTATCTGCAAGCTTCCTTATCTCTGCAACAGCATGTCAGTGCACTCTTGGAATTAGCACTTCGTTAATTAGGATGGAAATAGCAGGAAACAGCAGATGTTGTGTCATCTCCCATACCAGATGTCATCTGAGTGCTTTTTCAGAAGTTGTTCTGAGTGGATGGCAACGTGGCCCTCACCAACTCCACTGTATTTGTAAGGACTGTTTTGTTTTCTATAGCCTAGGTTACTCTTCTCTCTCTCTCTCTCTCTTTTTTTTCCGTATGTGAATAAGGCACAAATATTTCAGGCTCACATGTGTACAAAGAGGCAAACAGGTCCCTAAGGAGAGGGGTGGCTCAGAAATCCTGCTAAATTCACCCATCCCTGTGTGCATTGAGCTAGTCTGGAAATCCAGCCTGTGCTAATAGTAAATATAGGAGGGCAGGTAGGTTTAGTGGGTTTCCTGTAGGCAAAGGAGAGCCTGCAGAGAGCTGTGCTCCTCCAAGGCTGTGACAATGTTTGTCTGCTTTCTGAAAAGCTTTCCCATGACAAGTTTGGCAGTGACATGTGAGCTCTTAGTGCTGGGAGACAGAATACATCTCTGTAAACTGCTCCTTTGATGAAGCTCTCAGATGAGTCTGCTCCTGCACCAGGATGCTTCTTCCTTCAAATGGATCCAATCTCTGCTAATAAATCACCTCCTCCACACAAGGAGGGTTTGATGGAACATCATAGGAGACATCATCTAGGGCTAAACCTAACATTTTCTATTCCATTAGCTAAAGCTTGTAATGTTCAGTGTTTCAAAGGAGTACACACTTCCCTCAAGCGTTTCTATTGCCAAGCCAGGCAACCTGCAGTGAATTCTCCATGTGCATAGTGGCTCCTGATTTTTCTTTCTTGCTTGCTGGATTGTTTTAACTCCTATTTGTAAGTCCTGAGTAGAATATAACTGGGCTGTACTCCCCATCTCAGGACTCCCCAGCTTTCAGAAAAAAATTATTAGCAATTTGAATATTTCCTGTGAGTAACTTGTACAGCAGTTTTTGGGATTGTACTTCTGTGAAATCTAAATGCTGTTGGGTTTTAGTGGAAGGGATTTTGGTAGTGTTGCTTTTTTGTTCTATACTATAAAAGGATTCCAGTGATTTTGTTACCAGAGCCTAGTGGAGCAGCGGAAAGCTCAAATGAGTGTGGTTTACCTTGTAAACTGTTAAGCATCGCTCTTAGTTCTGGGGGCCATTAGTGCCACCACAATCCTCTGTAAATTTGGTTCTTCCAAAAGCATGGCCCACATTTTCCTCCTTCAGCACAACACATTGTTTTCCCAGCTGGTTCCTCATGCCAGCTTCCATTGTTGCCCCCACTGCTCTCCAGCCATCACCTCTGGGCTTCGTAAGACCTTAGAGAGAAAAACTGGATGAGAGCAGCAGTTCCCTGGGCAGAGTCTGCAGCCAGTGCTGTCCTGGTGGCTTTGAACACACCGACATGAGCAGTGCTGCTGTGTGTTACTGGGGGTGCCTCGCTTGAATCAGGATTAAACCTGGATGGTGGCTTGGGGAAGCTTTGCATCACAGGGTTCTATGGAAGGGTCTGGAAGCATCTCCCTGCCCGTGTGCCTCTCTTTGGGATCTGGCTGATGCTGGGTTCTCAGTTATGCTGGGGAAGGCTGTGTGCTGCTGCAGGTCACAGAACTGCAGCAGATGCTGCTGAGATGGTGTGGAAAAATTGTGAATTCAGCAAACACTAAATAGTACATGGCATTAAAAATTCACAAAGGCTTCTCGGAAACACAGTCTCCCAGAGAAGCATTTTAATGAGCTGCAGCAGGACTAGGTGAGGGAGTGGGGACACCCTTCCCTGGTGCTGTGTTAGGAAACAGTTCCATGCACTGGTCACCCCATTGATTTGTGCATTTGTGGTTCTCAATTTTCAATGAAAAACTGCAGCAGAGGTTTTTTTCTCTTTTTTTCATGCTTAGGAACTCTGACAACTTGGTCAGGTTTGCTCTGGAAAAGTAAGCTAAAAATTGGGAGCCTGTTGTCAGTGTTCAGGGGAAGATATAAGATTAAACTGAAACAAAACTTGAAACAGTTTAGGTGCGAGATTTTCAAAGGTTCCTTTGAAAGCTTTCTTTGAGAAGCCAGGTGACCCCATTTTCCCTTGGGGGAAAAAAGCCCAACAAAACCCACAACCGAAAAAAGCCCAGCAACTTCCAGGCGTTTTTCCAATGGCTTTGTCCTTCAAATACCTTTTCCCCCTCATCTTAGATTTAGCCAAATTAAAGCGGGCTGGGTTGAAGCACAGAGCCCCGGGTCAGTGGCTGTGATGCCGAGGACGGAAGGAACTGCCCGGGAGTTGGGCGGGGGGGTCAGGGGGTGCTTCACAACAGGAGTCTTGAGTTGGCACACAACTTTCCCTCTGCCTTTTGTGCCGATGCTGGTGGGGCTTTGCTGCTTTTGCGGTTAAATGTGGAGCGGCGCGCACGGAGCAGGCGCCGCGGGGATGCTCTGCCTTCCGCAGTGCTGCGCCCTGACCTACTTGTTAAAGCAGCGCCCGGTGTGGGGCGGGGGGAGGTTTCCATCCTGCAGCTCCGTGCTGGGGGGGGGCTCTTGTTCTTATTGTATTCATCATTGCTTTCAATTTATATTTTGTCATTGTACTTTATTCTCTGTTCTCTACGACATGAGGCATTGCAGAAAAGACAGCAAAATATCTTATCTTTCCCCTCTCTTAACCAAAAAGCTTGATAAGAGTTCTGGGGTTTTTATAACCTACTTTTGAAACAAACAAGCTAAAAAAATAAAGAGAAAAGTTATTAATGCTGCAGCTTTGTTAGAAGTGGAAGTCTGTGATTAAAGATGTGCTTGTTTAATTCACTGGAGCAGAAAAACATATTCAGGTGTTCTTTCTTTGCAATCTTTTCAGAGCAGGTGTGCCTTCCCTGCAGGACTGCTCTGTTCTGTGCTGCTCAGCCACTTTGCTGCAGCAAACAGATGAAAGAGTGTGGAAGATCTGCATTCTTTGCCTCAGAGATGTTAAATATCTCTGACAGAGCTGAGATGCCCATCCTGCCCCGGACAAATAGCTGGAGACAGTGAGCATAGGGCTTACCTTTTTACTGAGAAAATAAATGAGACATTCGGAAGCTTATTAAGCGGAAGCATAAAAAATAAGAGCAACTGTGATGGATTGAGCGAGGTTTGGCTTGGCTGCTCTCCCCATGCAGCCACGGGGAGCCAGGATATTTGGCACTGGAGACCTGCAACAGCATCCTGTGGGGAGGGACCACTTTGGCTTACATTTATATTGGGTCCTAAAGCAAAGATTACCCCAAAAAAGAAGTTTCAGGAGGAGATACAGCTGTTGGCAAAGGAGTTTTTCAGAGAGCGACCATCAAACACAAGCAGTAGTTCGGTTTAGAGCCTGAAACTTTTCTCAACAGCAATTTGGAGACCATTAAATTTCAAGAAATGAAACATTTGTGTTGCAGATCAGGGCTGTAGGCTTATTCCTGGATTTCATGGTTCAGGGGTTAACACGAGGAAAAAAATAATTATTCAGGTTCTGCATTTGCTGTTCAAGTACCTGTTGAATCCTGGCACAAGAAGCCTGGATGTCCTGTAGGCTGCAAATGATAAAGCAGTAGGGAAACTTCTGAGAATGCAAATGAGGAGTCTGCTTTTTGGGTTAGTTTAATTTGCTGTCTTCATCTCTGCGCAGCTTGTTAGCTGAATGGAAAGCTGTTGATGCTGCCAATGCAATCTGGATATTGTTTCATGGGACTGCAGAAAGCGATGAGTTTGTAGCTCTCTAATCTGCAGTAATTTGCTGCTAATTTGTCAACAGTCAACAACTCCAGTGGCTACTGCACCAGAACAGTCCCGCTGCCACTGCCTTCCTGTGATTGATGTTAGTGGAAGGTCAGTTATAGCGGTGCTTTCATCCACTGTGAGTATTTCACTAAGTACAGAATAACGTTTATTTTACAAGTGGGGATAATAACTGTGGCAGTGACAGAACCCAGGTGAGTTTTCAGACTTGCCTATGGCTCTATCCCAACATGCTGCTGTCCCACAGGGACCCAGCATAGCCATTGCACCCTGAGGGACAGTTCTGGCTCTTGTACTAAATCCTTTAGTTAGGCTGAAATGCAACTTCTGCTGTCAGAGATCAGGAAATCAATCCAGGTGTTATAGTTGTATCTGTTGCAATTTACTTTACTGAGTGATGTGCTTCCCTGCGAAGGGCAGCAGCCAAAATGCCACCCGTAGCTCCTCCCAGGCTGTCCCTGGCAGAGGCTGGTGCTGCGGGATGGCAGCAGAGATGCCCACCAGCAGCTCACAGGGGGGCTGGCAGGTGTGATCCCTGCGGAGCTGCTCATGGAGGGGCATCACAGGCTGCATCCAGATCCACTGTGGTGCTGCAAGGCCTGCCAAGAACAGCCTCTGCCCCAGGGAGCTCCTGTCCCTCCTGTGCCCTGGCCACGTCAGGACCGTGATTTTGAGAGGCAGCACCATGCATTTTCATAAATTTTCCTTCTCTTGCTCAAACACCTGCCTTTTCCTCTCTTTGTAGCTGAGTGCTGGGTGTAATGAGTTGAAAACAGTGCAAACCCTGCCATGGCCCTCTGAAATATTCATCTGCACTTAAAAAAAGCAAGTGAGAAGGCTGGTTAATGAGGAGCAGAGGGGGATTAGGGATGTTTGGTGCCTGTTTCAGAGCTTTTCAAGAAATCTGGATTTAATGGGCTATTGCAGAGCAGGGATGAACTGGAGTTGGGAGTGTTGGCTTTTGCTTCTGTTTGTTTGAAACTTCCCAGTAGCTCATCGCAAGTTCACCTTTTTTTTTTAATGTTTCTGCCAAAATTTAATGATTAAGTTTGAAAACTTCAGTGCTGGCAGTCTGCCTGGAGCTGATAGTTCATGAGTGTTTTGTCTAATGTGTTCCCAGCTGGGGCACAGTGTAAAACTACATATGTTGCCTTTCTAAAATCTGCATTCCAAGTTGTTCTCAAACAGAAGTGGGGGCATTAACTTGGAAGGGGAGATTAGTATGATTCCCATATCTTCCATTCTTGCTCTTCCAAGGAAATATCACTGAAATTTAGGACCTCATCAGGGGCTGCCTGGTTTGCTGCTTTTTGGGGAGTGCAAGGACTCTGTACAGACTCCAGCATGTTTAAAAATGTGTGAGGTTATTCTGGTGTTTCTCCACATGACTTAAGATAAAGAACTTGCTAAAATTTTCTTTCTCCTCTCTTTCCTATTTGCCCTGGACATGGGCCAGCTGCTGCTTTCCAAGGAGTCTCAGAGCTGTGTGAGCTCCATGGTGTGGATTTGCTGTTGGTCTCAATGCACTGAGCTGTCCCCTAAAGCTGGTTGGATACACGGAACATTCAACCTCTGCTCCAGCACCAGGGCAGCTGTGCCCGTGCTGCGGCTGCTCCGGCAACTACCCGAGAGTACCAGTCGTACTCTCCTGGTCTGTCGGGGTGCAGGCAGGACCTGGAGCTCCAGGGACTGCTTTCCAGCAAAATGAAACTTTCAGCTGCTCACCTGGAGATGGAAATGAAGTGAACCATAGAATTTTTTAGGTTGGAAGAGACCTTTAAGCTCATCTATTTCGCATCCTCCTGCAATGGGCAGGGACTCCTTCCACTAGGGCATTCAGCTCAAAGCCCCATCCAGCCTCACCTCAAACACTTCCAGGAATGAGAAGTGACCTGATAAGCTTCAGAAGCAATATCTTGACTTGTTCCTACAGAGGAACCCGGGTTTCCCTCTTTGCTGCTGAAGGTCAGGTGCTGGTTTGTGTGCATGTGGTCTGTCCACAGCCAGCCTGGAGAGGGGACTCCAGAGTATGTTACCCATGGTGGCTTCTCAGAGACTTTTCTTTTCAGATATGGTGAGAGATCAGAAAGGGGTGAGCTCCCTTAGATCCCTTATTGTTCTTGCAGGAGACCTGAAAGAGAGCACACTGAGGGTTTTTTCCATGTTTTTACATCTCTGCCCATCACCCCAAGATCTCTGTCTCTCAGCATTCTAGTGGGATGCATCTGGAGGAGCACCACAGTATGGCAGGAGTTAGAGCCTTGCAACAGCTTGAAACCGTGTGTAGTGTTTGATGTGTGTGTGGGGAATTGCAAAAAACTCTCCCAAATAAACCCACAGCTTTGCTTTGATGTAGCAGAGCTGAGGAGCAGATTTAAATATCTCTCTGTGATTCCCAGGCCACCTCTATTGTGCACACAAAGAAATACTTAACCTTGCAGGGAATTATGTATAACACTGCAGTGTGCTGATGCATAGAAATCAACTATTTTTTGCATAGAAAAAGAGCACTTATTCTATTTACTATTTAATATTTTAATATAAGTATCTAAATATCAGTTTTTCTCCTGCTATTTATTTTATGATACTTTTCATGGTCTGTAGTGATTGCCATGCAGAGTAGTTGTTTTTGGGGCACTGTAGGAGGCAGGGTCTCCTTGTGAGAATTTTGCCTTAAATGGAAGGAGGAAGTTTTGAAGTCAGGTTTTACAGCTTTGGGGTGGTTGGAGCACAGAGTGATCTCATAATAATGACAAGCTGTGCTGTCTTTGTATTTTATTTTCCCTTTAGATCAAATATTGAAAGAAGCTTTCAGTAACCTGTGGGCTTTGACTGGGGGTTTGGTACTGGAGACCATGCTGATGTTTTTGAAATCATAGAATCGTTAGGTTGGAAAAGTCCTGTGAGATCACAGTCCAACTGTTACCCCAGCACTGCCAAGCCCAGCACTAAACGACGTCCTCAAGTGCCACATCTATGCATCTTTTAAATACTTTCAGGGTTGGTGATTCCACCACTTTCCTGAGCTCTCTGTTTCAATGTTTGACCACCCTTTCAGTGAAGACGTTTTTTCAAATATCCAATATAAACCTCCCCTGGTGCAACTTGAGACCATTTCAGGAAGGAGACTGAAGAACAGTCTGCACAAGGTTGCCAGGAAAATAAACAGAAATTTTGAGGGTCAAGTGGTAAGGATCAAAGTTTGATTATGGTGCATCCTGTTCTCTCTACAGAATCTCCTCTAAAACATAAATTCTAGTTTTGTACAGCTGTGCCTACAACATCTTATGTGTTACATCTAAGAGTTCAAAAAGAAAAAGAAGGTAGGAGGTGTGGGGAGATGCTGAAAGCACTTGAATGGAGAAGGAAATAGATATTTGGGATGACAGAGAGGGATGGGGCCAGGTAACAATGGAAAGAGCAAGTCAGATGTTTGGATACATGGAGAATCAAAGTCTTTGTGAGAGAGAATCAGGCTGTTTGGATAAGGAATCTGCAAGCTCTGCACAGGGTTCTGCTGCTCTGCCATGGTGGCTTGTGCTTGAGTAATTTGCAGAGCAAACAACTGATCAGGTAAATAAATCAAAGGTGTTAAAAAGCTATTGTTGTTCAAAGTCAGTAAACCATTTAATAGTTCCCAATATAAAAAGGCAGTCTGAGGACGACTAAGATGAAAAATAACTGAAAACCAGTGGCAGTTGTATGTCTGGAGCTAATCTGGGTCTGCTGCAGCTTGGAAATGGAGGTCTGGTGGGGAAGAATGAAGGAAGGAAGGACAAAATATGTCCCCAATCTCTTCAGCAACAACTAAAATATCAGTACATTATCAACATTATTCTCATGCTAAAGCCAAAGCACAGCACTGTACCAGCTTCTAGGAAGAAAATTAACTCTATCCCAGCCAAACCCAGGACACTCTAGTTATTATGTGCTGTGTATTTATGGTGTTCAGTCCAGAGATCTGCTTTGTGCTACCACAGTGACCAGTAAATGCCCTTGGGGCACATCCACCAGGATGCCTCCCCTCGAGCCCCTCTTGGCTGCCCAGGCTGGAGCCCAAAGGAACCCACTGAGAGTTCACATATTGCCTCTTAAAATGAACTATTTACCAGGAGGTTGCTTACTGCAGGCTCCACTTTCCTTTCCTGATGTTTCCCCACCAGTCTGTGCTGAGCCAGACCAATGTCCACGGGGTCCCAGGGACCAGCTCGCCTGCAGTTTGCATGAATTATTGTGGAGCAGCAGCACATGGAGGGGCTGACTCAGTGTTTCCTTATGCTGCTACAGATGTGAAGCAAATATATTAAAATCAGCTGTTGAAATTCATTTTATTTTTAAATTGCAAGAGAAGAAACTGTAGAGCGAGAGGAAAACTGAAACTGGTTTCCTGCTGTTTTCTGTGGGAAAATGGTGGATGGGGATAGCTTTGAGGACTACTGGCATCTCTGTCTGAATCCTCCTCTAATTACTTGGGTATTTTTTTTAATAACCTCTGTTAATCATCAATTGTGTTGCACCTGCCCAGACTATTTACACCCTGGGGAAGCCTAATTCCAGCATCTAACTTATAAACAACTGGAAATTTCTTTGGAAGGCATTCCTAAATAGCTGTGATAAAGCATTTAAAATCAATATATTGTGTGAGTACAGAAAAAAGCCCCACATTTAAATCAGCTCATTACAGCAGGGTGAGAATTATCTGGGAAAATGAACAAAGTAGAGTCTTGACAAAAGATAGTGGGAGAAAATGTGCTATATCACTCCTGCTTATCTCCCTGCCTACTGGCTTATATGTGATAACTAACTATAGCTGCCATTAAAAATAATTTTGAAGTTACATCTAATTCCAGAATGACAAAAGGCTTGATTTGATGATAAAAGCTGAGCAGCTTGGGGAAAATTCTGGCATGTTGATGGACACTGTTTGATGCCCAGGCTATTTCTGGTAGGAATGAGGTGCAGGTTTCTGACTACAACAGAAATCCTACTTTTCTCCAGACCAAGTCCTACAGGGAGGGTTGCCAGCCATTGTCTGCTTGGTACATTCAGCATTACCCATCACCCCAGACAAGAATAAGGCTTTAAGTCATTCCTCAATGTCTTATGCTGAAAGATGTAATTTGGAAATGAAAGCCACTTTTTTCCCCATTTTAATGGAAAGGAAAAGGTTAACCTGATCACAAAAAGGATCCTCAGTCCTCCTATCTCGAGTGCCATTCAAAGATTTTAACTATGCCCCAGGTTCAGCTGTACCACAACACTTCATCATATGCTGCAGACACAAAAGAAGTCCAAAACTGGCTACGTATTTTGTTTGATGAGCTCTGTGCTTTCATACCAAAAGAAGTACACTCAAATTACCAAAACCCACATCCACCTTCATTTAAATGAATGAAGCCACCCCCATGGCTCCCAAGGGGGCTGAATAAAGGGTTCAGGGTAGAAGCCAATCTCTGTTCCCACTGGCTCAAATATCTGCACACATACACACCCAAGAAAGAATAAAAAATAGAGTTATCATTTTTATTCATAGGCCACAATAAAATCCAATTTACTTACACAGCTCTTGGGCACTTGCACACTGAGTGGAGCTTAAAGCATTTTAGAACTCACAGAGTAATAAAAGTAAGTAATGAAATATATTTGTAATATAGCTAGAAAATATATTCATAATATAGCTAGAAAATATATGAGCAGTCTCAACCTCATGTAATTGAAAACAGATTTAGGAAACTTAGGCTGAGAACAGTGACCTTATTTTGTAGCTGCTTTAAGCTATTTGTATCACTGAGTGAATTTCCAGAAATTCAGCCATCAGATTTCCTATACTTTGGACAATTTATGATCTCAGTTTCATTTTTCCCTGGGCTATGTTAGAGGGTGAGAACAGCCTGATTGTGTGAGTTAGACAGTGTAAAAGCCACCTCTGGACTCAGATTTTCATGATGGCAAATGGAGATACAATATCCCAATTGGGTGGGTTTTTTACATCCTTCTCTCTTCAGTTAGTTTTAGTTTTGATAACTCTTGGGCTGGTAATTTGCTTTGGTCTTTGTCTGTGACTGAATATTTTGAAAAGCTAGAGTAAAATGAGGATTGCTCTCTGGAGAAGAAATTATGGCAGTGGCCTGATTATCTCTTTTCTCAGCCAATCAGTGCCGGTGGAGGGGATTTCTGGTTTAGTGGCACTTGTCCTTGCTGCCAGCTGGATGTTGAGTTAAGGTACTGGGTTTAGAGGGGGGAAGATGAGCCAGTGAAAGTAGCTTGCCTGTCTTTTCATATGGTTGTTCAGATGGAAAAGGCACAAATATTTGTGTAGATCTTAGTGATCTTATCTCTTCAAATCTTAAATTCAGATCTTAAAACTTGTGGCAACTTTTTTTAGTGAGATTTGGTGTGGAATCTCAACTTTACTATTATCCTTCCTATCAAAAGTGGCTCCCTAGAGCTGAGAGCTCCCAGCAGGCTCTTACAGGGCAGGGCACGGGGGAGGCTGACCCAGATGATTGACTCTGCTTCAGCAAACAGCTGGTTTCTGGGAGTTTTATCCATTCTCTACTGAGGGTAGATACTTCTGCTGTGAGAAAAAGCTGTGACTGTCCTGATAAGACTGTCCTGGAGCACAGTGTCCCATCAGCTCTTATCGCAGCACCCTCCAGCCAGCAGACCTGGCATCAGTAGCGCTGTGATCAACCTGCCTTGCCCAGGATTTTTTACCAATTTTATTTGAACTGGCAAATCCCAGCCCAGTCTTCTTCTTATCACCCAAGTTCCCTGAAGGCATCCTTGCCTGCTGGGCTCCAGCAACCCATGACTCTCAGGCTGTCCCACAATTACAGATATGCAGCCCAAGTAGTATCTCTTTACTCAGAAAGGCTTTAGCTTTGTGTGTTTGCAGACAAGTATTCCAGTTTGTATTAAATAGCAACCAGGTTTAAGTTGACTGGTGCTTTCATCCTACTGTGTGGATGAAAGTCTCAAGCACTGCTTGTGGATAAAACTGGTGCTTTCATTCTAATTCCCACTGGTAGTCAACCAGTTCCATGGGATCTCCAGCAATAAAAATGAAATAAAAGTCATTGTCACCTCCACCTTCCTGTTAAATTCAGTACGTGTTGGTTTACACTGATCTGACCTGGCATGGTTATTGGTAACTGCTGCCCTGATCTCTTTTAGGGGTAGGAATCAGAGCAGTGTTTTGGCAGTTTTAAACCCTAACACTTCTGAGGCTGCAGCAAAAATGTGTCCTAGAAAACATTACTAAAAAAAATAAAAAACAAAGCAAAACCAAAAAACACAAAACAAATCAAGCAAGAGTAAAATTAAAGAGAGAAGTTTTTAGATATAAACTAAATAAAGGAAAAAGATTTTTTTTTTCCCTTAAACTTAGAAACACCTTTGACTCTTTCAGAGTTGAGCAAACTGTAAATTTGGATCAAAGTACTCTCCTGAAAACAAATCCACTTCACTTGACAGTTTCTCTTTCCCAGTAAGTTGATTTATGTGACTTTCCTGGGAATTTGTTTCTGCCTGCCCTCCTTGTGGAAGGACAGTTTTGAGGTGAACAAGCACTGATTTAAAGCTTATGGGTGAAGTGTTCCATATATAAAGAACTGTTTAGTCCTCATGGAATAGAAATGCTGTTATCCTTTTGATGTTGGTGCTTGAAGACATGTATTCATTTCCAGTCAGGATCAGAAGAAACCAAACCTTGATCTTGGCTAGAATACCGCATAAATAGGAGCACCATGAGGGGAAGCTTCTTATCCAGTTGTGCAAAATGCTGAGATGGAGATGGGTGGTGAGGATGGAGCTTCAGACACAGACCTTTTATCTCCACCAGCAAATGAATCTCACCCCTTGGGTAGTCTCCACGTGACAAGGGTGGGGTGCTGCAAGCAATAGGTACTTGCTGAAGTACAGATGCTTTAGTGTTCTGTAATGAGGGACAGAGAGCAAACCTGGGGCCCGTTTGCTGAGCTGTGCATTGGTATTCTGCACCCTGCCTGCTGCAAGGAGGTCATGCTTTGGGAAGGGCTGCAGAAAAACAATGCAGACAGCTGGCCCCTGCCTATAACCATTGTGGTGCTCTGGAAATGGTGCCCTCTTCACCCAGTGTTGCTGTAGACTTTGTTCTCCTGCTGTGTTCCTTTCATAACTGCCAATTAGATAGGCATCTTAGACTAAGTTTATCACTGGTCTAAATTTGTCTGTGTCAGGCAAGGGAAACTGGGTTAGCATTCGGCAATGCAGGTATGTTTTACAAGCAGCAGATTTACTTCCTTTGGGGAAGAAATATTGATGTGTATGTGGTGAGTTGGCTAATTCTGTCCTCTACCATCATTTTCTGAAAAGAAACAACAGGGTTTACAATTGATTTGATTAAATAATAAATGATACATTCTCCTACTGCAAAGTAGGCACCATTTCCAGTCTATGACTCTTCTGTGGATATGAATGGAAAGACTTTAAATAATAAGTGACTCGAGGTAGTCACCAAAGCACAGTGCCAGCAGTTTGAACAAGAAATTGGAGGTAAATCAGGGTTTCTTTAAAGTTTCTTTTGTCTCTATCCTTTTGCTTGATTGCTGAACTTCCCAGGAGCTTTCTCACATGGAGCTGTGTGCGTTTTCAGAGAGCACAGACTTATCGGTTTCATCAGTTCTATCCAATTTTATCAGTTTTATCAGATTTATCAGTTAAGTGTAAGCCTTTGTCACCTTATCAGTCAAAGCTGTGAAGGAGTCCCTCTTATAGCCCCTAATATATGGATTTGATAATTTCTTTTTTTTCCTTGGTCGTTTAAGGAGGCTGTACTAGCCCCAGCATTAAATTAACTCTGGGACCAATATATAAAACAATATACAAAGTGTATGGCCAGATTTTCAAATCTGGATGTCATTTTTCAATCTCTGAATTGAGATTGGAGACACTTTCCCCCAAGCAGTGACAATCTGCAGGGCCTTTTCATACAGCTGGAGATGAGCCTGCTGAGGTGCCAGTGGACTACTGGCCAGAGCTGACTGCCAAATAAATGTTTAAGGATGAGTTTGATGCTTACTGTTGAAATGTCAGCAAGCTCCTCTCTAAGTGCCCAGGGGAACATTATTAAACCTCTGTCTGGTGAATCCTTCATGCACTGGTGTGTTTGCTAAAAGGCACCTGGCAAGCTGTAGCCCTGTGGCCAGGGAGTTGGATTTTGTGCATCACCAGGTTCCTTTAGAAGTAAAGGCACAACATTAAGGTGAGATAGTCCTTGTACACTTAAACAGTTGGCAACTGAAGCAAGATGTGTCTTGTTACAGCAGCTATTTTGTGTTTCTGCCCAGAGCAGGGAGATGGACTGCATTGGAGAAGATGCAGCTGGATGGAGATGGCAAAAGATATTGCTGGGTCTGTTTTAGTTCCAGCCCAGAGCCTTTTCCTATTTGTTAATGTCCCTTAATGAGTGTCCTGCATCATTTGAACATAGGGTAGACAAAATGCTTCTGCTTTCTTAAATGTGAGTCAGTTTTAGGATGAATCCTGCCAGGTTTTCCTGTTTAGGTTTGAGTTGTGCTTTGGGTTAATAGCCCAGTTAGTTGCCAGTGACCAGTGCATCCATACCCAGGGCCATCTTCATCTGCCCCTGGGTCTACCAGAGCTGTGAGGTCCCACTGTGAGGCCAGTGAGCTCTGCGTTGGTTGAGAGGGAGTTCAGCAAAGCACTTGGAGGAAATTTTGGTCTGAATCTTTAAATCTGGACATAACTTGTTTTTCAGTCTTGCCCCTCACTTTGCCTGTTCTCTAATGGCAGCTCTGTTGCTGTTTGCAGATGATGGGAAACTGTCGCTGGAGGAGTTCCAGGCATTTTTTTCTGATGGGACACTCAACGAAGAAGAACTTGAGAAGCTGTTTCATACCATTGACTCAGACAACACCAAGTAAGTTCCCTGTGCTGACACTCTCCCATTTCACAGAGCCTTTGGAATACAGTGTTGGTGTCCAGCAGCAGTGCTTCTCCAGAGACCTGGACTCTACACAGCCTTCAGGGGTGCAACTTGCTTTGCAAAACCTTGCAAAATCTCCATTTCAGCTTGGTTTGTTTCTCATCGTGACAACTCTGACTTCTTTTGTCTTTGTGGGTTTTTTCTTAGGCCATTTTCTTTAGTGCAACCTTATCTTTGCAGCATCTGAAATTATGCTTAGTTTTACCCATGAGGGCATTTAAATGTCTCTTTAACTTTTTCACTTTATCTAAGAGCTTTGCTGTGCTATAAAAGGCAATGGTGTGAATCTCTCTAAGCACAGTCCTTTCCAGCTAATTTATTATTTGTGGTCTTGCCTCTCTATGATGTCTCTGTATCCCCTTGGACTATGCCTGCTTCACCTCCCACCCAAAATATCCCCTGGAAAGCAGTGATTGTTTTAGTACTTAATAGAAACGAGTCCCTTTCTCCCCAAGATGAGGTTCAGCCCAAGCCCTGCAGCCACTGCTGTGGATGCTTTGTCTCTGCTTGTCCCCACAGCCCGAGGTGGCTGTTCTGTCCACACAAAGCCTGGGCAAGGCAGCGAGGGGACAGAGCCCGGAGCAGCACTGCACTGCCAGCACCGCAGCTACAACAGCAGCAGGGACAAACAATGGCAGAGGAGGGCTCTGGGTGTGCTTTAGTTTGGGGTTGTATCGGGCCCCTGGCTGCTCCCACTGAGAACCAAGTTCGTGCAGGCGGTGCCGAGCTCTCACATTAAGCTGGCAGCCTTAGCTGATGTTGGCAGCTGATGTTCCTCAGTGCCCCCTCTGCCTGCCTTTGCCTTTGGTGGGGTCTGAGGTATTTTTGAGCACCCTGAAAGTGTCTGGCACTGGCAGTGTTTGGGCTCAGCACAAAGCCATGGTTTCCATAGGGCCCAGCGGGAGCCTCCCTGCCATCAGGTAGTGGTGACACTGGGCACCGGCAGAAAGGACACAGCCCACTGGTGGGTTTTTTCTTTCCAAGAGGAATCTGTCTTCTAAAGCCCGAGTGTTGTTTTCTGTTTGAAAATACAAACAAAGACCAGCTTTGAGTCATATACCAGTGTGACTCTTTTTTCTGGTCTGTGTGTACTTTCTCTAGAAATATAAGTACTCATTGGAGAATTTGTGCAAAATTTCTTCAGCAATGTAATAGAGGCTAAAGGAGTT
>JAOXXN010000162.1:9009598-9047540 GCA_026770055.1 Myrmophylax atrothorax | reverse complement strand
GTTTTTCCTCTTCAACTCTTTCATAGTCCCTGAAGTTCTTTAATGTGTCATTCCATAATGGAGTCTTTTCCATGTGATGGTGCATGCTTTGACACCAATCTGAAAGGTCCCCTGGAAAGCAGTGATCATGCTGGAGGGCACTGGCACCAAAGCAGCAGATGTAAAACTCAACAACCAGTACAGGGGCTGCTATTGAAGATTATTTCAATTGCACAGTAAATGTTAGTTCTCAAAAATCACATCTTTCCAACATGGAGAGTTTCCAAAGTTTATTCCAAGACCAGAAATACCAAAGACCATCTGATATTTACTGCTCACTGAACCAAAGGATGTCTGGGGAATCTTGTTACTGAAACTCACTGGGAATGATCCATCCTCCTAAAGGCTCCACTTCAATGGGCACTAGATGCTGTCTCATGTTTTGTGGATCCATTTACCAAGTGATGCTTCCAGGTGGACCCTCAACAGACTCTGGGACCTGGGTGCTCCCTTGCTTCTGTTCTGAAATAATTTATAGCATTGCCTGAGCTTATCAATTGCCACCTGGCCTTTGGAAGGATGCAGATGGTTCATGTGTGTTCCAGGGCACATAGGATCAGTGTGGGGATGTTGGTTCTTACCTTGAAATGGGCAATTGGATGGCTGTCCATTTGTGCCTGGGGATTGCAGGGAATCTACAGCTTGCTCCAGGCCTTAGTAAGGGATGTCTTCTAAACTGGACAGGGAGAAAATGTGCCATTTCTAAGTGTCATGCAACAGTGTTGTTGGTAAGGGGCCTTTCTGAGCAGTTCCCAAGTGTGCCAAGAGCTCCAACAATTCAGAAATAGTTTTCTTCAGCCAAGCTCCCTTGATACAGTCATCAATAACTGTTAGGGACTGATACTTGCAGAGAGCAGAGTAGCATCTGCTGTTCTTGGCTGGAAGGAAAAGAAATGAGTTGAATATCTTTCCAAATTAAATCCTTGCATGAATTGGCACTTGTTATTGATTTTGAAAGCATAGACACGTACAGCAAATTTATCAGGTTTGGAAAGGAAAATATTCTTTGGTTTTTTATCTGCAAGAGCTCTCTCAGTCTCCAGAACACCTGTTTAGAGCTGGGCTTCCTTCTGCAAAAGTGTTTTTCACTATGAAATGAGTAGTTTTCTTGACAGCAGTCTTGCATGCAGTGCAGTCCTTCAAGTCATGTGTGTGCTCTTCACCTCGCTCTGTCTTTTGTTCTCTGCACAGTAAATGGGCAGGTCTGTGGGAGCTTGGACAGGAGGGATGCTGCCTCTGGCATGCCCAGCCCCTGGGGTTGCAATTTCGAGTGCTGCTGCCACCAAGTAAGAGAAGCAGAGTGGAGCTTTCATTTTTCCATTTTACAGGGGAACATAGGAACAAGATTAACTTTACCTTTCCCAAAGGCTGTTTGAATTACAGTTATTTGCTATTTGATAGAAGTTTGTTTATTTTTAAGGCTGGCTTTCAATACTCAGTTTTATCTCTCTGGTTTTCTCATAATGGCCATCATGTTTGTTTAGTGTGCAAACCAAACTTTGCTATTGAGATTACATTACAGCTAGAGTAGAAAATGATGAAAATTTTGTTCCTGCTGATTATTAGTAATTGCTGTTACCAGCCAATTACAAAATGTTGATTCAATTTCCTGGAGTATTTTTAGAAGCAGTGAACTGCCTTACTGGAGTAGATAAAATGAATGTCTGTACCATTTTCTTGGCTTGGAT
Organism: Myrmophylax atrothorax; assembly: GCA_026770055.1. Lineage (NCBI taxonomy): Eukaryota > Metazoa > Chordata > Aves > Passeriformes > Thamnophilidae > Myrmophylax > Myrmophylax atrothorax. Next base: position 9,045,813 of record JAOXXN010000162.1, on the reverse strand, counting down.
TAGTTGGGGAGACAGTGGAAAAGGGAAAAGCTGGGCAGTGGAGTGGGAAGATGAGGTGAGTTACGGCTGGAGGAGCAGCTGTGCTGCTGTGCAGGGTCAGTCACAATGTGCTGTGACTGGAGGAGGGTGTGCTTCTGTCCTGGGCATCCCAGCCCCAGTGAAACCCCTCCTTAGCAGCAAGGTGCAGATAGGAGGATGCTGAACTGAAAATAACCCAGAGGCATTAATGAGCTTCTTCCTTTCTCCCTGACTGCCTGAGGAGTGTCTCTAGGAGGTTAACGGTGTGACGTGGTGGGCATGAACTCCAAACATCCACCCCAGGGTTTATTGCCAGGTATCTCCATGCGGGAACTGTGCTGTAAGTCCCATCATTACCAGTTATTTCGTCTGGCAATGGGAGCATGTAAAATGTGTCATGTATTTATCTAGGGGTTTTGGGCAAAATTATATTCATAAACCTGCTGTTACTTATAACAATGAACAAGCAGCATTTTTCTCTCCATTGCTCACACCGTCTGCCCTCCTTCCCTCCTCACAGATGAAGCAGGAGGCAAAAACAAGACATTGCTGGGTGATTTTTCACTGTTGGTTTTAGCTGTTATTTCAGGAGGTTTCAGCCATGCTTTATGGGGAGCTGCCTGAAGATTTTTGGGGAGGTAATGATATGTTACTATTAATACAAACAGTACTAGAATTGCACAAATAATGTGCAATAAATGTGCATCAATGTATGAACACATATAATAAATATATACATTTGGTTTAGTGGCAGAACAGGGCTTTAGAAAACCTTAGATTAATGTTTACCTGAGGAATCCTGTTATATGTGCATAGTTATCTAAAAGTCTTCTTACTTTTTCTAATAAGATGTATCAATTTTAGAAGGAAAAAGTCATTGCAAATGTAAAGTCAAACAAGTCTTAGGGTCATGAATGAAGAGATGAAACCCTTTAAGATGTTACTGTGAGACTGGGCAAAGCTTACTTTGCCTGACCCACAGCTCCCATTGTTTGCCAGCCCCTGGGCTGGCGTTTATACCCATTCTGCATCCCCTTGGAAGGAAGAATCACCTCTCAGCCCCTGTGAAAGCATGGGGAAGTCAGATGTGGCTGTTGACTGAACAAATGTAGTCCCTGCAGGTGAATTTAAAAATTCTTTTTCTATCTTGTACATTTTTCATAGCTGCAGAGGACAGTCGTTTGGGGAGAGATCTGCTCACTGGAGCAGGACTGCTCCTATGAGCTGTACAGGTCCATTCACAAGGAGCCAAGGACATGGCATTAGCATTCTGCTGCTCTGTCGTTTGTTATCTCTTCGTTAGGATTACAGCTATTCTTTTAATGGCTTTATTCTCCCCCTCTCCCCTCTCTAAATGAGCTCTTTTCTCCAGTGGCAAACACTAGCAAAGGCTGGAGCATGCATGTAGGATAATTAACAGAAGCAGTATCTCTTCTCAGAAGTCTTCACAGCTTCCCCAGACTGTCACTTTTGCCAGAGGATTGTGGCAAATGAAGAACTGAAGCCACTCGGGTTCTCCAGCCTGCTCTGCACTTGGCAGTGTCACCTTCCATCCTTCAAGTCACTGACGGGGGTGGGATGGTGGCTCAGAGGGCAATGACAAGGGATGGAGGGGAAAGTTGATTGCCTGCCTTTGGGATGCTGAACAACATTCTTCTTGAGAACACGAAGCCACCTTCCTCCTGTGTCCCCTCAGCTGCTCAGATACCACAGGAAGTTGTATTATAAAGCACAGTAATTTGGGATCACTTTAGGGTGCAGAGATGTAGTGGGATACAGTCAGGGCAGCTACCAACTTGTTCAACCTCAGAGCTGGGGGAGACACAGTTGTGCAGGGCCACCCCAGGAGCAGGTAATGATGCTGTTGGACTTCTCTGCTTGCACTAATTAGTCCCACTGTGAAGTGGAGCACGTCAGCCCTGAGCGTGCTGTGCTGGCACAGCTATGCTGCTTCCAGCAGTAGATTTGGCTCCAGCATTTTGAGAGACCTCAAAACTGGAGAGGACAGTGTGGGAGCTTTGTGCTGCCCCTGCTTTTACCAACATCATCAGGGCATTTGTAGGGCCTGAAGCTCTCAAAATAGGTCTGATAGCCTCCATGGATGAATTTTGGATGCATTGATACCCAGAGAATAAAACTGACTTACATTAGACCCTGTGCAAACACCCTGGGCCTGTTAAGCTTAATGCTCTGCAATGGTGAGCAGCAGCCACAGAGTGGGAGGAGACATCAGCAAGGTGCTGCTGGTGTAGTTGGGGTCCAGGCTGCTGCTGTTCCCCATGGAAAGACCCAAAATGCTTTGATAACAGCCTTGCAGCTCTCAGCTTTAGTGGTACCCTGAGCTCTGAAAACTCATGGTTTGATGTTGCATAAAAGCAATGTGACATTCTGATGGGGTCAGAGACAAAGGAAAAGGAGCTAAAAATCTGCTCTTGAATATTAAGCAAGGAATAGCTGTGTGCCAGCCAAAGCTGCACCTCATGGTTCCACTGATAACCTGGGCAGAAATGGAGCCTCTCACCATCACAGGTGAAGATGGGGCTCTCAACACCCTCCTCCCAGCATCCAATCCTGCTCCAGACCTGATCACCTTCAGTACCTTGGGTGATGCCTCAGCCTGCTGTCCTTCTGCTCTGGTACTTATTTTCCTCTGGTGGAAAAGGTCTGTTGTTAGTGCTTTGTTAGGATGCCACAGTCCCTCCAGGCATATCCTCTGAGGTGCTTTGCCTTCCTACACCCCACATCAGGTCTGGTGTCCTTTGGTGTGAGAAGACTCCATCTGATAGGGGCCACTGTGGGCAGGGAGATTTCTGGAGCAGTGCTCTGCTGCCTATTATTTTCTCCAGGTTTCTTCAATCCAGTCCTCTCCAAATTGAACAGAAAATGCTTTCACTTCTTGAGCAAGGAACAATGATGATTAAGACTGAGTAATTTTTTGTATGTTTTTAGCTCCCCCTCCCTAATCTTGGCTATTTGCATTGCAAACCAGATTCAGTGGAGTGCCGGGTTTGTCTGGGAGCCGAATCCTGCACTGAGGAGATGGCTCTGCCCATTGAAACCAACATTTCTGAATATCAAATGTTCTCAATTAGCTCTCTGGGAAACAAACTACGGATGGTTTAATCAGCCGAGATTTTGATTAACTGATTCAAGAGACAGTTCTTGTCGCTTCTGAAAGGGACAAAATGATTGCACAAAAATTACATGTCTGGCTCTAATTTCTGGCTCTAAAGAGCATGGGCATTTGATGGATTTTGTTTATATGGAAGATGTTTTTGGGTCCTTGCTTATTCTTCTCTGTGCCAACATGTCTATTAAACTATACTGTGCTCCACTTTTCATTTAAGTGAAGAAATACTTGGTTTCAAAGCTGGAGCTGTGCTGATAGAGCTACAAAACATCTCAGGCTCACCAAAGGAAAGGGGCTTTAAAAACAAACCACTCTCTGGGAAGGTCATTGGGAGAAACACAAAGTTGGAAAACTGCACAGAATCTTGTTTGAACATTTGAGAACATTTTTCTATTTCGAATCCTATTTCCCAGGTGTTTTCCCAGGCAGGCTCTCTGCAGGATCCCTGGGGAGAGCCTGTTTAATCTGACAGCAAGGCAGGCTGGCACTGAGAGCAGCAGGCTGGTGTTTGCTGCAGAGAGCGAGGATCAGGGAAGGTTTATCTGTGCAAATGGAGTGAAGCACCACAGCAGAGGGTTTTCTAGCTGGAACTGAGGCTCAGTACCTTATCTTTTTGGATTCTGCAGGGCCATTCTGTATTAGATGTTTTCTTTTGTAGTAAATGGAAGGATACCAAAATCTTGCCTTAAGACCATAAAAGTGACTAAGATATTTAATTCTAATCAGACACTTGTGTTTGAGTCATGTAGGCATTCAAAGAGATTGGAGACTTTGCTTTCAAATTCAGTCTTACAAATTCACCCTTGTGTTTTTTTCTGCATAGACATGAACAGGACAACAGCATCAAGCAGCAGATGTGTCCAGCTGCTGCTTGGTTGGCAGAGCAAGCTGTCTGCCTTGGGACTAGATTTGGGAGAAGGTTTTTTTAGATAATTTTTCAATGACAGGGGAAGGCAATACATGAGACACAAAGATATTGGGGAAAATACAGCAATAGTCTAGGGGTTTCTTGCTTTACTATTCTTTTGAGTTCCTTGCCAGTTGTGTGTTATATATCCAAACCTACTCTAATTTCTTCCTCTCCTACATACAACCTTGGTGATAAACAAGATACCTGGAAAATCTAAAAGGAGGAGAAGGCTGATTTAATTTTACTTCTTGCTCTCAATATCTTACCATTTGCAATTAGCAAACCATTCAGCTGAGCTCCAAGCAATTACTTTATCCCTGTCTCTTTTGCAGTTCAATATTACAGAGATTACGAACAGAAATCAGATTAGCACAGGCTTCCATATCAAGTAGAAGTAGGAGAAGAAAAAAAAAGAAAAGGCCATTTCTGACTGTTTTGTGCTGTTGCCAGTTTGTGCATAAAAACCTGAGAGATCACCTCTTCCCCAAAAAGGAAGAAATATTTATTTGTTTTAATGGTTTGCTTTGCAAACTGAGCTAAATGAAATAATGAGAGGTTAGAAACATGCATAAATTACTTCTTTTGATGGAAACTAGAGGGCCAAGAAGTGGAGGGAAGTGTGTGAAGAAACAGCTAAAGTATAGCTTTGCTGTGAGCCAGAGTTATTGTGCCATTGACCTTTCCCTCTGAAAGTGAAAAATCACAGCATGCCTTGGCTTTCTTGCCCAGGGAGGAGTAGGGCACCAGCACCTGGGATGGGTGGGACAGGGGATGTCAGTCAAACGGATGGAGATGGCTCTTCTCTGGGTGACTCAGCCCTGCAGGCTCCAGCACGGAACGGCCCTGAAATCCAGGCAGTGATTTCCAGTCCCCGCTGTGCATGCTTAAATCTTTTCCACCTTTCTAACTGGTTTATCACTGCGTTGACATGCCTGTCTTGTTTCTGTCCCTGTTGTGGGCACGGCCAAGCAGCGCTGGCTTTGTGAGCGCCCCCAGGTTCCCTGCAGTGGTGTTTGGTGCAGGGGCGATGGGCTGAGCCTCTCCGGCCACTGCCGAGCATCGCAACCCGGAGGCGGGAGGTGCCACAGCACCCAGAGGGGGCCGTGCCCGGCAGCTGCGGGGGCAACCCTGGCTGGATGCTGGTCAGGCTTTGACAGTCTTGTGCATGTTTTTGGCTATTAACCAAGCAGCAGTGAAAGTATTCTTGAACTGGCCAGGCTGGAAAACACACTCATGGGTTCCTGGGCAGAGGGTGGGAGCCCTTCCACACAACTTTCAGTTTCTTTGGTTTTTAAAGCACTTTAGCGAGCACTCCATGGCAGGAAGGCTGTGTCATGATTTTGTGAATAACCATCACAGGCAGAAACGATTCTTTTCCTTCCTGTTATTTATTTTATATTTTTTTCAAGCAGGGAATCCCTATTCTGCAAAACCAAGAGTTACTGCAACTATTGCAGTAAAAGTTGACATTACGCAGCAGTCCAAATGCACCACAAACATCTGGTATTTAAAAGTCTGTCTTGAGGCTGATAACTGTGAACAAGCCTGACAGCAAAACAGATGTGCTGTTAACTGCTGTATTTACTGCTCGTGAACTGCATTCGGGAGATGAGGAGCTGGGTTTGCAGGCAGGCTGTGATGCAGGGTGCAGGCTGGAGACCCTGGCTCTGCATGGGACCAGGATGTCGGAATGAAATAACCAGTTGTCTCAATGCAACACGGTAATATCACCAAAAAATTTGTGCTGTGTTTCCCAAGCAGAGCTGATGGGAAAGCTGATTGTAAAAGGGTCACCTCTGGTGCCTCTGTGCTGGCCATGGCTTGTCCAGCCCAACCATCCAAGGACCTGAGTCCCAGTTTTGCCTGGCACTGTCTCAGGAAAAATTCAATGAGAGCTGATATAACCCCCTGTACGTACACACTGGGCCCAAGTGTGAATACAGTAACCATCAACTTAATAAATTTGGAAGTGCCATACCACCTAGCAGTTAAATTACTGGTAGGCTGTAAGTAAACCTGCCTTCTGTTTTCTTTGGTGCACTTGTGGGCAGAGTGATATTTTCAAGAACAAGTCATCCATCAAAAAAAAAAAAAAGAGTGAGAGAAAAGATAAGGAGGACTTAGATGCAATTTATTAGGAATTTGGCACACACAGAGACTTGAAAATGTTTCATACTGTACTAAATGTCTGTTTTAGTTAAGCTAAGGGCTGTGCTTAAAAACTGCTAGATTAAGTTTAGCAAATCAGTGTGCTGCAATGATATATTTCTCAGGATATTAATTGTGCTGTAAACAGGCATTTTATTGTGTTGTCATCTTGTTCAGAGTTTTTGTGAGCTTTTCAAGAGATTTTTGTTTTGTGAGTGGTTAGAAGTTCTGGCCAACTGTGACAAAGAAGAAAGAGAGGACACTAATTATTTTAATATACTGTGAAATAGTTTGACAAGGTACAAGGAGAGATGCAAGAGGATCTTGCCTTAATACCCCAAATTTTCTTTTGTGGGCATAAACAACTCCACTAACCTTTGCTCTTAGCATGCTGATCCTGGGTGGCCCAAGTGGATATGGAAGAGGGGGGAACCTCTCCCCGTGCCCACTGTGGGGTTGCAGAAGGCTGTGGTGCCCTGGCTGTGGGCAGCCAGGTGCTCTGCTTTGCAAAGGGAGGGCTGGCAGCGGGCACTGGGGCAGCCCTCAGTCTTCTCCTGCTGGGATTTGTGTTCATGATCAACCCTTTGTGGAAAATTGCACCTCTATGGTGCATTTTGGATGTTAATTTGCAGAAGCAATAGGGCAGGAAGGGCAGAGCCTCACTGATCCTGGGCTCTGGAGCTGTGTGGCAGAGCATGAGGGTGTAGCACTGACTGACAGCCTGAAGTGCCATATTGCAGTTGCTGATGAATGAACAAACAAATGTCTGGTGCTCTGCAGGTGCCAGTGTATTGCTTCTGCCTTTTTTAAAGTGACATTTATTTCTCTTAACTGGCAAGAGCTTAGAGCATGTTTTCCAACAGCATCCAGTTTCATTTTTATCCATATTCAGTCACTTTTCTTGGTGCCCTTGATGATTAGAGCTGGGTGTTCTGTTCTGTCAAATCCTTCACCACATAGAAAATGTTATTTTGGTTGTCTTGAAACGACTGATGAAAGGAAGCATCTGGTCTGTGTCAGGGATTGTTTGCAGCTTGGGACCTTCTGAGGATGGTGCAGAGGCAAGTGGGGTCTTCACTGTGCAATTTCTGGCCCCTACCTGTGGCTGTATGTAGAAAACTGGCTAACACAGAGGCTTGGGTTAGCTATGCCCCAGTGTTTCATAAGCGTCAGTGGCTACAGAATGCATCAGTATGCCAAGGGAATGAGGAGCTGAACCAGCCTTGAAATGCAGCAGCAGTCTTTGAAAATGAGAAACTAGCAAATAATGTGTTATGTTGTGATGGCCTTCATCTTTATGGTAAATATTGAGTCCCTGAAAGGAAACAGAAACAGAGCTGTGCTGCAAAAACCTTCCCCCCTCCCCCTGACAAAGTGCCCATGCTGCTTTCATCAGCTACACAAGCAAAGCAGCAATATTGCTGTTAGCACAGGTTCTTGCCAAACCAAGCCTCAGCATGTGTGCATGGGCCTTGTGCTCATTGTTCCTTGCCCCCTGTGTACAGCCCTTGCCCACACCATGGCAGGGGAGTGGGGTCCATGGTCCATGGGAGCTGGCAGGGTCACTCATGTGAGCTCCTGAGAAAGTGTGAACTGTTATTGCAGAAGAGTTTTCCCTTTTTCAAAGCCAGGAAAATCCATGCCAGACCCCTCTCACTGAGGACTGTGATGAGTGTGAAACTGCGGTGGAGGTGAAGGGGCCCCCAGGAGAGGTGGGGATGAACCCAAGAGAAGACCAGCAGCCAAAATGGGAGCTGCTGTACCCATACCTGTGCTTTGATGGTTTGGGACTTCTGAGATTCTATCTAGCAAGTTTAATTGCCTTGTTGCATCATTTTTATGAGCTTCATTACAGCTACAAGGAGAAATGCAATTGTATTGAGGGTCATTGGCTAGAGAAGAGATTTTCCCATCGCATCCCTAATTACTGCTCGTGTCAAGTGCTATGGCAACCACCTTTCTGCACCCCGCTGCCAGGCAGGACAGCTGGGCTCCAGTAGCACAGGCTTTTTTGAGCAAGTTGGTTTTTTGGACCTGTTGCTCCCTGAAATGTGCCATCCACCTAGAGAATTCAGCCTCATGAGGTACCAATTAGGAGTCAGTACTCAGTGGTAATCTTCCTTCCCCCCACCCCTCGCCCCCAATTTTTCCTTTGCCATCAGACCTGGAGTAGGATTTGTAACACAGACACCTCACTGTGAAGGTATGAAAGCTGCTCTGAGCTGAACTCAGGCTCTGGCATGGTGGGAAGGATGCCAGCGGGCAGGTCTGCTTGTGGACCCTGCACCCTGAGCTGCACTGTGGCCATGTGGTGGTGTAGCACTTTGCTGAGGGTGTGACCGTCCGTGGGAGAGCCCCCAGCCATGCTCAGGGGTCTGCCCAGAGGCTTCTACAGGGAGAAGGAGGAGAAGGGAGTAAAAGTCTGCTGGTCTTCCCCATCATACTAGAAGGTCACATAAAAGAGCATCTCTGGTGATGGTGAAACCACAGATCTGGGCTGAGATGCTTTTTGTCCAGCTTGAGCAGGGAGAGCTGGGACCTCCTGGTTTCTCTCTGTGCTTCTGTAGGCAGGGCAAGTCCATTCTGACCTCCCTGTGTGACTCTGCAGCAGCTTCATGAGGACTTCTTGTGTAGGGAGGGGACAGCCTTGAAGCAGGATGAGTAGAGGAGCAAGTTTTACTCTGAGCCTACCAGATGCACTGAGCTTGTTTGTTTGAAGGTCAGTTCACTTTACCTTGAAAAATCAGTGTTTTCCAGATTACTGGCTTTTAATGAGGAGCCTGCTGCCCTGGTGTTCTGGAGCAAAGCACATGGTGCACAGCACATGGCTTTGGACATCAGCATGGCCAGTGAACGTGGGCGTAGGGTTTGGAAACTGGATCTGGGCAGTCTGTGTTAGTGGGAATGCAGATGGCTTACAAAGGTGAGAAGCTGCAGAGAAAGCATATGAAAAGATTGCTATTAAAATATTATATTATTTTTAAAATTGAAGTATTAATATCCAGTGGGCCTGAATATGGGTTTGCTGTGCAGCCCTGCTGCTGCTCAGCCTCTGACTTGTTGAGCAGTATGAACCACAGTTGTCACACGGTGTGGGAAAGAAGGAAAACTGCCCCTATCTTGGTCATCTTCTGCCTAAATCCCAAGGAAAGCTGAACCCTGGATTTAGGTGAGCAGAACATCCTTGAGGACACTAGACTTCAGCCTTCAAACTGGTGAACTAAAGTCCTGCCAATAGCAAGGGCAAGTAGGAGGAAAGACACCACGTCCCAAAGTATACAGAACGTGTAATAAACCCCAATCCCAAACCACAGGTGATGAGACTCTGTAATACAAAATCTCTATGTGAAAACTTATTAAAAAATCCTCTTTGTCCTCCTTTTGCTTCTCTCTGTTTCTGGGCAATTCTTTGTCCCTACACTTTCTTCTCTGTGGTATCAGGGCTTTGGAGAAAAACATGATTTGCCTCTGGGCTTTCAGAGGCCCATACTGTGCTCCCCAGGTGCTCAGTGATGGAGCACATGTCAAGGCAAGAATAAAGTTATTGGTTTTGCTTTGAGGAAGGCAGCATTTTTCTCCCTTTCAGGAGTCCCCATGGGAGCTGTTCTGTAGGTGTTTTAATCTAAATCTTAGTGCTCCAGTGCTGGAAGTGTCCCAGTTAGGTGGCAGTCCATATGGACTCTGCAAAACTGGGCCTGTTTCATATAACACGGGATTTTGGAGAAACCTCTGTCTGGATTGAATGGTGAACCCTGTGTCAGCTCATGCCAATGGGCTCTCCTCCATTCACTCTGGGGGTTCAAATAGGTGATACTTTCTACCCTGCTGGAAAAAGCAGAGCTAAAGGAAAAATACCTGCTGGGTTATTCCAGGCTCCCAGCTCACTCTGTTTGTTGAGCAGTGGGCAGGGCAACTGTGCCTCCCCCAGTATGTGCACCTTTGAATTACCCCTGCTGAAGCACACCACAAAATATATTTTAAATTTATGTCATGCATGGACATTTGGCAGGAGATAAAGACCATCCTTTAAAGTAAGAGCCAGGTGGGCACCAGAGCCCTGACTGCCAGCTTGCCACAGCTAAAGAAATTAAAGCCAAAACTGACATATGTTCTGAATCCTTCTCTGGCTGTGTCATTTGAAGCTGCAGGTGGCTGAATGTTTTTCTGGTTGTGGACAGCCTTGACATACATTTTCTGCTGTTCCTTTGCTTGTGGCACCTCAGATTTTGGAAGTCCATTTTTAAGTCATATCATAAGAGTGGGTTTGGGGTTTTTTTAAGCAAGCAGGCAAGAAAGGGAGGTGTTGGATAGGTCTTGGGAAAGATTTCCCAGGGTTCTCCAGAAGAGTAGGATGATGAGCTTGGAAAGTTGCTTGATTCTTTACAATGACAGTTATTCAGCTCCTGGCCATCATCCAGTATTTGATATTTCTCTTGCTCTGCCTGGAATAATTTCTCTCACTCTGGGGCCTGTGTAAAAATGTTTCATTGAGTTCAGAAACTAATGATCAAAAGTGACCATCTGTGACCCCTTAGTAGGCATCTGGATGCACATTTTCCACTTCTGAGGTGTTGAGATAACACAGCACTGTTGCTGCTGGGACTAGAAGCCATATCATCAGATACAATAGTACTTTCCAGCTGCACTTGTTGTTTTTTAGTCTTTCCTAAATGAAAATGAGATTTGCAGGTGGCTAATGCTAGAGGATAATTTGTTTCCGTGCTCGTTTGAAGCCTTGTAGCAACCCCAAAGCTGTGAATAAAAGATGGAAATAAAAGTAGAACGTGATTTCAGAAAAAAACCCCTCCATTTTCTGTGCTGGTGAAGTGACTAAGCCTTGTGGCTGCTGATGCAAACCTTTCATCTGCCCAAGGAAAAGGGTTATTATCTTCAGCTGAAGCCGATGGGGCATTGAGCAGCGTTTGAGCAGCACATCCAGGCAGCTATTTGCATGAGAAGTGTGAAGATGAGACTTTGATGTATTTGCAACTTCTGAATTGCCATTATGTTTTTGATTGTACCTCCCATTGGGAGATCCTGGGACACCTTTCCCTTGGCTGAGCCTGAACCCAGGAAGGGAATTTCATGCTCTGCTCCTCCGTGTTGTCTTTTCTGTTCCAAGATAACTTTTCCTCTCCTCTCTATAACTGAAGTCTGGAGAAATGTATTAATGACAGCAAGTCAAAGGCCACCAGCCTTGCCTGAGGGAGGCAGAGATGCTGGGAAAGAGAGGGAGAGATGCAGGATGGCAAACTCCCAGCTGTATTTGTTGGAAGGGACCTCTGCAGGTGCTCAGCTGCATTGGTCCAGGACATCCCTGGCTTTGCCATGCTGAGACCTCTGGGGATGCTGTCTGGGTAACCCCTTCCTGTGCTGTGCTGCTCTGGGCTTGCTTATTAAGAGCTAATGTAGATAATCCTGGGGGGAATTTCCAGAAATGTACTTCTTTTTTTCGTGCTGTAAAATACTGGTTTGTTTAGACAAAGTGTTGGGTTGATCTGGATCAGAGTAGCTGGAGCTTCTGAACCAGGACCTGGAGATTGCATGAGTACCATCACCCACCCAGAGGTCTGGCTGATGGGATGCTCAGCTTGTGCCTGTAATCCTTGGGCTGTTGGACACCCTGCTGCAATGTGTCCTCTGTCTGATGGTGCCTTCTACCTGGGATAAAGTGTCAAAGGTGACATCATGTTTCAAGAAAGGCAGACAGAGAAGAAAAAAAATCTTTTAAATGCTTTGAACCAATGGAAAAGCAGAAGAAAGTCAGTATAAGACAACTCTGATAAAAGCCCATCCACTGGCTATTCAGCAATCAGGGACACGGCAAGGGAAAGATGTGACTTCCCAGGGGTCCTCATTAGCTCAGGTGCTCATCAAATTGCAATTTAATGCTAGGTGGGATTTTGGGGAAGAAATGTATTTGTCTCTGAGTACACAGGAGGCACAGCCATTACTCTGGGCAGCCTCTTCCCCTTACTAGTCATGCAGCAGTAATTACTCTCTGGGCAAGTTCACTTAATTAAACCCACTGAGAAGATGCTCTCACAGCATGGTCATTGCTCTTTAAACTCCCACATACACAGGGGGAGTATCACGCTCTGAGGTCATTTCTTTTTCCTTGAAATAGTTGGGTGTGAACCTGCAGGGAAAATTACTTCCCTATTCCAAATATACTTATCTGGTCAAACTATTGCATCGTATTTAAATGGTGGTGGGTAGTGAGTGATAAACAGTCCTTTTTGTGGCCAAAAGTAGTTCATGGCTTGGGCTCTGACTTCTCAGAAGGTGCTCTAGGTTGAAATCTGAGTTCTCGTGTTTGCCTTATACTTCTGTCAGAGCACTTGGGTCCCAAATGGCAAATGGAAGGTCTCCAAAGTACACCTTTGACTTGGAAAGTCACCTCAAAGGGTGCACATCTCTAGCAGGACTGGGGATGCAAGGCTGTGCTGCTCCATGCCACAGCCTCCTTGACTGGAGAAAAGGCCTGAAACCAGAAAGACTTGGATTTTCTTGATTTTTTTTTTCTTGTTGTTTTGGAAAGAGATGAGATAGATGTGGCCTCTACTACGCAGAAAAAAACCTGCATAACACAGAAGTCTTTAATGATTTCTTTATTTAAACTTGAACATTATTATATTCTGCTTAGTTGGGTTATGGCTTCAATTAGCTCTTGAGTTAGTCACACTATTAATGTAATTATACTTAAAATTGAAAGGTAATTCACAGCCAAGTGTTCTTCTAGCTGAAAGACTTTTTGAAAATTTTTTCTGAAAACATGAGAGCAACTTGTTGCCATTTTTCTTTTTAGCTTTTTGTGGTGTACAGGAATGCTGAAAAAAATTGATAACTAGTGCTCACCTAGATGTTTTCATGCTGAAAGGTTTTGTGATATATGACTGCTCCAAAAACAACCTCTGAAGGGCAGCTCTGTCAGCTGGGGATGACAAAGGTACCCATCAGGAGCTGCTACCTCCCATTTCACAAGGCTTGAAGCCCAGATTCTGAATATTTACATTATAAAATCCTACTGGCCTAGCACATTGTGGGCATTAGTTACTAAAACATTAACCCACTAGATCTGCTTGTGAATTGTTTTGTAGCTGGGTATCACTCACGCCTTGCCTTGAGTGTTCAGATGTGCAGCACCCACACCAGGCCAGCAAAGCCCTGGGAACACAGGTGGGCCGTGGCTGTGTGTCAGCAATGTTCCCAGAAGGCACACTCCTGTGGGATGGAAACAGAGTGCTCAAGTGCCCATTGACCTCTCCTTACAAATTTTCATCTGAACATTATCATATTTTTATATTAAGTCAGCTTGTGACTTCAGTAATTCCTTTCATTAGGCTTAGTCTTAATGAAAGATGGCTTAAAATTAAAAACAACTTCTCAGACATGTTAACATTCAAGCACAATTAACTTAAATAGGATGGCAAGATGTGAGGAAATAAAATACCATTTTTGGCAGCAGCAGATCAGTTATTACAATGCAAAACCACATGGAATACAATAATAGATTTTTTTTTTTTCTCAGTAATGTGCCCTTGCTGCAAACCAATAACCACTTCAGTAGGTGTTTATAAACACTGTCTTGTGAAAAATATTGTTGAAGCACTTTATGGGTGTTGCTGATGTAAAAATTACTCCAATGCATGTGCCTGAGAGTAGCTGCCGACTTCCCAGGGTCAGTGCTGGAAACAGCTTTGATGAACAACCAGCCATGGTCCTCAGGCCAGCATGGGGCTGTGTCAGTGTTGGAAACACACCTGCCAGGTTTCTCACCTGGGTTTTCTCTGCCTGTGCATTGCTGAGGCCCCGTGTGGGCAATCACATGCTGCCAAAGCACTGTGGACTGCCAAAGCTCCTGGGGTCAGCTCTGGTGGGTAGTGTTTGTATCCATGTATTCAGTGGGTTTGGGCATAGGAACGTCAAGTCAGGGTAGCTGAGCTCACAGCATTCCCAGGGGGGTTTGTAGGATTCAGTGAAGTAATTCCAGGGTTTGAGGAGGATGATAAATCCCCAAGAAAATGAAGATAAAGTGGTGCAAAAGTTCCTTCTGCAGAGAGATGCCTGTGCTGCCCACACAGCTTGTGCCAGCGTGTTGTCTGCCAGCAGCAGCCACGCTGTGTGTCCTGCACCAGGAAGGTCTCAGGGACACGAGGTAACTTCTTTGCACCATGACAAACACCACTTACCCAAAGGGGTTTGTGTTTCAGTAACATGTGCTTTTATAGAAGGACACAGGTCAGGTGGCACATTTCTGGCAAGCAGCATCTCACAGGGTCGAGATGTTCATGTTTGCCTTGATTCTGGGATCAAGGCAGGGCTGCAGAAGGATGCTGCCAATGAAGGTGCTATTGAAAACTTCTCTTTCCCTAATCCACTCATGTTGACAGGTTAGACAGAGCAGGGATGAGTTTAGTTAAAGAAATAACTTTCCAGGATATAAATGGATTGATAAAATAAAATTCTATTAAGAGATCATTCCAGTGCTTGAATGGCACTAATAATTGTGTGGGACTCGGAGGCACAAAGAGATTAGCAGCAATCTTTATTTCCTGAGCAGGTTGTCCGTTGAGATGTTGTTACATAAACTAAATGTTCATGTGTTTAGGAGTAATTGTGCAATTTTGTCTGGAGGGAGTCCAGGGCAGGAGCTGCTTCGCAGGGGCAGAACTGGACCATCTAGAAAAGCAAATTTTGCAAGTTTTTATACTGCCTAAATGGGAACATTTGACACATTTCTGTGCCACATCAAGTGCCTCACCAGGGTGTTGCCAGGGTGGATGTTTGGGAGGAAGTCAGAGGAGGGATAAGCTGGGTGTCCTGGGATCCCCTTAGGCACAGGTTCTCCCTCAGCGTAGAGGATGCACAGGCCCCATTTGCCCCTCAGAGAATATCCAAAATAACATGTGAACCTGCTCCAGCTGCACAGATACTGTGTGGATGGGGCATGGATGCCTTGAGTGGCACCAACCCTTGCCTTTTCCATAGGCTGTCCCCACTGGTGGCTGGGGAATGCTGAGGGGTGGGTGAGGTTGCAAGTGGGTATCTGGGGTTAAGCCTGCAGGAATCTTAAACATAACCTTCATCTGTCCTTTACATTAAAATTGTCTTTCTTTCTCTCTCTTTTTTTCCTGCTTCCTCCCCTGCCTTGTCCTCCCCCTGTTCCAGCAACGTGGACACCAAGGAGCTGTGTGGTGAGTGTGGTCCCTCTTCTGGGGCACAAGCAATGCCTGTGTGCACGTGGCCCTTCACAGGATGTGTGAGACCAGCACAGAGCTTGCAGTGCTGGGGCAGTTGGGGGATCTCAGCCCTTCTGCTGCTTTGCCACTTATTCCACAGAAAAATTGGCAGAACTTTTCTTCATTTTCTTGCAACATAAATGGGGTCAGAGCTGAGCAAAGTACTTGGCTGCCATTCAACAACAAGCTGGAGTTTAATTTCTGGAGATGTCATGGCTTCCAGCTTTGCTCTGAAGCTCAATAAGCCCGAATCCCTCTGCAATACCCATAACGTGTTTCTCCTTAGGCCAACCTCCGTGTTTCCCAGCAGGCTGCCTGAGGTGTACACCACCTCTGCTGCACCTCCCACTGCTTGCCAAAATTAAAGGCTGAAACAAAATCTCTGATAATGTTTTGTCCCACACCTGGATCAGAAAGGGAATATTTCCTGCCAGGATTCCTGAAGGGCTTTGCCTTAGTGGTAGGTGACTCATGATGCTCACTCAGGTGTATTTTTCCATGGACACTTTGTATTGGAAAACGTTTCCTGCACCCCTTTTGGGAGGAGATGGGGATAGAGAGGTGTGTGGCCCTGCAGAGGGCTCATCCATCTCTGCTCCTCTTCTGTGCCAGGATGCAGAAGAACATATAAAGCCACCTCAGCAGGTCTTCACCCTTTACCTTCATCACTTTGCCACTAATTATATCTTTCTGGGAGTGGGTTGTGCAGCCAGAGAGGTGGCTGCTGAGTGCCTGTGCACCTGTCCTGATACTTGAAAGACCTTTCCATTGATGGCAGCCTGTAGGTCTGCCTGCAACAGGACATTGCCCGTGGTTTCTCTCCTCCTCGTGTACTTAACCTCTGCCCACACCATTCTGAGCATCCAAACCTGCAGCAAAACCAGCAACATTTCCCCTTTCTGCTGGTTATCCCTGCTTGTTCTTGCTTTAGTATGCAAGAAACGAAGACTTCCATGAAATCCCTTTGGTTTGATGTTGATATGGTGTGCTTGTTCCCATCACTCCATTCTTACTATGTTAGGTCTCCTTGCCAGCTGCCCCAAGAAATCAAAACCCCACAGCTTGTACCATCAACTTTGCCAGGAAATCCAGGGGTAATAATGGCATTTCTTGACCCCACACAGCTTTCCCCATCCCTCTGATAAAATCAGAAAATTACATGGCTGTCACCCGGCGTGATCCCATCTTGCTGCCTCTCCCAGGGGTGAAGCTGCCAGGAGAGGAGGGAGATAAACCCATCACCTCCTGTGGAAAGCTGGGAGAAGTCAGGGGAAGGATCGATCAGCCCAAGTTCCTGCCTAGATCCATTATCTGCTGAATGCCTGCCTTGCCTGCAATTTCTTATTTGCTTGTTTCTCTTTTAAGTATTAATTTAAACATTAAACCTTATTTTGGATAAATGGGAACTGTAGTCTCTCTCTGGAAATGGGTTGTGTGTTACAAGATGTTGAGAGCATCTTAATAGGGATTTCCTGAGCCCTGTATCTTACATAGCAAATCTGATGTGGCTGTTAATCCATACCAGGTAGCACCTTAAAAAGTTCTGCTTTTTTTTTTCCTGCCAACGAATGCAACAATCACCAATACCTTGATTGACTTAGAGGCTGTTGTGCAGTCCTTTATCAGCAGAGGAGCTCCCAGTCATAGGTGGGAGCTCTTAATAAGCTCAGAAAATGTGAGTACAGGTACCAAATTTTATCACACACCCCCCCCCTTCAGTTCTATCAAAGCACAGACAGTCATGCAATGGTACAAGCTGTCCTGAGAACTGAGTGTGCTCCACAATCAGGAGATGCACATCAACCTGTTGCAGACTATCAGGGAGATGGCATCTTCTGGGGAGAGGTGGGTGGGGGGCACCCACCTCCTCCCACACCAGCCCAGGGTTGCAGAGATGCTCATCTGAACATTGGCCCCATTGCCTCTGCAGCCACGAGCGAGCACCATGTGGGGTTGGAAGAGCTGATCTCTGATGTGCACATGAATAAATAAGGCTAAAGCAGCAGAACTGAATACTTTGCTAAAGTCAACACTGTTCTCCTCCCAGGTGCTCCCTGATCAGTCTCAAGGGCTGTGCTCTGCTCACAACTCATTTCTCCTGAAATGTCCAAGTCCAACTTTTTACTTCAGGACTTACGAAAAGCCTTTACCTTTCAGATCTGCTTGGGTTCTCTTTCCCAAGTAAAGTAAGAAGAACAACACAAACACACTGCAATGAGAATAAGCTGTTTGGCTTATCATGGAACAGCAAACAGCTGCTGTCAGTCATGCTGTGACATTCCGGTTTCTGCCAAAAGCTTCTTCCCTTTGGATATGTTCTCAGACTGTAAATAGCTATAGGCACTTCTAATTAGGCCAAGAGCACCTAATTAGTGGAATTGTTTCCTGAAGTGTATGTCTTGCTGCATTCCACGGAGATGTCACCTCAGCGTGAAGCTTCGTGCCTTAGTGCTGGGAAACAGTGCCAGTGGATTTTAAGGAGCAGCTTTTAGCTGCACTCTGTGTCCATCACCCAGAAACAGGGAAACTTTTGGTCTGTGCTGCAAACTCCCTGCACACCTTGCTGCTGTTTCCATTGTGGACAGTGAAATTCAGTCAGCAGCTCAGACACAAACCAGACTGGGTTCATGTCTGTCATGGAGCCATCAGTGACCTGGGACACAGCAATTTTGAGTGTATTTTGCATCACCGAAGAGCAGCTGGAACTGTGTCAGGCCACTGCTGGGACCGTGGTGCAGCCTGGTGTGGATCACCACTCCTGCAGGAGGGATGAGGATGGCACAGAGAAAGTGTGGGCTCCCTGTCCATGGAGAACATGTGCTTTTGAGCCAGCTAGCAGCTCTGTTCTCTTCCTACTGAGGCATATTTTACTCTTAGAAGCTTGTTCAAGCTGTGATTTTGGGCTGAGGTGCAAATGTGATGGGAATGTAGGGAAAGATGTAAGACCAGTCTCAGCTCATGTAAATTGGGTTGAACCTGGGAGATATTTGGATGCTTTGGATGGTAAAAAAATGTCAAGGGAATGCAAAGAGACTTTCTTTTAAGATTTCTCCCTTCATGCTGGCAATAGGAGGGAGAGAGACCAAATACAGTCAAATGCAGAAGTGGGCATGAATTATTTTCAATGGGAGCTACTTGGCCTTACATCTCCTTTATGCAATGGTCCCAAACTTCATGGGACTTCACCACTTCCCATCCCTGCAGGACAAGCTGTGACTGACTCAGGATATAGAGTACAAAAATGTACCTGAAACCGTCCTCCCAGGCTTGTCTTACCACTAATAAATAGACATTGCTGTGTCACGTAGCCTTGAAGGGTTAAGTTACATTAACATGTTCCCATCGTGTCCCTCTTGGTTTTCCCAGACTATTTTGCTGACCACATGGGAGACTATGAAGATGTTTTGGCCTCACTGGAGATGCTGAACCTCTCCATCCTGAAGGCAATGGACTACACCAAACGGGTGAGTCCCCTTTCCTGCACCTGGTGCTCCACAGGCTTTGAGCGAACAGTGTAAGTGTTGTGTTGGGAAAGCATATAAATCTGAACGTTCTCATCCTCTTCAACAGTGCTGTCTCCTTGTACTCTACAGACCACAAGGCCCATGGGCCTCTTGGGTGGGATTCTGAATGCATGGGATCTTGCTAGCATCATGGAGAGGGCTTTTGGAAACTTCATATTACAGAGGCACCATTCAATCCAGCTTCAACACTGGAAGGCATCCTGCATTCCAGAAATGCACTCATTCTTATGTGCAGCTGCTGTGTTAGAAACTAGAGGGATGTGTGTTTGAAGGACTGCAGGAGAATCATGCAAGCACCAAAACCAAGACATAATGTCCTGTTTTATATGTGCAAAGTAGCCCTAAGTTCTTAAAAAATCCACCATGTACCTTAATGATACTTCTAATAATGGACTAATACAGATGACAATGATCAAGAAGCATATTGAAGTTTATTTTTACAAATACCTAGAAAATCTGAGCTGATGTACCATATAAACATCCCTGCTGAGGGATGCATCACTCACTTGTTGTCTTACCAGGATGAGAGATGTGTTTATAGAGCTTTAATTCCTTGGAAATCGTTTTCCTGTCCTTCCATACCACTTAATAATGTAATTGGGCTGTGTTGGTGATATTTATTACCTTAGGATAATCAATCCCTTCTCCCACTTCCACCTTCAACCATATTTCCCTTGTTCTTTTGTGCCACAATGAGTGAAAAGTATCCTCCCTCTTCACTGGTGAGCAGTAATGGGGTACACTGAGGACCAAACCAAGGAGGGAGGTTTTGCCTTTTCCAAGCTGCCGTAAGGACTTCCCAATCCAACTACAGCCCCCCCTGCGAGTAATCCAAATTGAAATCTCCCTTCCATTTATCTTTGAAGCTAAGGAGAGACACAAATTACTCCACATTAAAGATGTGATAAGAAGTTTTAAGAGTTGAATGGGAAACAGCAAATTTCTCTCCCTTTTTGCTGCTGAGTAAAGAGCCCGATTTTCTTGTGTGATCAAAATCCATCCTTTTTTATGTTTGTGAGGAAGGCAGCATGGAAAGTGAAGACACATCTTTAACATGTTGATGTCTTGCCATCACAAATTAAAGGCAAAAGTCTTTGGCCCATCACTGATCTGTCTGAAGTACTAGTGAATTTTTTATCAGCATTATGAAAGGATAAAAAATTCAGGCCAACAGTAATAGTTCATTTTTTCTAATTAAGTTGCAGTGTCTATTCATGCCTCATTTATATTCATTATTAGCAAATTTTCTGGCAGGCAGGTTTGCCAACTATGTATTTTAAATAAATGTTAACATGCTGATAGAGATCTCAGCAATTCACTCCAACTTGCTGTTCGTGATGCCTTCCACCATTGCTTTTCCAGTGTGAGGTTAATATACATGACTAATTCTTCCCAATATTTTGCAAGAGAAAGATGACTTATTCCCTGTTCATAATTTAGGCATCTGAGCATGTGGGTATTACCTTGCATAAGACATTGCAGCAGAAGCAGGTTGGTTATTCATAATCTCAATCCACTCATAAGAAGAGCATCTTTCTCCTTCCTCAATTCAGCAACTTGTGGCAGGAGTCACCTGCCTTAATTGCATTGGGTCAAGGGTATTTACCTGAACCTGAGCTGGTCACCTCCATCAAGATCAAGAGAACCAGGGAGATCTGGAGTGCTGGAGGCATCTTCCTCCTGTGACACTGAAGGATCACAACACTCTTCATCTCAAAAGCAGATGTTTCCCAAGCCAGTTGAGGAAGTGCCACCCCAGCAGCCCCTCAGCACCCTCATTTCATCAGCCCATGGGGTGTGTTGCTCTTCACTGCCTGGCGGACTTTTGGCAAGCAAACAAGCAGAGCAAGACTCCATGACAGAGAGGAGCTGGCAAAGAAGTATTTAATGAAAAACAGTGTTCCCTGCTGTGATTTTGTGAACAAAGTGGTACAAACCTCATCAATGTATTATTCAAACACAGGCACTTTATTCAGATAAAGAAGAGGGGGGGCAAAGAAAACCCAACAGAAAACAAGCTGTTGTGGGTGGTAGAGAATCTCATCTCCGGTGTTCAAACAGGATACACATCCAGGCAGCGGCAGCAGCAGCAGCATCAAAAACATCTCCAGGTGCAAACCATTAGTGCTTTTCCCACCTCAGCCTGTGGGGTGTGGTGTGTGTTCCCTTTCCTCCAGGGCTGGGACCTCACATACAGGGTTAGGCTTCCACCCCAGGGCGAACATCCATTCCAAGAATGCAAAAGCTGGTGTCAGCTGCCACTTGTCCAATGGGTGCCTGCATAAAGGTCTTACAGAATCATAGAACTATAGAATGGTTTGGAAGGGACCTTAAAGCTCATCCCTCTGCCATGGGCAGGGACAGCTTCTGCTAGACGAGGATGCTCAGGCCCCCATCCAGCCTGGCCTTGGACACTTGCAGGGATGGGGCAGTCTCCTTCTGCTCCATCTCCTCCTCATGTGATGCTGTAACCGAGAGCCCCATGCTGATGTCAGGATATTAGGAGATTTGTACAGTTAAATACATGTTTAGAAACACTGTAAGAGGGGAAAGACAGCCAAAGCAGCTGGTTTTGGTAGAAGCCAAGCGTGGTTTTTTGCTCCTGGTGCTTGAACCTGTTGCTGCCTCTAAACCTTTCCCTGTGGCCAAGTCCTGCAAAGGGTCTGATGCTGAGCATTGTGACTTGTGAGTAAACTGCTTTGCTTATGATCTGCTCCTGCTTCTCCATGATAAATATACATTTCATAAGCTGGAGAAAACTGTTCATCATTTAAGAATATTCCTATTCCCTCCCTCTCAAATAATGTATTCAGTGCAAATGATAAGTGAAGCCTAACCTTCTGTGTTGCCTTTCTGACAGGAGGTGCCAGTTGATGAGAGGGCATGGAGAACCATGGTATTTAATTGCTGTTTATATTTCTCACCTTAAAAGACAACTGATTATATCTTGCTCATAAAAAGAGAAAGCAGCAATTATCTCATGCTGGAGGAGCTCATAAAGTATCAGCAGTAATTAGATTCGGTAGTGGAAGGTCTCATACAGCCAAACAAAATCTGTCATTGTAATTATTTTCCGATACAGTGATGTCTGTGCCACATTGAAATGACTGTGGGTGACGGTGGGAAACGCAAAGTTAAATTGGAGAGAAAGGAAATGAACTTTCAAGATCTAAAAAAAGCTGACAGCAGGAGATGTTCTTTTATAATTCTCTTTTACTGCTGTAGAGTGCTATTGGCAAATACCAAACCCAAGATGACTAGAAAGGATGTGGTTTGTGTGTCTGGTGTCGAAGGATGTGTGGGGCACAGTGGAAGCTGAGGGAGCAGAGCCAGGTTGATTCTGTCCCTCTGCTTCGGTCACTGACACCCCTGCCTTGGGGACAGTATGGGTCAGTGCCCACCCAATGCCTCCTTTGAGGGTGACAGGGGACAGTGCCCAGGGAGCCAGAGGGATGGCATGAGTGGTGGTTACCACTGAACAAAACCCTTGCACGGACACCGCAGGAAACGTGACTTAGCTTGGTTAAAAAAAACCTGTGGGTTTTTGAACCTGAGAGGCTCAATTAGCCCTGTTCCTGTTGGGTAAGGCTTCCACTGCCAACTGCACTGGGATTGCTCCTGCTCCCAGCTTCTGCCAATTCAGCATTTTGCTGGACTGACCATGGAGACATCAGTAAGGCTGACCACTGGTGATGAGTCAAACTTTTTGAAAGCAATCTGCAAAGAAGTCCCAAAAATGCTGACTGATTAATGTCCTCAAGGACAAAGCAGCTCAGACTTACAGTCAAATAATTTCTTCCTGGAGATGCTCCTGTTGGAAACCAGACAGGTCCAAAGAGAACTGGCAACTGACCTTGGTGTGTGCCCTATCCCAGATGGAAGGAGAGTGCTTGGAAAACAAAACTGCCTGAAACTGGAGCTGAAATTGCAACAGCCCCTCATGCACATGCTGGAATGAGACTGGCTTCAGGGAAGAGGGGGGTACAGCAGGAGGGACTGAGGACCTGGAAGTAGCCCTGGACCAGCCTCTGCTTTGTGTTCAGCATCTGGCCCTGGAGAGAGAGCAAAAGGAGATGTGAAAGACAGTGTTTCACTTCTGGCTTGTTCACTGACAGCCCCACTGCCAGTCTATCAGTGACCTCATTTAATGGAGCTGCAGTGGAGATATGGCCTTCTGGTGACACATCACACACCCACCGAGAGCCTTCTCATGTCAGGGTGCCAAACACCACACACGTGTCTTATGGATTGGCACTGCACACAAACCAGCTGCAAACACATTTTGTCCTGAGAATCATTGTTTAGATGAGAGAGTATGTAAATCACAAAGGGAAAACTGAGAGTACTGACCTTCAGTACCAGCTGCTGCTGCTCCAGCAGCACTAGGGAGCTCAGAAGTATCTGCATACAAGTGAATAGTTTTGCATATGTTATTTGTGAGTTAAATTGTTCCTGCAGCAATCCACTGTTCTTGTCTCTGCCTTATGAGATGTCATTGCAGTGAACAGGAGATGTTGGGCCCTGGAGCTCAGTGGGAGCTGCTGCTGCTACAGCAGACCTTCTCTCCCTGCTGCTGGTGCCAGTGTGGCCAAGGGTCTCCCCCAGTTTTCAGCCCCAGCAGCAAACTGCAAAGCTGCACCTGTTTGAGTAGCTCAGTTACAGCCCCAGAGCAAGAACCATCTGCCACCAGTCTTGGATGCTAAAAATGGTGGAGAGTTTTTTGTTTTATAGCACAACCAAGCCCAGCAATATAGAGTGCTCTCACATTCTTACCTGTCAAAATTAAGCTTGCCAAATGTGATATTGCTCTTTTTTTAAGGATGACACATCTAGATAAAATAGTCAGTAGAAATAATCCTCAAAAATAAGCTTTTCCTTCCATCCTCCGGCTAATCCATTATCTCAGCCTTTCAATTTACTTGAGCAGGTTTTCTCCTGCTCTGCTCAATGAACTTGGTGCTCGCACTGAGGGTATCTGAGGCTGCTGGGGCAGTGCTGTGTGGGGTGACTGACCCATGGCAGGGTGTAACAACAACACAGTGGTAGCAGACCTGAGTTGTGCTTGGTCCCAACAGCATGAGCTGCTCATGGCTTCTCACAGACCTCATGTTCTGGCCTTGGCTTGTCATGGTTATGTGAACATCAGCTGAAGTCTTCTGGTCTGGGCTTGAAGCCCCTGGGGTACCACTGCAGTGCAGCACTTCTGTTGCTTCATATTCCCTCCTGGGTGAATGCATAACCTATTGTACACCAGGCTCCCCTTCAGAGAAGCCCTTGTTTCCTGGTACTTTGTATCTGGCTGAATCCCAGGAGATCCTGCACGCCTTGTCAGCCTCTTCCCCCTTGGGAAGCATTTGGCTCTTCTTTAGGGGATAAGTTGTTTGCTCAAATGTCCAGTTTGCCTTTTCTGGGGGGCTCAGGACATTATCTGTCCTCACCTTTGCAGCACAGAGATCTGCCCTGATGGGGAGGGAGTTGTTTTGGGGATTATCACTGCTTTTATTTCCCCATTCTTGGATGAGTGATTTTATGATGAAGTGACAGCTTTGAAACACTCCTATGATGCAGCTAAAGATGTAATCATGGTGAGTGATTGTGGCTGAAAAAAGAAAAGAGTGGTGATGGGTCAGGGAACTGGTAAAGGTTGAGTGATCTTTCCATGTATTTTGAATGATACATTTCTGAACAATTTCTGTATCAATATCTATAGCAAAAACCAGACGCAGATTTCTGGAAAAGTTATGGAACTTTATAGTTCAAGAACAATCCAAAAGGTGTGTTTGCTTGGCTTCTCAGAAAGTATTTCTCAACTCTTCTCTGAAATTGATTTAAGAAAATATTGCATCTCAAATCAAAGCAAAATGTGCTGCTTCTGTTCTGCAAAAACTGAATTTCAGTCAACTTCTCTGTTCAGGCTCCAAACCAGAAAGCTTTTTCCCATCTGATACCATCCAGAGCAGTTTTCTTGCCAGCCCTGTAGGGCCATGCATGAGCTCCAGCTGGGTTGCCAGACTGCTGGGGAGCACAGCAGGACTGGCAGGGAGCTGAATCTTAAGAAGGTCCTGCTTGGAACTTACTTTTAGATGAAGGTGCTTATTCCCTGCTCTTCTACTTTTCTGTAGCTGCCAAATTGATGTCCCTCCTCTCTCTGTGAAAAGGAAGAGCATCTTCTCTGGAGGTCCTGCTTGTACTGTCTGGGCTTCAGCTCTCATGGACCTCCTGTAGGACATGGTTTTCCTCCTCCTTCCTCCCATTTTAAGTCTATTGCTTCTGGGAGATAGATAAAGCATATGGTGAAGGGAATAAATCCACCAGATGTCAGTGCTGTGGTATTGCCAAATAGCCCAAGAGCAGCTTTTAAGGAGGCATCAAAAGGAAAGGCAGGGAGCAAGTCATCAGCTGATACAGCCAGGCTGAGCCTTCAGCAGCTTGACCATCCCACGCTGCTACATCTGCAGGGCATTTTGAGTAGGTCCTGTTTGGAAAACAAAATCTGTACTTTCCTTGAAAAATGGCAATAAAATTCATATTAAGTTGCTGTCTTGTGGGTACTATATACACATAATTAGGAACTTGTGTGAAGCAAAAGACTAATTACAGCCAGGGTGTTCAGAAGTAAGAGGGCACACTTCCAAGTTTGCTCTTTGCCTGCTGGGTGAGTGGACAGGAAGCAAAGGTGCCACACACCTCCTGATCCATAGATGCCTCAGGGATGTGCTGCATAGCCAAGAGATACCTGCCCTTCCCATCCTGTGGCTGCAACAAGAAATGGTGGGATTCTAGTGCAGCAGGGAGAGTCTCCAATAATGAGAACAGAGAAGTCCTGTGATAAACTGTTTGGGAAAGGTCCATGGCAGGAGACCTTCAGGATCAGACATGGTAAAAACATGAGCTGAGAAAGGTCCAACACTGAGATTTGCAAAAGGAGGATTTTACAGCAAAATTCTTTTAAAACCCATATGAGGCCGTTGTCATTTTTTAAAGCTGAACAGGTGTCTTATTTGGTTTTTTAGAGCTGTTTCAGGAAGGCTGAGGGTCTTTCATATGGTAATGCTTTCATTTATCAACTATTTAAGTGTCTGTTCTCTTCAGGTTTCTTCTACTGATTATGTGCCAGGCAATCAGTTTTGGGTCTTCTCTTTGGAAGGAATTTAAGAGTCAAGGGAAGGAAAAGGAGCTAGAGGCAGGTCTGAGTGTTATTCTAATTAAAAGAAAATATCTTTTGGAAGAAAACAGGCAATTATGAGCAACGAATTTAAATCAGCCACTTGGAGGTTACAGCGCAACACATGCCTGGTTTGTAAAGGGCAGAGTGGGTGGAAGATAATCTCTCCTTCATCCGGGGATGAGGCTTGACAGGGGTGTTTGATGGCATGGCAATGGGTTTGTTGTAAGGTTTTGGGTTTTTTAACTGCAGGAAAAGTGTGGGTGAAAGTGAATTGGCTTTGGTTTCCATTTGAAAAGCCTCCTCAGTTCAGGGCCACCTCTCTGTGGAGGTGCTTTGGTTGTGGTTGTTAACTGGAGAAACCATCAGTGTCCCCAGGCTTGGTAATTGTCAGCCAGTTTGACCAATCTCCCTGAAAACCAGTCCTGGAAAGCCCTGTTGGTCAGGTGTAACCCTGTGAGGCAAAGGGAAGGTGTGAAGTGGTCACAGGGGGTCTCTGAGTTAGTAGGTGGTGCAGAATAATTTATATTTTACACCCTGTAGTGACCTTTAAAAATGCCAGCAAAGAAGCTTGGGGATGCACAACAACATCAAAACTCTCCTTTTCCAGTCTTTGATACCCACAGGGACATGGTCAGGAGAGCCCATTTTTAGGCATCTGTTTGCAATGTCTGGTGAGGGATCCTTGGCACTGGTGTCAGCAAGTCCAAGCACTCAAGAGCCTCAAAATCCCAGATATGATTTTCACAGATAACACATTCCAAGGATGTTTTAATGAACCTGTGCCAGAATTTGGGCAATTTCGGGCAGGTGCCTATGGAAATGAAAAGCTGGAAGAGCCATGGCAGGGCTTTGAGCAGACTGTGCCCTGATGTTTGCAGCCACTGTGTGTGAGAAGGTGCCTTACAGACACATAAAAAGCCTGAGATGTGAAGAGAGGGGAGGGATTGGAGACTTGCACCTCAGCTGACTGACCAGAGGCCCAGCATCGTGCAATATTTCCCCAATGATGCAACGTTTCCTTTTCCCACTTTTCTCTCATTTTTACTGTCTCTGGCAAACCTGGTTTCTCAAATGGGGATGTCTTCTGAGGCTCTCCTGAGAGTCCTCAACACAGAATTCTCAAAGCCATCCTTTAAACGAGGCTTTTACATTTGCTGCTCAATGCAAATGGGCACAGCCACCCCTTAGTCAAGGCCAGGCAGTCAGGCTAAGTCTTTCTAGCCTGGAACTGATGGATGGAAAAGAGCAGGCTTGGAGATGTCCTAGAGCTTCTGGCACAAAGCAGCTTCATTGAGCAGCAATTATTAATTATATTATCTCCATAAACATTTTAACTTCTCAGGCAAAGAAAGGAGGAAATAACTCTTCAGGGTGGAATTAATAAGAACAAACCTCATTAAATCTCACTAGGACAGTCTGACAAATGTTTTAATAAGACGATGGGAAGGATTCCTTTGGAGCTGGTCTTCTTAATGACTTGTTTTTGTAATGCCAAAGAAGACATTTGCTAGAGGAGAGCCCAAGGGATTGCTGAAAAACCTCTGAGCACACACGTTTCAGATCCAGCTCCTGAGGGCAAATGTCACAGCTGGGCTGGCAAAAGGCCAAAGTTAGTTAAGTGGGGGGAAAAAACCACCATTTTTTTAATTTCAGAGCTATTGGACATAATGGCCTGCCAAAAAGCATAAGATCTTCACAAACACACCAGTATTCCTCTGCACTGGCTGAAATGGCTTTGTACCTGACATCCGTCCATCCTACCATCCATCCAGTGAATCTTTGTGTAGGGAGTTAAGCTGATTTAGGTGAGTGTGGGAATCACCTGCATGATTTTTCCTAAAGCTGAACCAAGATTACAGGCTGCAGTTAGGTAATAAAAAAATTTAACATTTAACTACACGTACTCTCACAGCCTTATATTCTATCAGCCAGAGCCAGTCCATGTGATCAGACAGCACTCAACATAGCCTGTGCCTTCATAAAAATTATTTTCCAAAAGGAGCAGTCTCCCTTGATAGGGAGAGCAATCTGTTGACATGAATCATGGGAAGAATCATTTGGGATGTTGTTTGGTGGCATTTGCAGGAGACGGGCTATAGAGTCCTAGAGAGCAGCAGAGAAGTGGAGGTAAATAGCACCCCATTTATTTGATGTGTGGACTGAAATGGAAAAGCAGTGGCGAACTATTCATACCCCTGGAAGGGAAACTGGGTGTAGCATAAACAGCACAGAGCAGGTGTAAAATCAGCTGATGGGCTTGGAGCATCCCTGGGAGTTGTGGTATGTGGTTTGGGTGACTGTCAGAGGAGAAGAGGACAAAGCAGCAGATCTCACTGGAAAGAGACATTAATGGTGAATTACTCTGTCCTTGCAGTGCAGTAGGGCTTGGAGCAGCAGCTGAGGGGTCTCAGGCATGGGTGCAGCCCCTCACTCCAGCCAGCTCCGTGCTTTCATCCAGCCCCAGTGCACAGCAGGGCAAATCATGTCCCAGAAAACACACCCTCTTAATTAAAAGCATAATCCAATCAGCCAGTGGAAAGAGCTCACACAGCACCCTGTTCAGTGACAGCAGCTCCTGAGGGCCAGCAGGTCTACGGCAAATCCACGAGGAGGGACAAAGCCCCCAACCCATGGGAGCAGCTGCGCTCTGCCAGGGCAGCAAGGAGACCACAAACAGCAGTCAGAGCAGGGCTGGGTGCAAGAGTTCATCTGTAATTCCAGCAGAGCCTCTTTGACTGCCTGATTAATATATTTATGCCTTCATCATGGGCAGAGTGCTGGCTGCAGGCAGAGGTGTCTGTGAGGGGAATGGCCAAGGAGGGGGCAACCACACAGGAATTTGGTTTTGATCCCAAATGCAATTATTTGTGTTTGCCAAGAAAATATATCAATTTAATACACCCACCTTAGTCAGAGTGTGGACAGTGGAAGATGTATTAAATGATGAAATAATTGCCTGGGTGAAGAGGCAGATTTGGCCCCATGTGGGGCTCTTTCCAAAGCATGATGGCAGAGAAAGGTGAAGAGTGAGGTGCCTTGACAATGAATATAATACACTGTCTATACAGACTTGTTCAGATGTGACACGTGTGTGAGTACAAGTATAATATGATGCTTGGAAAGAACACCTCTACACATACAGTGTATATTGCTCATTCTGGGCGAGTTTTGAGTGTTTTTCTAGGGAGAACAGAGATGGCCCAACTATCCAGGAACATTAGTGACTGCATTCAATTTTTCTTTTTCCCATTCCAAAAGCTCAGCAACTGTTTTCACATCTCTCACTTGGCTCTACCACTGTTTATTTGTCTTGTGGTGGTGCCCGTGCCTCCCATGGAGGGGGCCCCATGTGATGCTCCACCAGCTGCTGCATCCATGTTCCCAGGCTGCCATCACTCTCCCTGCTGCGTGGAGTAAGGGAAAAGTAGGCAGGACTTGTCAGGAGATGTCCAAGTTTGGTATCCTGGTCCAAAAAACCTAACAGCAATCCCTCCATGGCAGGTGAGGAAGTGCAGCCAGGCTCAGGGGGCTGTGTGGTCTCATGGCATGGCACCTGCTGTTCTGCTCCCTGGAAAAACAAGGCAAAATCCCAAAGGGTAGAGTGAGGAAGACATCAATCTTCAGTTCTCTCCAGTGAGACAGAGGTGGTCTCCAGGCAGCTCCAGTGGGGACTGAGCTCCATCACACTTCTCATTCCATGCTCATTCATATGGGCAGGTGATGCCACACTCTCTGTGTGTTAGGAATTCCAGGTGATAGGAATCTCACTATTATCAGCTGTCAGGTGAGTGGAGTTTGGAGCTGCCTGACCTGTTTTTCAAACATAGCCAGGCCATGGAGGAAAGAGGTGACTTGGAGGTGATCGGTGTTAAGGTTTGTGTTTCTACGGCTTTGATGATCTCTAGATAAGCAGTGCCCCCACTCCTCTCCCCTCTGGTCTTCTGATGAATCTCCCTGTGTCCTGTACTGATGTTGGCTTTTCTCCCTCTGACCCAGTTGCTGGATAGCAGTGCTGGTGGAGCATGCTGGGCTGTACTGGGGGCAACTGGGGCTGTGGAGGGGAGCATTGTCCTGCTTGCAGAAAGGTTCAAAAGTGTGGGGGTCCCATGTGTGTTGCTGAAGGCATCCCCCAAACCTGAGGAGCATCTCAGTGCTTGGCTCTCATGCAGAATTGCTGCAGTCTGTGGAGTGCCCTGAGCCAGTTCTGTCTCTGCCCCTCCTGGCACCCAGTGTTGCTCCAGTGAGCAGGTGCAGGAGATGATGAGCAGGGCACACTGCGTGGCAGATGGCCTCAGCATCACCATCCATCGATGATCACCACATCATGCATGTCCCCCAAAAACACTGTGGCTGTGACAGGGAGAGGAGCACATGTTTTTGAGTTGGACAGATGTCATTAACATCTGCTAATTGGATGCTCAAGAAACTGTCAAGAAACTCATGTTTCCGTACTAAATCAGGGGTGAGAAATCAGTTCTGTGATCAGAACCCCAAGGGGTTTTCCTTCATCTCAATTCTTTTATGATTTAATATAAGAGATAAAAGCCCTCTGGGTACTTGCAGAGCTGCTCCAGTTGTCATGGAAATAACCCTCGTTAATTGCTTCCCCATAAAACAGGAACAATTTGCTTTGAGGAGCTTGGGGTACTCATGCTGTGCTGCTGCATGCCTGGATAACCAGTGATGCTGGGACTGCTCCAGTCTCAGCCCTGGGTCTGGTTGTTGCTGATGCAATGCAGGAAGCCAGGAGCACCCATCCCTGTCTCATGGCACCAAAAAGTTGTGAGTCCCTCACAGAGGAGTCACAACAGGAGGCATTAGGATGCAGGGACAGGCTGCCCAGCAGGGGTTTGCCTGGTCAATGTGCTGTGCCAGCAGGCACTGGTGAGCTGGAAAGAATCTGGGAAAAGTGATTCCAGTGAGCTTGAGTTTAGAGGAACCTTTTTTTCACTGCAAGGTATTTCAGCTCTGATGCTGAGTGGTTGGCATTAGTTAGGACTGGTGGGGCCAGTGACCTGGTAGGGCTGGCCTTGGTCTGGTTGGACTGGGGGCAGACAAGTTGTGCTGATGTTGAACTGGTTGTAGTGGTGTTGGACCAATGCTGAACTGGTTTGGTTAGTGTTGGACCAGCTGTGGCAGCATCCACCTGGGTGTGCTGGTGTCATTCTGGCTGGGCCAGCATCCCACCTCTGCTGGAGACTGGCAGGAGGTGGAGGACAGCACCATGCCATCAGCAGGGCTCTGCAAGGCTGTTCTGGGAAAGGGGCCCTGCGTGCTTCAAGCAAATCAATTGTTCTAATCAAATACTTTTAAATTTTCTCTGTCTCAGAAGGGTTTGGATTACCCTGGGAGCTTCTGTCACTCATCCAGCCCTGTAACCATCCCAAACCCCTTTTTCTTTAGTGCTGGGTTGGCCATACTGTTGTGGACTAAAGCACTGTGTAACATGCTGAAGTTCTCAGAGTGTGGCTCTCCAAAGCACAAGAGGAGCCACTTTCACACCTGCATCCACTGACTCTTGCCCTGCAAGGCAATAAGTAAAGCAATTTCAAATCATGGTAAAGAGAGCAACTATGGACTTCAGGTAATCACCTCTTTACGCTGCTTTATTTATAGATGTATCTATAGACAAAACAATGCTGATGTGCTGGCTGCCCACAATTTCTCCCATCACAGCCTCTACCAATCTGTCCCCAAGGGTCCTGGAGGTTCCTGTGGGGTGGGACAGCATGTGCTCATTCCTCCGGTGGCCTTATGGTCAGGGACATGGAGGGAAGCAGCTTGAGTGTGGGATGTTGGAAGGATGCTGCCCTGTCTGGGGTGCCTGCTGGTGCTGGGTGGCTGCTGCTGGGGCTCAACACTCTCCCTGTCTGCCCTGGCAGGTGTACGAGAGCGGCAGCAATGTGGACCAGTTCGTGACCCGCTTCCTGCTGAAGGAGACAGCGAACCAGACCCAGTCACTGCTGAGCTCTGTGGAGAGTGCTGTGGATGCCATCGATGAGCAAACCAACCCCACCAGGTCTGCAGCACTCCTGCCCTCCTCTCTGGTGCAGGAGGGTGAAGGGGAGGAGGAGGATGCTTTTGTGGGGCAAGAGGGATGTGGCACACAGTGTGTGGAAGCAAAGGGGAGCTGGGCGAGTGGCTGCCTTTCTCTTTGCCTCCCTTCCTGGCTTCCTGAGAGCTCTGGGGTTTTCTCTCTGCCACTTGGTCCTGCCCCATCCCTTACTCTCGTCCCTCTTAGTCTCTCTGCTCATGAGCAGTGTGGGAGCAGAGGCAAACAAGGAGTAGCACCCTGGCAATGGGCTGGGCAGTGCTGGGTGCATGGGGCTGCTTCTCTGAGCAAAGGCACCAGTCCCACCCAGGGCAGAACACAAAGCCCTCTCCTGGAAGCCTCAGGACGCTTGTGGCAGTTGGATGTCTTGGCTTCCCCAAGCCATGGGTGGGCAGAGGGGCACATGGACCACAGAGAGTGAAAATCCCAGCTCACTGCTCAGACAGCACTCTCTGGAACACAGTGAGATCCTGGGCAGCTCTGGTACCTTCTCACAACCTTTCCTAGGAGGAGTACTGTGGGTTCCATCATCTCACATCTCTTTCTTCTCCCTATTTTGAGGCAAATCTTGCATAGAAAAAAAGCAGGAGCTCCTGAGAAACAATGAGGTGGAAACAAACCCAACAGCAGGCAGAGCAATTAGAGCCCATGAAAGACTTTGCTGGCTTTTATTTCCTGATGTGTGGGCCCAGTTCATAATGGGGAGTATTGTAGTTGTTTTCTCATGAAGACAATAGCCAAAAAGAAAAATAAGTCCCACAAAAAAATTATCTCCTGCATCCGCATGAAGACAAAGAGGTGGCCTAAAAAGCATCAGAATAAAGGGCTGTACAACCAAGTCCAAAGGCAGAGGTCCAAGCTTGAGACACCTCATTAAATTGTGATTAAAATAAATCTCTATCTGTTTTTGCCTAATTTCCTGCCTATTGATGAGGGATTATCCAGCACCAGCAGTGGGATTATTGCACAGCCTGTAGCAAAGGGGTGTTCCTGCCACCTTTATTGTTGTTCTTGCTTCCTTATCTTGGGGATGTTCTTAGGGACCAGATCTGCACATCATGTTCCGGTGTGTATGGCTGAGTCCACACTGGCTGATTTCTGGGGACAACAGCAGCCTGGGCACTGGTCCCACAGCACCACAGGAGCCAGCTGAAATTGCCTGGGGTAGCTGGGGAAAGGGCACCTAGCAGCTGTGCTTTGGAGGAGCTGAGTGCCAGGGAGGGACAGAAGGGCAGGAAGACGCTGGCTGGTGTCATTCCCATTGGCTCCCTGGCACTCAGCATGTTGCCTCCAGCTGGGAGATGCATGACCAGCAAAAGTTGTCAAGAGGAGCCAGGGCTCCTGGGCATCTCTGTCAGCAATCAGCCAGCACAGAGCAGCTCTTGATGGAAGGAAATGCTGGAAACCCTTTGAATTGCTTAAGCCTCTCCCTCTGTGGTTCAGGCTTCCCAGTGGTGGAGGAGAAAGGAATGAGAGAGTCATCCTTTACCAAATCCATTCCCACCTCACACACATGGACAGCAGCTGCAACCCCTTGTGAGGGTAGCAGCTCTTAGCATGCTCTCTGGCTTGCAAATAAACAAAGTCCTGGGAGGACCACGGAGGGTCTGGGCCTGGATGGTGATTAAGGATGTCCCATTCATGGAAATGTTTAAGGTGAGTTTGGATAGGGCTTTGAGCAACCTCCAGGCCAAATGAGCTTTGTAGCCCCAGAGAATGAAGCAGAGTGGAGGAAATGCTACAGTGGCCATGTCTCCATTCTCCAGGAGAAATGCAGCTTTAGCCTTTTGGTGGAATGCACAGCCAGGCATCTCTGCCCCTTCTCACAGGCAGCCACTTGGGCATGGGCATCCTGTCACACAGTGTGCTGCCCTTGTCACAGCTACTTTTCCTGTGTGTTAGTCACCAAAGCCATCAGACTGCAAAACCAGCTCTGGCAAGGGCACATCTGTGAGGGCCTGAATGCCCTCTGTGCTAGGGCAGAAAAAAATCCCTGAGGGCTGCTGGTGGTGCCAGGAGATTTGCTGTGGTGTTCCATGAGCAGGAAAGAAAAGTGATGGCTGCTGGGAACAGTCCACTGATGTTGCTCCATTTCTGACCCGCTCCTCACACTGGGTGATGCCAAAGGGTGTTTACAGGAGGGAAGCTGCACTGCCAGGACACTGCTGGTCTCCAAGGGGTCTGGCATCATCAGCAGAGCTGCCAAAAAGGATGGTCCAATGTTGGTTCCATGGGGCTGGCTCATGGCATGCTGTATGTGCCCAGCTCTGCCATCCTGATGGCCTGTGCGCTCTCTTGTAGCAGGCACTACCCCAGCAAGGCTGCCCATGGCCTGAGTGACACCTGGTACGACAGCCCCGTGCCCAGCTACTCTCCCACCACGTGGATGGTCCCCAGGGAGCAGGGGAAGAACTTCCAGGCTGGTAAGTGATGGCTGCCTGGGGTGGCTCAGTGCACTCAAGGTCAAGTGGTGTGATCCCAGCAGCAGCACAGGGCTCCTGGGGAAAACCCATGGGTGCCTATATCTCCATTGTTGCCTCCTGGCTCTCTGCAGGTTCCCCGGACACCAAGGCAGAGGGGTTGGAAGGACAGATCAACAGACTGGCCAAGCTGATTGGCAAACTGGAGGACAAGGTAAGGGCCAGCATTTCCCTGTATGGAACTGACCCTTGGGTGTCCCTGCAGTGCCACCACCTCCTTGCTGTGTTGGACCAGAGGTGACCAAGAGGAGGTCATGCCCATCCCAGTGCTGTGGTATGCATGGACCATGGGTGGGAGCTGGGTTGCTGGTGGTGCTGGAGGATGTTCTTTCTGATGAACTGACGGCAGCTGTGGAATGTGAAGAAACAATTAACAGTCAGATTGTTTAAACATGAAAAACCGTAAGGGAGAAGGTGACACCTCTTTGAGAGTTGGTCTGACTTCATCGAGGGATTGAGGGAGAAGTATTGCTGTTCAAGAAACGTTTCTGAAATCTTCCTGATTTGCACTTCCATGGCAGAAGGGGACAGGGGAGAGGTGGTTCTGTACCCATGTACCAGGTGCCAGCAAAACTGATCATGGTTGCCACGGGAGCTAAGACTGCCAGGGCTAGGAAGGGGCGAGTTGGCAGTAAGGAGGAGTGAGTACCTCTGGTCCTTCCATTCTAGGGACAATTCAGGAACTGTGAAAAAGTGGCAACTGTTTTGGGGCTGGGGTAAGGACATGGTGTCAGGGATGCCAGCTGTGCTGGGAGCACAGGGAGCTTTTGCAGAGGGTCCTGACTGGAGAGCACAAAGGTGCAAATTCCTCATAGAGCTGTCCCCTGGAGAGAAGGGGGCATAGCTAGTCATGCTAAATGCTGGGGACAGAAACCCACTAGGCAGGGAGGTACACACAGCCACAGCCAATCTACCACCCCTGCTGTTGCTTGTTCCCCTTTGCCCAGACTCTCTGGTTTGACCTGCACCAGCGGCTGTCGGACAGCGAGAGCACGGCTTGCACAGTGAGTGTGCCCAACCACCACCTGTGGGTGCTGGGGTGCCCCTGCAGCATGACATCAGGTTCAGGGCTCACTGTGTTTTCTGGGTCTCACATGTCACTGTGTTTTGGGGGCCCGGCAGTACCTCCTCCTGGTGCGGAACGAGATGACGGTGGCACACAAGCATCTGAGCGAGTTTTGCAGCTCCTTGAAGCAGTACCTGAAGAGCGTGGCCGGGGAGCGGGACTGCTTCCAGTGGGTACCATCAGCAGCTGCACGATGGGGGGCTGGGGAGCTGGGAGGGCTCAGGGCGGGGCTGAGGGTGTCCAGTTGCCTTTGCAGCAAGGGGCACCCCATTAAGTGAAGGGCTGAAGCAAAACAGACAATATTTGAGATGTAGACATGCTCGACCACCAGTACCCTGGGGAGTGCTGGACTGGGGGACTACCCCACCTGGGCTGCTGGGGCTGGTTCACCTCTCAGTAGCCCACCCTACAGCACACCTGTAGCTGCAGAGGCCAAAGGGGGAGGGATGCCCCATGCTGGGGGCTCACCCCCTCTCC
>JAOXXN010000162.1:8974549-9001033 GCA_026770055.1 Myrmophylax atrothorax | reverse complement strand
CAACAACAGCAATCTGCTGTCCGCTCTCCCTCCCTGCACCACCACGACCACGAAGGGCAGGAGGACACGTACAGACCCTTCCCCAAAGCTCAACAAGGAGCGAAACGCCCCGTGAGATGCCCACGGCGTGGGCAGGGGGACAGGCAGGACCCGGCCGTGGGAACCCCGTCCCAGGAGCTCACCCATGGAAAGCCCCTTCTTGCTCCCGCCCCGGTGCGGGAAGCGGGCGTCGTCCCGGACGCCCCGCGAACAGCGACATTCATGCATCGCCCTGGCTCGGAAACCGCGTCCCGGGGTCCGTGGACATCCCCCCGTCTCAAAGAGCTCGTACAGAGCCCAGCAGCTCCTAGCGCAGGGCTGGGCAGGCAGGCTGGGAGCATCCCACTCAGGCTGCGTTCTCCCCATCCACGAAACTCCCACCACAGGGCTAGGGCCTCATTCTTCCTCCTGTGTTCACCCCATCCATGAAATTCCCACCACGGGGCATTCTGGAGCACCTGGGAAGGGTAGGGGAAGGCGGCTGCATTAAGTGTCCTTCAGGTGGTTGGGCTGGTGGGAGCTTCATCAGTCGATGGGTGCAGGATGATCCCAGCACCCCTCCATGTCTCTGCAGCAGCTAAAAGCCCACTGGTGCTTTCCTGCACTGGGAGACACTGGAGAGGAGCCATCCCATCCCATCCCACCCCACACCTTGCTCCACATAGGGAAAGGGGGCACTGGGATAACAGGATGGAGTGACTGATGCTGCAGGGCACCTGCACAGAGGACGCTGCACCCCACAGGGATCTGGGGCCCATCCCCAACACGAGGGCACACGCAGCAGCTCTGTGCTGCTCCCAGCACCTGCCAGTGCCCCGGGCTCAGCACACAGAGCCTGGCTGACAGCCTCTAATACATTTTTAATTTTCCAAATATGTGCCCTTCTGATCTCAGTAAGACGGATAAAGAGACTTTAATCAGCTGCTAGGCGGAATTATGGATGGCTAATTGTGCCTGCCACCTCCATTACATCTCTGCCGCCTACAGGGCTTACAACCACTTAGAAGGGACCTTCCAGGCCTTCATTAGCAGCACACCAAAGGCTTTGGAAATAATTGGCCTCTATGACTTAAAATTGGCCACTGGGCTGTAAAATACCACCAGCCACTGGGAAAGGCTCTTAATTCGGACTGGCACTTTCATATAGCTTGACTCTGGTTTCAAGGCTGCAGTGGAACTATAATCTCTCATTAGTGCTGCAATGAGAGAAGCAAGCCTCCTCGTTAGCACTGACCTGAGCAGTGGCAGCCTTCCAGTCTCCTTCTGACGGATCAGAGAACCTCAAACCAAAGGGATGCAGCTCATCTCCCAGTATAGCAGAGCAGCCCCAGGCAGTTTCTCTGCTCAGTGGCACTGGGCTCCCTTGCTTCCATTTCCCCCTCTTCTCCCATTTATGTGGGTGCTCCAGCCCCTGGTCTGCAAGCTGTAACCTGAAGGTCCCTGTGGGTTGGCAGCTTTACTCACTGCTGTGTCCCCTTGGAAAGTGGAAAAAGACTGTTAAAGGCACAAAAATGCAAACTGACAGTCCCTGTTCTGGAAAAATAAAAACATTCGCCACAGTTACACTTTGCTACCTGCAATCCCTTCTTAAGCTCTGGCCCTTGAGATTTCACACTTTTACAGGGAGATCTTTTGCAATCAGGACAACTGTCACAGCTGCTGGTGGTTGGCCTACTTGGCACCCCAGTGCTACAGGTGTGATGGTGAAAACCCCTTCCCTGTAATCATGTGTCTGTTTGGAGAAGGAGAAGCAATGTGCTCCAGCCCCACTGAGATGGCACGAGCAGCCCAACCTGGGGACCATCTCCTCAGCTCCAATAAGATTCCAACTAATGGCTTCAATGCCAAAAGTCCAGTGCCTTCTCTGGCATGGTAAGAGGACACTGCCTCTTCCAGTGCATTGCTGTCTTCAGAACAGACATGCTAGAAAAAGCCAACTACTCTCCAGGTTAGGGACAATGGGTTTTCCCAATCCTTTTAGCAGGATACTCATTTATTGGCAAACCCTGTCCACAGTCACCCCTTGAAAGGCTTGTTTCAGGCTACATGGAGCAATGTTCTTACCTCTACTCAACAACTTGCTCTCTATGCCTGCCAGTGGAAAGAGGAGCCACTTAGCACATTTTCTTTGCTTCATATAGATAACATATTTATTGAAAATCTGCTTCACCAACAACGGTGAAATCATGACCAAAAATTACAAAACATCAGGGTAGTTGGCTTTATAAAAATAAACTGCAGGAGTATGCCTCACTGATTTGTACTGGTCTCTCTCATGTTATACTCTCCAGCTACCGTTCTAGAAAATTGCATTCCATCCAAAAAAATGCACTTGTTTTTCCTTAGCAGAGGTCCTTAAAGTGACTTTTCTCCCGCCCTCCCCAACAATAAATATAGAAAATAGCCTCTAAACAAATAAATTTTAGTTTGGTCAGCTTAAAAAAAAGGTCCATTTTCCCCCTCTTGGGATATGTAGTGACTAAGCAGCCATTTAAACAGTATTCAAGTCTTTGGTGACTTCAGCTGCTTAAAGCTGCAGTTTTATGTACAGACGATCAAATGAAGTCCTTTTTTTTTTCTCTCCAGAAGCCAAAGACTATGAGATGATGTCAGGTGCACATTACTAGACCATCGGTGCTGCATTTGCTGCGCCTTCACTGGGAGCAATCAATCGCCCAGGAAAGCAACCAGTAAAAGGAGGTCATCTTTGGCAAGCCAGAGCTTTCACACAGAGGGTGTCTTTGGTGGATGAACCTGTTGCATAAGCTGCGGTCGCTTCACTCGTGGTTTCCGTCTCTTTGGCCTGCTCTTTGCTTTGTTGATCTGCACCACAAAGAACGCCAGAACCACCATGGCACCAAGGAAGGCAAACACTGGAATAGTCTGTCCCACATCCTGGTTGTACCGGCCAGGCATTATACCTAGAAAGGCAAAGAGGTTTGGAAGCAAGTACTTCCCACGTGAGCTACGATGCCTTTGTGGTGTTAATGCCACCTTCCAAAAGGACCCGACCTAGCTCTTGTTCAAAGACCAAGCAGCCATTAATCAGATTACATTTCAGACAGGCAGATTAACTGCTGCAGACCGATTAGTGAAAATAAGACAGGATGCTAACACTACAGAAAAGCACCAGCACTTCCACCTGGATCTATCTGGGCACATGAAAGTATAACCCACATTTCCTCTGTAACAACAATCTTCTGTTCTGCATTAGAAGAGAGATGCAGACACTTGACCATAATCTTACTAAGTAATTGCTGTAACTCAAATCATGATGGAACAACAAAAGTAATTTCAAGCTTGCCCTAGAGACCATGCACGGACATGGTGAGCATGAGCTGTAAAAACAAAGCCTTCATTTTTACATTTTTACAGGTGTCCTTCGGTCTCACAGCTCAGACTGGGAAACGAGACTTTCAAACTGCTTCTAGCTGGGTCTTCAGTGCCAAGCTTGTATAGGAGAGCAGCCCACCATTAGACTGAAAGCTGTTTTGAGTGCTTTACATCATTTGTTAGTGCAACAACTTGCCCAAGCCACCATCCCAACAAACTCCTCTGGACTCTGCTTTTGGGCATTCATAGATGAAACTTTACTTACCAGTGGGTGTGAGGCCACGGATTCCA
This sequence comes from Myrmophylax atrothorax, assembly GCA_026770055.1. Taxonomy (NCBI): domain Eukaryota; kingdom Metazoa; phylum Chordata; class Aves; order Passeriformes; family Thamnophilidae; genus Myrmophylax; species Myrmophylax atrothorax. The sequence goes on along the minus strand of JAOXXN010000162.1, from coordinate 8,997,370 downwards.
AGGACAGGGGCTGCTGCTAACAACCATCAGTGTGAACAGCACCAAAACAAATCTCAACTACACAAAATGCACCCACTAAAATCTTCTTCCCAGTATGTCACGACGCTTTCTATTCAATAAACTCTTCATATGTAAAAATACTTTATATCTGTCAGCCTTTTACAACACAGCCACACTATCATTTGCATGTCTTTCACAAGAGAAAACAAACAGTGGCCTCTCATATGGCTGTGCTGGGTTTTGGGTTTTTTCAAACCTTATACAAAACCCACAACAAACCCTGCCATTTTCAAAGTTTTCAATATTTACCTCCAGGAATGTCCCATGCTCCGCTTTCTCCAGGGGACAACGGTCTCACTTGGGGTCGGTTCTGTCGAAAACTGGGTAGTGCCACTTTATCAAGGTCAATTGACAGTAATTTTTGATGTTTCCAAAGGTTGCTAGAACAAATTTCAAGACAGAGGTGTCTGCTCACTTACTTCAGTAATGCAAGGAATTTTCTAGCAACATACAGAGAAAGTGACAGTGGAAACCTACATATAATTCACTAGTTTGGACCCAAATGATAATCTGATACATTCTTTAGGTTCTGCAGTTTGCAGGCCTCCAAACTGAAATTCGGACACCACACGGACACAACCTAGATGAGCAACTGTTTACTATCAACTCTCTTTCTTGCAAGCAGACTACCAAAAGTAACCATCACCAGCTCAGCACACAAGTAAGGGCTGCATGCTGATGCACTTTGCTTCAAGTGGCTGACAAATGACACAACAAAGGCAGTGCTGAGCAAGCTGTCCAAGAAGCTGCTTTAGAAATTTCGAAGGCACACAGTGATGACGGATTTAGGCAAGACCGTTCTCTCAGAGTTGGGATCATTCAATCACAACAGTGACTTGTGAAGCTATTTTTAAAATCCCACAGTTTTTAGTGTAGCTATTAGGTGAGTCAGAATTATTCACCAAAGAGGTATTTATCATTATTTCCTCTTTGCAATCTGGTAGTTCTCTAGGAAAGCTATTGCAGTTATCCCTTTCAAAAGCAGATGGAAGAAATACTTTTTCAGCTGAACTCAAAAATGAGAATTCTGGTGTAAGAAAGATGGATACCAACCTGGGGGCAGTTTCATTTAAAGGCTGTGGTTTGGCCCAGGACAGGTGAGGACAAGCAGGAAGGGACCGGGGTTTAGGGTCTCCCAAGTGAGCCTCAAGCACCTTTGAGTATCGATGCAAATGGTTACCTGCAACTCACAGCAGAGAGAGACTGCATTACCAAAAGACAGGCAGGATAAGAGTTACGAACATTCACACCAGGCTAAACAGTGCTGGGTAAAAACAAGAGCTGTTTAGTGACTATGACTCACAGCTAAATCTCAGTTAGTGTTAACCAAAGGGTACCTCATAGAACAGTAAGAGTCTGCCCCTGCCATAGCACGTATTCCAAGTTTTGCTGGCAGCACATGAGAGCAGGATGAATGCTTTATACCTGCTCTATAGCCAGTAACTAGAATGCTCCCTAGCAGAACCAGGCATCTAAATGTTCCTGCTCTAAGAACAGAACATTGTCTTTAGTCTAACAACAACTGTATCATGACAAAACCTCACAGTAAGTGCTCTCTTCTAGTGAAACAACAGAACACTGCAGAGCTCACAACAAACTAACCTCACTGGCATGTAACTCAAGGGGTCTGCCCGAGAATTCCTACCCTGCCAGCCCCTCAGTTGAGGGCTCTGCCTGATAATTAGGGCTCTCACCTTCCATCCGCTCTGGGAGAGAGTATCCTGCTCCTGACGGCGGCCGTTGCCTGTTTTCGGAATGGCTGAGACTTGGTGGCATCACCCCGTAAGAAGTGTACTGCAGGAGGGCATCCAGGAGCCAAATGCAATCTGTGGATGTCACAGCCCCAAGCCCCAAAACAAGATATGCATTATGCCACATTTAAAATGGCTTATCTTTCTGTTAAGGCGGCTTTAGTGATACTTAGAAGTACAATCCGGTTTTCCGGCTCTTGCTTTTCTCCTGAAGTTCTAGGTCTCATCTTTCAGAAAGAGGCAACTTTCCACACAGTATATCCAAACACAAAATTAATCTGTTCAGTCTTAAAATATATTCTCTTTTGTACCAAACTAGGGTCTTTAAGGGAGTAGGACATAAAACAGCAGGTCTCAAATACAGGAACTCCAGGTTGTGCAAGGCCATCCAAGTCCTGGCAAAAATTACAAGGTTTTTCAATGTGGAAACGGGAAGCTCAGAGCTTCTGGTGTCATTTTAACAGCAAAATGGAGAACCAACTATGTTTTTGAAAGGACATAATAAATACCTTAAAAGTAAGAACAAGGCAGTGTTTTCAGTGCAAGGCTATGAGTCATTTGCTTTCCCAAGCTTAAAAAATAAATAAACAAAGGGGAAACATTCTGGCTACATCCCAGCTAAAGCACAAGGAGAACCCATGGCAGCCATGGCACAGACCAGGCTGGGAACCAGTGCCTCAATATACCTGACCATGGTTTTTCTTTGCACTTCAACAGCACATGATCCCTCATTTTGATGCTCTCCTGAATTACTACTACCTTAATCCAGAGCTACTCCTAACCAAGAAGCACTCCAGCTAGTTCACATCACAAGTCTCTAAACTCCCTTTTGCAGGACTAGGACAATGCTTTATCAGCTATTTCCACCACACAGCGAACTATTTTTCTCAGAACTTCTCCCCCCAGGAACAGTTGCCTGGGAATGGGAATTAATCTTCATAATCCTGGTGTCCCTTAAACCCTCACCTTTGATTTTTAAAAGAGGTCAATCAGATTTTAAGGATTTATATTCACAAATGCTAGGAATTTACCTCAGTTAAAGCCACCGATGTCTCTGCAGGAGACATAGCTCCTGGTTCACAATTTAAAAGCTAATTTTAAAGGATTTCTTTAGAGCCTTCCACTTTTTCTCGCTTCAGAGGTCACACTGAATTTAACAGCATTAGGGAGGTCACAAAGACTTACTTTCTATTACTTAATTTAAAGCTATGTGTCTTCTCTTATGCTTTGTGCTTTCAACAACCTACAGCAAGCACTAAGGCACTGACATGCAGGTGTTAGGGCAACTCACAGGAAGCAATCCAAAGAAAGCTAATGAGAAACCAGAGAAGTTTTTAAAAAAACCCAAAATGTGTGGAGAGAAAGAAATGAGCTACAGATGGAGAGCTCCCTTAGGCAGTAGCTTCCTTTAAACTTATATAAATTAAGCAAGGGATGGATTGCATAACCTAATATTTTAAAATGTCAGTGACAAAAGCTTAAAAAATTATAGATGTACTTTTCATCACAAAAGAAAAATCCAGTTCTGTTCAGTGGAAATGCAGAAAAAGACTTTGCATACTGGATTATCTTTGTCCCCTCAAGCCATAGATCTACCAGCTTGTGCTTTACACATCATGAGAAACCCAAGCAACCTTTCAAAAATTTGAAAAGTCAGATCAAACAAAGTGCTAGAAAAAAAGGTTTTATAAGAATCAACCACAGTATGTAAGAGCATGGCTTCTCTGGGAGTCACAGAAACCACACACACCCCTCACACACAACTCACACACTTGCTACCCAGAGCTGCAAACAAACACTTTGACAACACAAATGGGAACTCCTACTTTCTGACATATTTTCAGCAGCTGGTTTGTGTAAAAGTAGAATAACAAGAAAACAGTAATGCACAACTGAAATGCTAAACATTACCATAACTCCTCACAGGAAACACAGCAAAGAGAACAAGGCAGGCTGATAAGCAAACTCAAAAAATAAAATCCATTGTTCCATATAAATGTTCTGAAAATGGAACTAGGGAAAAAGTGAAGGGGTCCTCTAATGGCCTCTTCACAGCTCAAATCAAGCACATGTAACTGTTTGTGCTTTCTTTCTGTAAACAAAAACACCCCAAAAAAGCAAAAAATCCCACCAACCAACCTCCCCTTGCAAAAAACACCATCCCAAAATCAGCCTTCAAAGCTTGTGGAACAATAAAATACGGCATGGAGGAGAAACAGTCCCACCTATCAAGAGGGCTATTTAACATGGGGTGCTCTTTTGTTTAACTGAACTTTACAGCATTTCACTTGACTCTGCAGAACTGAGATTAATCCCCACTAAGGAGTATTCAGAGTCCCTAAAACCCAGCTATTTCTGACGGAGCTGTAAAACCCCACAGGACAGTTGTCAGTTTAGGGCAGCAACTCCCCCAGTGTGCCAAAGCCTACACACCTTTCTGTCGATGGCTGTCATCCAGGCAATTGGAGTCGCCGTACAGAACAATTCTGCCACCACCTTCGGAAGGAACTTGGTAAAGTCCCAAAATAGGGACATTTTCAATTACAGCAGTCTCCTGCTTTAAAACTTCAAGACCTAAAGCAAAGCACAAATAAATTCCATAGCCTGCACAGCATCAATATCAATTTACCCCCAAATCAACACAGCCTACATTGCAAACTGACAAATGCAGCTATGCCACACATCATGTCACACATTTTTACAAAAAGTGTTCAAAACCCCCATGATGTTAAAAATGAAACTGCCCCAAGATCCTGGATATAAAGTTTCCTATTGATAATAACCTTATTCTTTCTTTGGTGGAGAAGAAGAAAAGGCCTCACAATCTGGGTTACCTTCAACAAGTTTAGATGAAAATTCTGGTATCCTCAGCAAAAGGTTTAAAGCCAAAATGTTCTGCTCTTTATGTTGTTTCAGTCCTTCTGCAGAATTCTACAGAAAGCTGATTTTAAGTTAAAGGTTTCCCACCTCTAACACCCATTTCAAAAAAAAAAGACAAATGTCAAATTTGTATTTGAAATTTATTCCCCTTGCTTGATACACTGTGTGGACACCAGAAGCAAACCAGAGTGCTCTTCTGCTTCATTAATTGCAATAAAAAGAATTCAACAGAAAAAGCAGGTCTAGCAGGCTACTTGTCAAATTGACACTCTGCCTTTCTCATATAAGGAAATAAATAAGTCATGAGCATAAGGGATATTGTCTTTCCTCCAAAAGGCTCACATGGACATTTTCCTTACTGTTCCAGAAAATTTCTCCACTGGGTAATCACCTCCACTGCACATTGTAAGTCAAAAATACAATGAACCCACTGACCTGCTCTGGCAGCTGCTGAGTTGTATCAGAACATGTGCTTCTGCTCTCACACTCAAACCCTCTGCACACATACACACAAACCTGACCTGCAACACACTAACAGTTCTGGTCATTTACTCCTGCACAGCACTTCCTAAAGGCTCATCCAATACAAGATTTTTTTTCTTTCAACTTCCTGCTACCATTACAGTTCTGCATTACCACCTCACAAATGAAATTAAAAGCAAATGCCTATGCACAGAGAACAGATCACTGAAGTCTGAGACCACAGGCTTCCTGTATGCATAAATTTTTCCCTTACAAGAGTCTAGCTCCTATCTACTAAAATTTTCCTTACTTATATCCTTAGATCACCACAGCTACCACAACACTCTCACCAAACATGGCAGTGATTAGGGGATATATTTCAGTAACACTTGAAATTTGTGAGAAACATGAACAAGTAACACAAACACAATTACACCACCATCCCTTCCTCTCCAAAGATGCATGACCCACGTGCATGTAGATGTGTTCAAATACAGCACTCACAACAGAAGATTGCATACAAGCACTTGGGTATTGTACTATATAACAATTGCATACAGTCATGTTGCCTTTAGGCATCAACTACATGTTCCAGGCAAAATAAAAAAATACCTACCCTGTCAATGTGGTTTAAATTCATTGCTTTTGACCTTTAGACTTCGCAACTTTGCTTGGGCACCAACTCCAAAGTGCTACTTAAAACACGGAAATAAGACAAGGAAGCTCATACCTTGATCCTTAAAAGTCTGTGCAATGACAACGCCATCTTCTGGAAACTTCGCGATACTGCACCCTGATGCATAATTCACTGAAAGACACCACAGAATTTCAGTTTAGACCAAAAATGACACTCCCTCCCTTCCCACCATGAAACAAGCCCAGAAGCAAACATTCCCAGGAACATTGCACTGAACTTGCATATTTTGACCCATGTGTGTATTTGCAGACAAAGCACTTCTCAGCACAGCTTTTGCATGCTCACCTTTACCTACCTATCCTTCCATTCAGGCAACTGACATTATCTTTTTTTAAACTGAAAAGCTTAATCAAATACAAAGAAAACATCTGCAAAGGAATTAATCACTTAAGCAGCTTACGAGATCCTTTTCACTGAGTTTGAGTGGTTCCCCTCACTCTTGCTCTACTGATACTTGCAGAAAACAATCTTTCAAACAACCCACTCCAGCCTGGTAGGCAATGGACTCCAGTACTCACTTTCATGACTTGCCATGGTAAAATCGCCTTCATAGAGCCCATCACTGAAGGCCATATTCCAGACAGAAAGCAGATCATTGAGAGCTGGTATGTTAGCACCTCCAGTATCAGGCATCCACCACTGCCTGTAAAAATTAGTGTGACACTGTTTACCAATATACAGAATATACTCCTAGAGTTTGGATACCAAAAAGTTATATGTCTGACTCATACAGATTTTTCCAAAATCACTCATGTAATGAACTGCATCTCAAAGCCTTACTTAACTCCAGAGGCATGTGAGCAGCTGTCTCTCCTTGACACCAATGCTTTTGAGTAAAAGTTAAGTAATAGTTATGTAAAGTTCTCAGTGCATTTCAGTTGCATGGGAAACGTCAATTTGTTAGAAAGGACTTTAGTCTTATGCTCTTTGTTTGGCCAAGCTGAGGCAAAAACAAGAGTCATGTAACTTGCTTCTTATTTTTCTAATGAATAAAAATGTCACTTGCTCACAAACTGCAGAACAGATCTTTTTAGCTTAACAGTAACACAAAACAGGCTGACAACTCAGCAATTACTCACTGGTGATATTGACATATTTTTTCTTTATATGAGACACGGAACAATTTCAATACCAGGTGCCCAACCTGCTGATACTGCTTGCAATGCACATTTTCTTTCTATTCTGCTCCCCTAACGTGAAAACACATTCATTTTTCTTTGTTTGCCGCTCTCCAACTTATTTCTTTTCATTGTGAATGTTTTGCTTGGCTTCAAAAGAAGATTACCAAAGAGTCCTTCACAATCATATTAAGATAGCTATGCTCCTTCAGCTGAAGCTTAAGGTCAGTTTTGCTCTTCAGGTAGTCCTTTCTTATAGGTAGTAAGCAAGTGCTGAATTACGGCATATCACATTTGGGATTCTTAAGGTAGTATGAGCACAGTGGCAGTTCTGTGGCATTTTATTTCCTAAAGAACTGGGAAATAAATCAGTACCTTGTGTTTTCATCATAAAACTTGACTTTTCTCATCACAGATGTGTTGTACCAGTCACTAAAGACTATCAGTGAAAGTCCATTATCAACATCCCTCCTCAGCTTGGTGATCTCTTCAGGAAAATACTCTTCCTCACTGTCCACCATCAGTAAAGTCCCTGTGTGTAAAAGCAGCAACAGGAATTCACCAGGCTGTTCATAATGTTATCACTATTCAGGCAACCCACACAGGAGTCAACACAATCACTCATTTTGAACAGTATCTGGTCTGTGTGTCTTGCTCTGGCAGCTCACCTAATGAAGTCACATTTAAGGATGGAAAACATGAGACATTTTTATTTAAAAATATATCCAAAAAGTAATTTGGCAGCACAGTGAGCTCTTAAGGAGTTACTTATGACTAGTGCTTTTGTGGTCTTGTGAGCTGAATGTCTGTGTATGTCACGTGTATATTTTGCAGTTTGAGCTCACTCAAATGGCCCACAAACAGAGCCAAACTGAGGCAGAACAGGAGAATGAGGGGGAGTCACCATCGATCCAAACCAAAGTGCTAATGTAGATGTACCTTGGTTAGAAATTTTTTACTGCTACTACTTTAAGAAGTATTCCACTCACTACTGCAGATTGGCAGCCAGGTAGCAATTTCACTGAAATGTGGTTTGAGTCACACCTTGAAAACTACAATTGCATTTTAGTAGACTTGACTAAAGTGCCAGTGCCACTGCTACTTTCATATAATCCTCTCCAAACTCCTGTGAACATGCAAGCACAACCTTCTCTGCATCGCTGAAAAAACACAACCAGAAGAATATACTTTTACTCCTTGAAAACATGCTTATGGTTTTAGACTGCTTCTACTGCCAAGCCATTTTGCTTCTTCACTTTCTGACTGCCCACAGAGGTGGTGAAATTTTCAGCTTCAGAGACAATGAAAATCCTGACAGAATGCCACCCTGAGCAACCCGATAAACCACTGACACAGCTCCATGTCTCACAGTCCCTTGCAACCAAGCCAGTTCCACAAGTCCAGGCAGTCTGTGTTTGGAAAGTCTTCTGATAACGATGCTGTAGAAACCACGCTAATGACATGGATGATGGAGCAGAGTGCACTCTCACCTAGAAAATACAGCCTCAGGAAAAGTGGCAGACTGACCACAGATAACTGAGTTTTCTTCCCCTCACCTCTTGAGGAAGTTCTGGAAATTCTGGAAGCCCAAAAAACCACTAATCAAATGAAGTACAACATAGTGCTGAATCACAGGAGAGAGAATTCCCCTAACACTGCTATCAACTATCAAACTAGTAGTCTCAGAAGCAAAACTGTTTTGCTACCTTTTCAAAGTCTGCCATTTATGTATCCAGTTGAACATCCAGAACTCAAAAAGTAATTGTGAGATACACACCGAAGAATCAAGATAAACAAAAGAGTACTACTGACAACTGTTCCAGCATTGAAAACTGTTGGGAGAATGCACCCTCACTTTACAGTCCACTGAAGAACACTGCAGCCCAAAAGAGAAAAGGGTTAAACACAGGTATATGGGAGCAGAAGACAGCACAGAGCTTGGTTTATCCCTCCCTGTCCAATCTATCAAATTTCCTTCCTGATGAACACAAACAAGCCACATTCTGCCTTGCTATTGCATATGGGGTTGGGTGAATACTTTCCCCACTCTTTTATCTACCCAAAGATGACCAAAAAAAAAAAAAAAAGAACCAGGATGGACACTTTGATTTTAGTCTGCTGAGCAGGACATGCTTCATTTTTGACTGTGCCAAAATCTTTTGGCAAATATGGTTCTCACTTTGTGGGACAGAGGGGCTTTTAACCCACCCAGAGGTTGGCTTTCCCTCTCCTTTTTTTCACAATGAGGACAGAGAACTGCACTAACTCTACTAGACTCACAAGCAAGCTTTTCCATAACTAAATATCAGCACATAAATAATAAATACACTCACTGTCATAATATTTTTCTACTACCATGAGAATTTTTACTTGCACACCCACAACATTTTAGGTCTTTCAAAAAACAGGCTATTTAGGAAGAATGTAACAGTAAGGAGAACATGCAATTAACTCCTGCTTACCATACTGACTCGCATCAAAACATGTAAACGGGGAACCAAGAACCTCCACAAAGTACCCCATGCTCCTCAGGTGCTGGTACATGTCCCTGAAGTTTGTGTGGATATGGTCACCATTCCTTAGAAAGAGAAGAGTGTTGAAGACATCTAACTCCGGCATGCAGAAATCTGATTTCTACCTTTCTGATTTTCTGAAATCCTGTCCACCTGCTGGTTTTGCATGCTCCAAGCAGCTCTCCAAAAGCCTAAATCCTGGTCACTGATCCAAGTAATCCTCACCGAGACACTGTTGCTTGACTTTTCCTATGGATGCTTCATCTATCAAAGGCAACAGGTCAGCCAAGCCTTTCCCTTCTTCAAAGAATTCTCCCTCAACAGACAAGGGGTCTATTCTCTAGGATTCAGTCTTATAAATTCTCCTGTTTGTTTGATAAGTGAATGCTGAAGCAGCTAATAAAGTGCCCTCCCTTAACTTCCTGGGAGAAATTAGGGCAGAAGAGCGAAACAAAAATCTTATTATCTTAAATGTGCATTTTCAAGCTTTTCATTTCAAGCGAATAAAACCACAGAGCACAAAAAACAATCCCACACCAAAAGCATACAGAGTCCTAGTGCTTTTCATGGATTCCTTAGAAGAGATAATCCCATGACACACTAAAAAAGGCCTGAGCTCTCTGGCATTCAGTAAAGTTATCTCAGATCATTAACACATCAAGAAATACTGATTTAGTAGAACCTGAAATAAATACCAATCTAATGGGTCATTCTTCATCCTCAAATTATCCCTGGGGAAGTATCCTGGTGGGTAACGGAGATTATGGTATTGATCCCAAAGGACTCGCTTACTACGAGGCGGAGTAGGAATAATCTTCACTTTTATTGGAAGCTTCACCGTTGAAGTCTGCTCTGCACCGTTCTTAGACTGAAGGACAGAACAAACCACAGTGTAAGAGACCAGAAAAATGGAGGTACCAAATCTACTTTTAGTCACCAATACCAGCTCTAGAGACAAAGAGATGACTTTTGACTTAAATGACCACAGCACCTTTTTCTGCACTCAGCAGTTTGTATTTACACTCAGAATGTAAAATACTTAACAAATGTTACAACTGTGATTTGGTTCAAAACCTTAAGAACTTCTCAGGAACAATTAAAACATGGCTCTAGAAGAAACATATTTGAGTAATCTTTTCCGAAACAGATTAAAATTTAAAATAAACAAATGAAATTAAGAAGTTGGTCTCAAGGAGAGGTTTCCTGATTTCAAATTTTATTCAATTTGCAGTTAATCCTGCTCTCAACTATAAAGATAATTATTTGTACTCTTCAATTTCCTGACCCTCATCTAACTTATGCTTCAAATTACAGGGCCAGAGCAAAGGCTTAAAAACAGGGTATGTGTCTATTGGGAAGCAGTTTTAATAATTCTTAACCCAGAAAATCCCAAATACATAGAACTTACTTCATTTTCTGCAGGGGATGAAACTGTGATCATAACATGACCCTGAGCAATGCCTTCCCAAGATGCTGCTTTCTTTGCTACAGAGATGGAAATTGCCAAGTATCCAGACCAAGGCCACAACACAGGGGAATAGGAGAAAGCCACTTCGATGTTATCCCCATTTTGGGGGAGATAGGGTTGCCAGTCTGGCTGTGAAATGAAGAGCACAGAACACTGGAAACACAGTATTTGCGGTCACTGATTTCTGCACACAGAGCCTTCTTCCTCTGCACAAAGGAGTAACAAATATTAGCTCTTCTGAAGATTATGTCGAATTTAAAAATGCCCACAAATCTCAAAAGGTTGGTGGTGTGCCAGTGAATCAACCCAACAGTGACAGCCCTCCTGACCCAGACTAGAGGCTTTTCAGAGGTGGGACTGTGAGAGGCCACCTGAACAGTGCACTGCCCAAGGGAACCTGCTTTAATGTTCTGAGGTTTGGTGCATAAATTTATCGGTAAGAATATAAAATTTCCTTTTGATAACAAAGAGAGCTAACAGTGTAAGAGGCACAGGCAAATTACACCAGCTGGGTGTATTACCATAAGCTGATGATCTTGAGTAAGAGCTCCAAAGCCCCTTAATCTAAGCTTGAATCTAAAACACACCTTAGGATTCACCCTAAAATGTTGAAATTAGGCTCATTTACATTGGCTAGAATTACACAACAGGTGTCTTATTTAACTTGCCTCAATTCCCAAATCTAGTCTACATTTAAACTGACTTAATTAAAAACCTCCCTAGCCAACAAACATGCTCAACATCAGTGGTGTGAAAGAACAGGTTTTGCAGCAGAGCTTGGTTAAGTTGATACATTCAGGTCACTCTGATCCATGGAAGAGGGCTGATTCATAGTGTGAGGATTCTTTACTGAGATCATTTATGCTTCAGATAAAAAAAAGGAGGAAAGTCTATCCAAAAGATTTTAATTGCTGTTAGAGAATACAAAGAAATCTCTAAGTCCATCTCAATTCAGACTGATTTTACAAAGATAAAACACTACACACTTCTGAAGCCAATGCACTCCTTGAAAACTTGTAGCTAGGTCGTGTTGACAAATCAACCAGTCTGGGTGTGCCCTTTAATCAAACATCTCTTGTTCTCAGCAGTGACATTTGTTCTAGGAAATTCATAGCTAAAGTAGTATTTTCTGGGAAGTTTTTAGCAACATTAACAGACAGAACTTAGAACAGTATTAATACTTACCTTGTCTACAATTCTCCCAGTGACTCCCATACCATTAAGGATGGTAACATTAACAATAGTTGGCATCCCTCCATAATAAATGGGCTGAGAACAATAGGGCCACATGTAGGGGCATTCGGTCAAGTCAATATAGCTTGGACTCAAACTGCACCAGGACAGAGGAGGAAAAATTCGAAGAGAAAAAAGTATCAGTAAACAGAAGATGGATATACCACTGCACATAACTATGAAAAAATTACAGATAAACCATGCCAGTCATAGTTACTCTATCCAGCTCACATCTCACTTCCAAATCTATCTCAAAATCTTCTTTCCTCCCTCTCTGATTTTTTTCTAAATTTTAAGTTTTGTGAAAAGATTTTCCCACACAGAAAATCAAAAGTTAAAACTTAAGTACTTTTCCACTGTGTTCTAGGCTACATTATTCATAACATCCAAGGCTAAGAGAAAATAAATCACCCCTTACAATGCTGTAACTTAGGCAGAAAAATACTTTTGACTTTTTGTCCATTCTCTTCTCAAAATTCATGCTTCAGAATTACCTAAGATCCGTGCAAGTTCTTGTTGTTGCACAAGCACAGATTGCTCAACTGAGTTACATGTACCACCTGCTCTCTTTAAAAAGAACAGATTGTAGTGTACCATTGATTAATTAAGGATTAAAATTAACCTGGCCTGTGGTTTATAGCTGTTGAGGATCTGATAAGCTCTCAGAAGATCCAATTTGCCATGTCCTTGTTCAAACATGTTGACTCCAGGAAGCCTACGCGCTGACGCAATAAGTGCCTGCTTCATACTCGCTGGATTCACCATTTCACGCTTCTGAACTGTGCTGGAATAGGAAATAATAGATCACATTGGCTGGCCTTTATTCTAGTTTTCAGCTAGACTTGTTTAATGTTCTGCCTTAGCAGTCATTTGATGTAAAGAAAATCCAATTAAAAAAATCCATTTATTGTAACATCTTCTGTTCATATTGGTCTATTACTGCTTGATTTCTCACTGATACAGATGTTGAAGAGTGACAAGTTTCTGATACATTTCTCTTGAAAACTAATAATACTTGATTTTTTTCTTACTGTGTGCTCCATGACCAGCAGTCATTACAACCAGGGTAGTATCTTTATATGCTAAATAAAATATTCTGTCTTTTCATCCTTATGTAGCTATGACAAACTCAAAGGACACATTTGCAATTCCCTCCTTCAAGTTCTTTCATCTGCAACAGCTGACTTACACAACTGGGAAACAGCCATAAAACCCTACCCATAAAATCCTGTAAAATTTACAAGTATATAGATAATTACAGGCTATAAGTGCCTACTTTGAGCACCTGCTCTTCTGTAACACAATTGATACAAGCTCAGCAATTCTGAATGGTTACAAAATGGGACAGAATTGCTTTGCAGTACTATTCTTTCTAGTTATATTCTCAAATATGCAACTATTATTGAAAAGTTTTCAAGTTTGTCCCAGAAAACTTAAAGGTAGCCAGACAAGGAACTGTGTCAGGCAGAACAGTGATTTTATAGTCCAAGTTTGTTTTCCTACACTGTAATTTAGTTTAATTGGTGCACTCCTTTATACAGCATTTTATGACTCTCCTGATGGGTATCTTTTTAGAGATTCTTATTTCTTACCTCACTAACAAAGTAACAGCACCTGCCACCACAGGAGATGCCACACTTGTCCCAGAGAGAGAGCGGCATCCACCTTTCATACCAGAACCTCTCACCCCAGAGCCGTAAGTCACAATGTCAGGCTTCACTCTACCATAACCTCCAGGCAGCTCCTGGGAAAGAGAACAGATGGGTTATTGCCCTAACGCATAATGAACACTGGTTGCTTCATCTGGACATTTCCAGTAACTGCAGGTCATTCAGAAGTAAAATTATCATCTAAATTAGCTGAGGTTCAGCATCACAGAATAGCAAGTCACCTAAAGAAAGACTCACACTGTTTAGGACAAGTTCTCTACATTTCAGTGTTACAGCCGATCAGTATCAGAGCATGAAACCACTGCCAGAATGAGAACCACGCCACTACCTGGCTACACAAACAAACCATGGGATATTCCCCTTAATCAAGATCACAGTGCAAGCTCATCTGAAATCATGTGTGCAGTAACCATGACCTCAGTTCCACAAGGAAGTAAGTTCAATGTTACATGGAGCATCTGGAAATCCTAGGATTTTTAAACTAAAGGACAAGGGCAGGCCTTCATGTTTGCAGGTTTCACCACAAAGCCAAGTGCTCACCATCAATCAAAAGGAACTGGATATTTTAGAAATTTATCAAAAATGTCCATAGTGATCAGGATTAATAATGAGAAACCATGAAAAGAACATTAAGCTTCTTGCATAAAGACTTACAATCTCTAACTATACTGACCCCTGATGAAATCTTTTCTCATTGGTTCTCCAACACATGCCATCTGCACAGGATTACCCCTTTGAAAAAGGCTGCCTTTCCAAGGCCCTTATTTTGGCTGCAAATGTGGCTGGACACAGTCAAAGTATCTTACCCAAGTGGTCATTCCCCTGGATGAAAAGCGAGCTATGTTATCTTCAAAGTCAATGCCACCTACTCCAATCACATCCATCTGGTCAGCAGGATTATTGAGAGTCCTAAAACAAGTTGGGAGATAGGAAGAAAAAAAAATAAAACAATGCCCAAAAACCAAGACACAGTTTTAAGTTTATCTTGCTAACACACATCCTAGGGCTAGATTTTTGTTAGATACTCCTTTTACCCTCCACAGAAACAAATTCTGGCCCCAACTGATACAGCTACACTTTACAAGTGAGAGCAACTTACCAGGCAGTTACTAACTCAGTAACTACCAAACCACATACCCTGAAGACAAAACAAAATCTATTTTTAGGCATCTATTTTAGAAATACATCACAAATTGTTGTGGCTTGATCCCTTCTATATTCTTTAAGTTCAAGGTCCGTATCCAAAGATGTCTGTTCACACTAACAGGGAAATGTCAGCTAAAAGCACTGCCACTCCTTTTTTACTGACCTTCCACTGTTTTAATAAGAATATTTAGCTAAGTACTTCACAAAATGCAAGTATTAAGGACACTGAAAGACTTTAACTTGAGTCACTTTCTATAAACAGATTACAAGCAAAAAAGGAGGGAAAACTTCCTGAGCAAGCACAACTACTTCCAAAACCATGTAACAACATACTTGGTTTTCTTTGAAGTGGTCACTGAAACTTACCCATATAAAGGGCCGTCGTTGCCAATAGCAGAGACCATGATGACGTTGTTTGCAGTCAGTTCCCAAACCTACAAAAAATAATGTTTACCACAGGGCTCTACCACCAAAAAAGACTTTTCTAACACACATATAACTACATGGGGCCTGACATAAATGAAGGATTAGTCCAACAATTCTTTTTGAGACATAAAATACATCTCACTGTATGTCCAGTATAAGCTCTGAACTTTCCTAAGATTATGTGACCAATAATCCAGCCTCAACAGCAACACTGCTGATAGAACCTTTTTATATTACACCAAAGGAAAAACTCCTGTTCATAACAAAGCAGACCAGATGCCAAAGTCAAGTAGTTATTATGAATCCCCTCTGGTAGTATTCTGGGGAGTACAGTGAAGTAATTGTCAAACTAAATTTTAATGCAGGTTACCATAAACAAAACAAGAATTTGTATGACCCAAACCAGTTAATTACCCTATAGACTGTATCCTTTCTTTTTTAAAGAGTAAATTAATTCACTTCATGCTTTTGAAGGCCAGACCAACAATTCAGGGAACCATGACATTTACAAAGACAAAAACCTAATTCCATCTTAACCTAAAACAAATCTCTTGCTACACACCTGAATCAACTACCTGTACCTTGTTACCTATTTATTCTTAAAACAAATTGGTTCAAGAAATTCACTAAATTCATGCTATAATTTACGATGAAATAAATTAACCATGCAGGAATTAAAAAAAAAAAAACAAAACAAAGGTGGATTTCAGTTAAGCATCTTCTTCAAAGGTCCTCTTAGATTCTGCTTGGGAGCCACTTCCCAGAAGTGCATAGAGCATTTTGCAAAAGAGCATCTTCTATGGCTCTGTGAACGTCTGGGTTGCACTTGGGTTTTTTGAAATCCATTCCTTAAATATATTCCTGAAAGTCTGTACACTCTACAAAATTCCTCTCAGCAAATGAGACTCCACAGAGACCAGATGCAAACAAACAGCTCTGCACGTCCAGCATTTGTGCAAGCCACACAAACACCAAGACCACTTCATTTCCTCATACTAACTTTGTCAACAAAGGGATGATCCATGAAGTCTGGCCCACCAATACTTAGATTCAATACATCTATCTTCTTTAAAATTGCATAATTAAAGGCATCCAGAAACCAAGATGTATATGAGACCTGTGTAAATAAAGTGGAGGAAAAAGTTATCATTAAAAAACCCCAGTGATTCCACGACAATACAGACTTCAGAGAGAAAGCAGAAACACCACCAAAATAAGGCACAAAAGTCACAATGGTCTCCTTAAATTTCTAGTGCTCAGCACTTTTGAGTAATTGCTTCAACACTACGCAGATCAGACTTCCACAAATTACTTCTGAAAAATATACCAGATCTGGAAACTGTAAGGAATTCTGTGGTAAGTCTCTTGCAAATCTCACTATATTTCCTACTTATCAATGTCTACATTTACAAGTGCATGAAATATTCCCAAAGGATTAATACAGCATTAACCTGGAAAGGCAGAAATTGAAACACATGTAAATAGGTACCTGATTATTGGTGAACACTCTAAAAATGTGCAGTTCAGCATTTGGAGCAAATCCCTGGCATTCTCTCATGCTGGCTATCACACCTGCTACAAAAGTGCCATGGCCTAAACCTGTCACCAGCAGAAGGAAACAAAGTAAGATGTTAGAAGACAAACATTTTCAAAGATTTGTAGTGCTAAACATAGCAAAAATCACATCAATTTATCAGACTTTATAACAAACCACAAACACTGGGTTCAGTCCCAATCTTTTGGAATCTTATTTTGCTACCAGGTTCAGCAGGGACAGAATTTGCAGCCCTGTGTAGCCAGAAAACCAGCTGATGAAACTTGAGTGATACACTCTCCAGTCCATCCATTCCTAGTTGCTGTCAATGAAATCATGATGGAAAAACAGTATTTTGGAAAATGTAACTCACAAAGTCAATGAAGTTAAATGTAAACTTCTTAAAAATTTTCATCCTGACTCTGCAATAACTATATTTTGTTAATTATGAATAATGAGACACAAAACCACTTTTTTCTTTTCTCCCCTCAAAAAATAATCTAGCTTTTGCTTTATTGGACTGCCTACACTTTATTTTTGTACTCCAAATCTGCCTGTCCAGCACCTATTTGGGCTCAGAATAGAAAGAGCTCTCAAAAGCAGGTGCTGCAATGTAAAGAAATAATACATGTGATAAAACTATGGAGGTGCACACAAGACTGAGCAATGTAAGCATCTACTTTGAACTCCAGAGAGATTAAATTGCCAACTGAATCACTGACCCAAACTGTATGAAGTTAATAAGCTGTGAGAGAACACAGTCAGGGCAAGGAATGACATGTGAAAAAGGAACACAAACACACTGCAGAAAATAAAAAGTTCAATTATACAGAATAGAAAAACTTTCCATGAAGGTGCCAAAACTCAGATCAATTTAGGACTGCACAATAAAGAAGGTAAATGCTCTCCCTCATAAGTATGGAAATATGTGTGCATTGTGAAACAGCAACATAAAAGGGAGTAGGAAAGAAAACAGCTTTGTGGGGTTTACTTTCACTGCCACCTATTCTGACAATGTATTTATACCTGTACAGTGTCTTTTTGCCTCGACATTTTTCAACAGCTGATGAGCATCACATATGGCTCAAAGGAGGTTCATACAACACCCTTCTGGAACCTTAACACTCTTTGCTGAATTTGGTATAATTACAAAGTGCTCAGAACTTTGTAAAATTTAACAGCATAGCACCAAGTGCAAAACACTCCAGTGTCAAGAATAGTTGGAAAACTGCACATTAACTCACCGTCATCCAACGTTCTCTCATTAGTCCAGTTTGTTCTCTCCTTTACATTTTTGAAATGTGGATGTTTCTCACTCAGACCAGTGTCAAACACTGCTACTCTTACACCAGCACCTATAAATAGAAAACCATACTTTTTTCTGATTCAGCTCCATAGTAAATCTATTCTATCAAGTTAAAGAGAACTTTTAACGTAGCGTGTGATTTACAATCTCAGTAAGTTACAGATCTTAAATACACTCACATTCCTATTCAGAAATTCAGCCAAAGATCAAAAATATGACCAATTTCTCCTAAATGCAGTCCACACACAGACATGCATTTCAAACTAAATCATCTCCCAATCTTTCCAGATCTGGCATCCAATGAGAGATTAGCAAACAAGCCAATTAGCCTCTCCTTACACTGCACTTGTTTTTCCAAGATTATGGCTCTAAGCCAACAAACAGCAGCATACCTGTGTAACCCATCTGCCAGAGGACATCTGCCTGCAGGGTCTGAGCAACTTGGCGAGGGATTGCTCTCAGCAAGCGCCTGCTGGAGTGTCTCCCTGTTGCATGCCAGAAGCCAGAACCTAAAGAAAGGCTTGCTCTCCTCAAGGGGCGGGATGACTGCCACTTCTGAGTCCACCTGGTTTCATTGCAGTGCACCATTGGATCAGCTACGTAGCATTAGGATGAGAAAAAAAAACAGAATGAGGAAAACCACAAAGATTTGATTTTTATGCAAATTTACAGATCACACTGCTATAACAAAAGTTTTAGACTAATGAGTACCCATTTTTCTCTAATCAAGATCAGTGAAAACTTCTGGTTTATCTACTAGGGGTACAGAGGTCCATAGTCTTGGGTAACTGAGTGCTGCAAAGGAAATGTTTCTGCATTGCAGATGGAATCACTGCTATGCTTTAGCAAAGGTATGACCAGACCCTGATAATTTTCCAAGCAAAACAACAGATTTCTGTAAATTAAACTGCAGGGCACTTCTCTTTTCTGTAATGCTAAGCTGATGGTTTGAAATCAGGCTGAGAACACTTTTCCAAAGCAGATCTCATGAAACAAGACAGAAAATTACTTACACTCCAAATATTTGAGCGATCGAAAGACCTTTCGCTGAGGCGTCACACGTTTGATGTTTGGATGATCTTCCAGTGTGAGTACTCCATCCTTCTGTTTCTCATTGATCTGAATAACTTCAAAATCACTAGGATAGTCACTGGCTGGGTTGTTGCGAGGTACAATCCTCCAGTTCTCAATGGCACTACTTTTTAGTGCACTTGAAATAAATTTACTTCTGGCTTTAGCTGTGAAGTATCCATTAAAAGCCACAATATACTCTGAAAGAAGAGCACACCTTATCAGAACTGCTGTTTAAGTAGCTCACTTCATGCATTCACATCACAAAGTCTGAATTTTCCTTAATTCAGAACAAATAATCACAATTTGAGGCACTTTTCTGTTGCTTTTAGAAATCTGCCATTTATTTCTGTACTACATAACGGGAAGGAGTGGGGGGTGTTGCATCAGGAAATCTGCAAATTATGATAAAAACTTTTGAAGGGAAGGTAGAATTCTAAGTATCATGGAAAGACGAAACGATGCGAGAGGAGCAGGGGAGAAGAGACCTACTGTTACATCCAGCAGTACAAACTTATATGGCAATTCAGTTTGTTTAACAGGTATGGTTTAAACTCTGCATGGTACTGAATTTTAGTGCAAATTACTCACACCAACTGCTACACGCACAGCAAACGAAGCCAGTCCCAACAGTGCAGCCCCTGATCTGCACCAGTGATTTGTGAGGGAGCTCAGCCCCAGCACACACACCACACTCACCAACCACACACAGTGCTATCTGCCTCACTTTGCTTTCATCTGCTCCCTTTGCCATTAACTGCAATTTTTCCATGCCCATGTTATCATTTCCAACCTTTTTCTTTAACAAATCCAGAGACTTCTTGCCTTTCTCACCCCTTCAAGGCCCACTTGTGTGGCTGCATTTCATAAAGGAGCCTCAACCACACCACCAGGTCAAAGCAAAGTGTTACTAAATACTCCAAACTTGCCCATCTGAGCCTTCACACTCCCATTTCCACTTTTAACATCCTCTTTCTTTTCCTCTCCCTTCTGCTGTTCTTTGAACACTCTCTCCAAATAAACAAAGAACCTTCAAAGAAGTGTTTCTCTTTTTGAATATAAAGAATCTAGAAGATTACTCTTCTACAGAAACCCTGCATGTTACAACAGCACAAACACCACAAATCAGTAACATGCACTTAAACTTCACATGGATTTTTTTCCTGCTTAACTCTTTATTACCATGTTCCACGACTGTTGAAGTGAACTCCACTTTCAAAGTAAGGCGAGAACATCCAGGACAAATGTGAGCATCATGAGAGGAATTCCCTAGTCTGGTACCAAAGTGTTTCTTGCCACAGAGTAAAATAACAACCAGAACAAACCAGATGTTTGCAAACTTCATGGTCATAGAAGAAAATGGTTTCATTCCAAAAATTCCATATATTCAAATCACAATTTTCTTCTTTATAAACTAGTTCATTTTTGTTTCAGTAAACATTGATTTCACTGTGCTGATCAACTGGATATTCTTAAAGCTGTGTCCAGAATAAGTAGAGATTTCATGGTCTTTTCAGGTCAAGCCTAATGAACAGGCTCATTTCTTTCTACGCTTCTTCTCCATTTTGTGTTAAGCGATTTGGTCACTCGGGATGTGGTAGCTGAGTCCTGTACTCCATTTCTGATGGCAAAGTTAACTCCCTAGAAGAATTAGCAAAGCTGATTGCAAGCCAACCTGTAAGGCAGGGCAACATAGAAAATCATTAGATTCACATTTGTTCAACTGTGTAGTCTGAAAAATCTAAAAAAACCCACCCAACACCCGTGGTAGGTAATTTTAGAAATAATAAGGACAAATATTGTTAATACTTTATTTAATATTTTTTTCAGCAACTCTCAAGTCCCTCCCTTGCTCAGATCAGAGCAATGTGGAACCCTCGGGTGTTAAGCTGACAACAGAACAGTCAACAGCAACAACTCGACTCAACCACACTTTGTAGAAGGGGAGAAAAGACACAGAAATTACATACAAGTCCCATGGCAAGAAAAAAGTAAAGGGCAAAATAAAATATCAACATGATAAAAGCATCCATGGCCACTTAAAAACTGCACGGTGGTTTTTTCCATTCTTTTTTCCCAAACTTGCAGTCCCTGTGCTTGAAAATCAGCATGAAAAAAGTATTTCGAATTTTTCTGAGCTGGGACATGTTACTACAACATGAGCACCTGAGAAAACAAGGGCTGATTCCAGAATGCAACAATGTGAAGTTAAATTAACCTGTTGAAACTGTTTTCCACATAGAGGGACAGCCCCTTCCCTTTATGTTCCAAAGTGCATAATGCACTCAAGAAAAATTGCAGTGCTAGTACTCTTTTAAATTCCAAACACTTCACCAACAACTGCCAGATTAAAGGCCGATTAGAGATAAGCAAAGAGAAACATTTGTGTCTGGTCTGTCACACAGCTGGAGCAGCAGCACAGAACCGTCGGCTCACTGCAGCTGTGACCACAACTGGAAAGGAGGAGCCTTATTAGGGGACTCACACCATTTAGGGCAATGATGGACTGACCTCATAGCACAACAGAATAAAGCGAGTCTGAATGTGACAGCTGTTATTTCATTTTAATTTAACCTTATCTAGCATTATCAAGTTTTTCCTTGACTGATAACACCATGACAGATTAGGAACTGCTTGCGATTAGAAAGATTCCCCTTCATTCCTACTCGACACAGCTACACTACCCTGACTGCTCGTCCTGGCCGAGCCCTGCCTGCCTTATCACTCCCTTGGGCTTCTAACCCTTACAGCAATAAAATAAAACCACCACAGAAATAAGCAAAGCAAACACCCCTATGACTGATAACAGGTTGTGTGCAAGCACGATGCTGAAGTATGAGGGGAACCAAGAGAAGAGGGAACTGCACGCCCACAAGTTTAGTGCTGAACACTCTCATCGTGAAGGGCTGGATTTGCCCGAGCCCTGGAACAGCTACGCCTGGAGTTACCCACTGCTATCCCTGAAGCACGGGGTGGGCACAGGGATCGGGGCACGGGGATCAGGCAGGGCACAGGGATCGGGGCACGGGGATCAGGGTACGGGGACAGCGGGCACGGGGATCAGGGCACAGGGACAGCGGGCACGGGGATGAGGGCACAAAGATCAGGCAGGGCACAGGGATCGCGGGCTGGGAGCGCCAGGGACAGCACGGCCGTGACTGAGCTGCAACAGCCCCGTCCCGCCCGGGGAGCTTTGCGGGGGCCTGGCACGGACGCGGCTCCACCGGCGCTCCCGTGCCCGGTGCGGCCCCGGCCGGACCAAAGCCGCAGTGAGTGCGGCCGGGCACCGACCCGGGCAGGGCGGAGGTGAAGTGACAGCCGGCGGGCAAGGCAGCCCGAGGCGAGGGGCAGCGAGCACCGGGAAGGGCGGCCGGGCGCTGCCCGCCCCGCTGGCGCCCGTCAAGCTCTGAGGGAGCCGCAGCCCTGCCCTCCCCTCCGTCCCGTCCCGTCCCGTCCCGTCCCGCTCTCACCCCGCCGCCGCCCGGC
>JAOXXN010000162.1:8947455-8966411 GCA_026770055.1 Myrmophylax atrothorax | reverse complement strand
GGCGGAGGCGGCCCCGCTCCGTCCCTCGCCTGCCGCCCACTGAAATCCCTGGACATTTTGCCAGGGAAAGTCAGACCGCGGGTGCGGTGCTGACTCGGGGGATGTTAGAATGGAAGCGCCCGCTGTAGGCCGGGACAGCGGCGGCGGCGGCGGGGAGGGCGCAGCGCCCGGGGCGCCGCTGGACACGGGCACGAACAGCGCTGCCCGCGCAGGTGAGCCCCGCGCTGGATCGCCAGGACCGGCACGGGGAGCTCTGGCCAGCGCAATGCGCAGACACCACGTCTGTTGTTACTCATCTGGATACAATACGAGCCTGTGCTTTCTCCCTGCAAACTCACTGGAAATCCTGCCATAACTGAAGCGTCTGTTGCTGTCATCCTGTGCCTTTTTTTACTATTCCCTCTGTTTCTTTACTTTGCTGTTGCTGGTAAGATAACTTTTCCCGTGTTGTAATCACAGAGCTGGCCAGACCTGTAAATCACAGACCACAGGATGAATGAGGCTGGAAGGGCCCACAGTGGGAGGAACCATCTGGTCCAACTCCCTGCCCGAGCAGGGTTTCCTGGAGCACATGGCACCAGGATTGCATCCTGACGGGTCTGGAGTGTATCCAGGGAGGGAGACTCCACACCTCTGGGCAACCTGTTCCAGGGCACAGTCACCCACAGCGTCATGAAGTTCTCCCTCGTGTTCCTGCCCGTTGCCTCTTGTCCTATTAAATATGCCCCATTACTATGTTTCAATTACAACTATCATTACAGCTGGTACAATCATCTTGTTTATACTGTCTCTTTTTAAGTGCATGGACTACAAGTGCAACTAGAAGGTCCAAAGGAAGACTCTGAGGAGAAGAAAATTGAAATTACAATTAATGAAAGGCAGTGTCAAGACAGCCTCAATGAGTGTAGCTCTGCAGAAACCTCCCAAGGAGTGCAAAAGGGTAAATTTTTAGAAGAGCTAAACTAACAGACAGTGCTTGGGATGACTCAGATACACCATTACTGTAATCTCTTTACATGTGAAGTTAAGTGTCTTGTTACATTAGTGTTAATTAAGTGTAATACATTGTAGATGTCTAAGACCAGAAGAACAATGGTTCCAGTACTTTACTGCCATTATATGTTAAAAGAATCTTAGGACTAGTGGGTATTACCTGACCTCCAGTTTTAAAACCAAAAGATAAAAAAAATTGCAGCTTTCAACAGTTAAATTTGCTACTATTTTACTACTAAATTTACTACTTATTTTACTACTTTGCCTTCTTAAAACATTGTTTCATTAAAATTGCCAGCAAAAACCTTGGTTAAAACCCTTGTCTTCTTGAAATTCACATTCAAGTGCTCTGCAATATTTTTCTAAAGTAATTGGCAACGTGACACATTTTTCCCGTCCTTGCTGTTAAATTGCAACTCATTTTCTTACAAAGATGTTAAAACTCAAGAGAAAGCCATCAACTGTGTGTCCAGAGCAGCTCAACAGAGTGAACAAAAATCGGATGTTGATCTCAAGTCTGTAACCAGCTCATGCAATCAAAGGACAGGAGACGAGCGGGGCTCTGTAAGGTGATACACTGTTTGTGGATGTGTTTTAGTTAAATCTTGGCATCATTGAAGTTTTGCTTTTCTGCATATTGATCTTAACTCTGGAGAACAGTTTTGAAGATGAACTTGAGAATAATAAATAAATCAGGAATTAGTGACATTTCCAGTGCCTGTGCAGATGTTTGTGGGGTTTATGGCCACAGTTAGCAAACTACTGTGGGACTACTGATGTAGTGTATGTAGTGGATCTGCACAAAAGGGTGCAAACTCCCGTGGGACTCATTTCCAGTAGATCTGACCATTTCCCAGCATCAGTTCAGACAAGGCATTGTGTTAATTCGTAGTGGCATTCCCAGCCAGCCACAGCTGCATATTAAAACTTTATTGAGTGCTGTTTCAGAGTCAGCATTTCATTTAAATGTTGGGTTGGTAACTATTGGTTTTTCTAGTCTGAGAAAAATGTTGCATATTGGCTATGCCACCAAAGGCCTTGTACCAAAGCAACAAGGAATGGAGGAAAGAACTGGAGAGGAAGGAACCAGAAGGTAACACAGAATCACACTGCTCTTTTCCAAGAGGATGAACTCTCTAATTCCCTACGCATTTTCCTGTGTGCTCTCTGTTTTTTAGCAGAAGGGCCTGCTACCTCACTTCAAACAGGCAGAAATGAAAAGTCACTCTAAAAAAAACTACTACTTTTTTAATTTGGGATATAGTTTTGAAAGCTGTAGAGAAAAAAATTATTGTGTTGCTTTGGAATCTGTAAGGAAAGCAAAGATTTCAAAATGTGCACTGAAATACTTTTTTTTTCTTTTGCTTCTGCTTCCTGTTATTTTAGAATGACAAAAAAGATTCTGGTGGACATCTGTAAACAGCAGAAATTATACTGGACCCCACACTTAAATGATACCCTTTACTTACATTATAAAGGTAAGATGTGGACATGGCTGTTTAGATTTATCATTCCAAGAAGCATTTTAGCAGAGAATCTATTTCCTGGCTCACTAAAGTAAGGTACCTTGTAATTCTTTTAAATTGGAAACATAAGTTAATTTTATATAATACTGGAATTGGGAAACAAAATTACTCAATACAAAGGCACAAAAATAAACTGATTATACATCTAATTCACTTCTTGGAATAATTCAAGGATCAATAGGTTTCAGGGAACATATTTTTTTCCTAAAACAATAGCCTCTGAGAAATGTCTTAAAATACTGGCCTGGGTTGCATTCAGAGGAAAATATATGTATTTTTCCTTAAATTTGTTTCTATAAAGACCTTTTTCCAGCTTTTAGAACTTTTTTTACTGCCAAATAGAAATGGTGAAGAAGAAAATGGACAGTAAAGACTTGCTGCAGGTTCACAAACACTACTGAAAGAAAAAAGATGTTGGAATGAACATAAATTGTCCTCTTGTGATCTTTGAGCAGGTTTTTCCATGATGCTAATTCCAAGTTAGCCTAAGAACTCTTTCTAAGAAACAGGACATGCCACCTTCTACATTTGGCCTTGGTTTTGCTATGTATTATTTCACATCTAAAGAGTTGCATGAGATACAGACCAGAACAGCACCAACTGCATTTTGCCCTTTATGAGCCAGGAATGGGACCGTTAATTCAGTGGAAATATTGGCAGTAACTTCAGTACACGTGTTCTCAAAATTTATTCGTCCAAAGACCCATTTTCAGCCAATGCGATTTCATTTTGAAACATCTTTTTACTGCAGGGTTTGACCGCCTGGAGAATCTTGAAGAATATACTGGATTGAAGTGTTTGTGGCTGCAATGCAATGGCTTAAGAAAAATTGAGAACCTGGAGGCTCAGACAGAGTTGCGTTGCCTCTACTTGCAAGTCAATTTAATTGAGAAAATCGAAAACCTTGAACCCTTACAAAAGTTGGATTCCCTCAATATCAGTAACAACTACATTAAGACCATTGAGAATCTCTGTAAGAACTGTTGGTGCAACATGTTTTAACCTCGGGCAAGCCCATATTCCTCAGCTCTGACTAAGCTATTATTAGTGGCACCAGTTTCAAGGGATCTTTTATCCATGTTAGAATTTCCCACAATATCCCATACCAAAGTCCTCAGGGCTTCTGTTGAGGAGTCAAATCCATGTATGTTTCAAATTAAATAGATGAGAAAACAGTAAATACATGGGAACTACTTTCATGTGGATACCCAGGATAATTAGGTAGTTTTTCCTCACTTCTTAATACCATCTCAGTAGTTATCTGTGTTGCAGACAGGCTGACAGTACAGTTTTCACCATTTACTTTACATTTAAGATGTGCTTTGGCAGTTGCAGACACAGGTACTGAATCATTCATGCCTGCTAAAAGATTTATTGTGTCTTCAGCAGAAAATAAAACCCAATTCCTTTACATTACCACTGCACACACTGGAGAATTTTGAAACACAACCCCTTGCTTTTGTGTAACTAATTAGTTTGAAATGTGACTAAAAGACAACTACCATCCCAAAAACCAAATAGCTCTCTTTCCCAGGGTGAAGAAAGCAGCTTTGGAGGCCTGGGCAAAAAATGCATATAGCAAAAAACCAAATTTAGAAAAAAGCTCCAAATGCAATATAAACAATTAGTTTGACAATGCAGTTTTTTACTTGCTTCAGGACACACTTGGTGAAGCAACAACTCTTACCTTTCCTTTTGTTGTACTGTGCTTGTCTGACAGCTTGTCTGAAAGTCCTGCAGACTCTGCAGATTGCTCACAATAAGTTACGAACAGTGGAAGGCATCCAGCACTTGCAAGAATGCAGAAGTATTTCTGTTCTTGATCTTTCCCACAACAATCTAAGTGATCCAAGTATTGTAACTGTTCTGGAGACCATGCCTAATCTGGTAAGCCAGACACAGCTGAGGGGTCATATCATGTGAATGGGTGAGCCCCACAGAGTGGTTTTGTTGGGTAGTTCAGTGCACAGGTATTGGTGTCAAATATTTTATTTCATTATTTCTCGTTGATTATCTGTAGCACCCATGATGTTTTATTCACTTCATATTTTTGAAATGACAGAGTGCATATCCAGATTGGGGATTTTTGCTACTCAACTTTAAAAATTGTTCCCTTTGTTTCTCTAGCATGTGCTGAATTTAATGGGAAATGAGGTGATAAAGAAAATTGCTAATTATAGAAAAACACTTATTGTTCGACTAAAACAACTAACTTATCTGGATGACAGACCAGTTTTCCCAAAGGATAGGTAAGAAACACAGTGTTCTTCCTGACACAGCAATAAAGATCAAATGCTAATGATCACTCATCCATTTTTTGTCCAAATTGTCATGGAAGGAAAGGAAGACTGATCAGTATAAGTTACTGAAAGTGGGTGACAGAGGACAAGAGTATTATACTAACAGAGTTGTACATCTAACCTAGAAAAAAGTGATACATTTTTCACAAACTAATTCTTGAACAGAATTGTCTTGTGCCAAGTCTGGAGACCAGAGACAAATCCTGGTTTCAACAGAAACCCAACAGGTGTCTGGAAAAGCCAAGCCAAGATCAGACCAATCTCTGGTGGTGTCATCACCAGCATTTGGATATCTTTATTGCTTTTGTTTCAGCTCCACGTACAAGATGAGATGCATTCATCCCTATTGCATCAGGGACTGTCGCCCCTAATTGCTTTTGCCTCTTGCACCTACTTTGTGCTGTTGCAAGCTGTTTTAAATTTCTATCTCATTGTAAAGATGGGCTCTTACAACTGTATTACAGTGAGCTTTTGTGTTTTCATTAGAGCCTGTGCAGAAGCCTGGGCTGTTGGAGGGCTTGAAGCTGAGAAAGTAGAAAGGGAAAAATGGGAAACCAGAGAGAGAAAAAAAATCCAAGATAGCATTGATGCATTAGCAGAAATCAGGCAAAAAGCAGAGGAAAATAAAAGACAAAAGTGCCTGGAAGAAAGAGAGACAAGTGCAAAATGTGGAAATGGAGATGCAACAGATACCCTAGAAGGTTTGTGCTTACAATTTTGGAAGATGTCTGTGACCATTTCAATTTCAATGTGCAGAGGAGTCTTTATCTGATGTATCTTTAGGTTGACTAATGAGTAAAACCTTTTCTGCAAGCAAGTGAATAGCACAAAGGAGAGGATAACCAGCACTAGTTGCTGATCCATCAAAGTCCTCGAGCATATCTTTCAATATGTAGTCACCTGTGAATTTTTCAAGGTTAAGTATCAGAAAATTATTTACTGAAGTGTTCTCTCTAGAATGAAGTACTTTTGCTGGGAAACTTTATTTGCCAGGGAAAATAAAGTTGCGGGAAAACCCACAACATTGCTGCAGTCTCGGGTGGACTACTCACCCACAAATAGCAGCTCCAACAAAGTAGGATCTTTTCCTGCATATTTAGGCCAATGTAGTCATGTTTGGATACTTAGAATGGGCAATGGTAGATTAACTCAACAAGTTTAATGAACTTCTTTCTTCTGTAGGAACACCTGCAAATTCACAAGACTGTGATGGAAATTATAATACATCAGAGACTTCAAATATATCAGAAGAGGAAGAAGCTCAAGCAAAGACCGAGAAATTTAAAAATGAAGCTTCTGATGTTAGTGATAAAGTGATAACACTTCTACCAAATAGGGAAGATAACAGAGATTTCACATCTGGAAATATTCCTGCTGGAGTTCAAGAGGATGTGCAGGAATCAGACTCTTACAAATGCATGAATTTCAACAAGGAGACAGATGGTAACATACAGTGAACAGCCAAACCAAACTGAGGATGCAGAGATGATGAGCCAAACTGTCTTAGTGTAGCACCACCTACCTCTGCCATTGCTCAAACCAACTGATCATAGATAAGAACATTAGATTAGATTACCACGGTGACTGGGTGAAAATCAAGCAGTACTGGATAAAGTATCCTTTAAATACAACAAATAAAAACATTCTGAGAGTTTAACGTGCAACTTTGGCAACCTAAAGGTGGAACTGCTCTTCACAAACATGCCAGGTTTAGTGGCAGGATTGCTCACAGGCTTGCCTTGGTCCCACATACACTGTGCAGTCTGTCAACAGAAACCAGGCATCCCTCCAGAGGTGGTTTTGTGCCTTCACACAAGGGAGAATGCTTTTATAGGTTGTGGAATACATTATTGCCAAACGCAGTTATTAATTTATACACTGTGAGATATAAGAGAGACCAAGAATATGATGGAAAGACAAAAGTGCTGGATTCAGCTGTGAATTCTGCAATGGTGGTCAGGTCCCCAGCAGTTTGGTTTTGCAGTGCTTGTTATTTTATTCTCTGCAACTGACTATTGTTTGTTTTTTAGATCTCCCAAGACAGAAGGCAGCCACTGACAAGGCCATGCTTCCTGAAAGGGATGATGAATATGCTGAAATTGAACAGTTCAAACTGGAGACACTGGAGAAACTTTATCTTGATGTATGTATTGGATTCAGATTTTGACAAGTGTACATGTGGGTATTGTCTTCTTCAAGGTAATTCTTGTAACATCCTGGCTAATAAAATTGTATGGCCAGGTTCTTAAGGAAGCCTTACTATTAGGAAAAGTAAAAGGAAAGAAAGAAAAAAAACCAGAAGAGGTGAAGTTTCAGGGGTATTAATTCTCTCTAGTGTAGCATATATATAGAATTTACCAGTGCTTGCAAAGTTTATTTTGTCCTTAGAATGTTTGTCCTATAAATGCTTTTGTCCTATAAATCACCTGAAGTTGACTGTCTATCTCTTTGAGTTCTCTGGAGAAGATAATGAGAGTTCTCATTTAAAGACAAATCACATTAAAGAAAATCTAGTAGATAGATTTGTCCTCTCAAGCAAAACTCAAATTAAATATGCAGTTGGAAATGTGAAGTATAGCAGACAAAGCATAAGGAAGAAATAGCAACCCCATCTTTGTAAATGTTACCTAGCAGTATCAGATATTACAAATTAATTTTCAAAATAGAACTTTGAGGTCTATTTCCAAGAAAAGCAGGATTTGCAATATCAGGTATATAATAAGTAATTGACATTTGTAGTATGATCTCGTATTATCTAAGATTGCTATCTGATGATGCAACATTTAAACAGGTTTACCACATTTAACCCTGGGGAGGACATGGATGGATACCCCTGAAAAATACAACCTTACTTTAAAGGAAAACTGTTGGATATGTCCTTGCTAGGGCACTGCTGCTAAACTGACAGGGGCAGACTGTGACATAACCAGCAAGAACAAACTTCTGAGCTTATGATTTCCCAGAGCACTTAGTATACTCTTTGATACCTTATACTACCATTGTTAAGTACAGGCAGAAAAGTCTCAGATCCTTGCCATGCTCTTCATTTCCCAGGAAAAAATTCCATGTTATTGAAGGGCTCAACCCGCTGCTTTAGTAGAGGGTTTGCTCCTGTCTCCTGTTTGACTGTTTTTAATAATAGGTTTAGAAAACATAGTGGAGAGAACTGGCATCAATTAAAAGTGTACACAATATTATTTTTAAAAGCAGATCCGAAGGCTTTGAATATGTAGTGATACCCTAGGTACCCACAATGTGAAGATCTCATCGGTTCAGTGTTTGTTTTTCCCTGGTGCTCTGTGGCACCATAGGAAGCTCCTTTGCACAAACCTTGATGTAGTCTAAAAGAACTCTTCAGCATACATCCATGGGTTTCTTTAGACTTGGAAAAAGTGTGACTGGTTTAATTCTACAGAAGCAAAACCAAACCCAGATCACACACTAATGCACATTTCACTGTTTGTTCCTACTTTGTTGCCAGCAATGTTTAGCAATAGAAAGAGCGTCTCCCAGCAAACAACATCCAGTACTTACATTATTGCAGATATTCCGAGGAGTCTTAGTGCTGACATAGCAGGGAATGGCTGTGAAGATGCTGATGGTGAGGAGCTCTGGAGCAGCACTCTTGTCTTTATTTGTATCCTGACTCTGTAGACGGTCTCAGGAGTAATACAAGGGATGAGAGCAGAGGAGAATTTGTAATACTGTGGTTATGACATCCCTTTGTCAAGCAGAAACAAGCTCATGTTGCTGCACATGCCCTGGCAGTGTTTGAACCACATTCCATGTACCTAAACCAGAATAACTATTACTAAGTGATTTTGGTTTGATCTGCAAATGTATCCTGCTGATTGAAACAAGATGAATAGCAATTTCTTCTCCCTATTGACATCAAATTCCACCCACTAACATTAGTCTGAGATATTAATTTGTACTTTTTTAATGCTGTTTTTATAAAACTGTGTGACTTCAGGACATGCTGCACTAGCTACAACCACAACAGGACAGAGAAATTTCCTTTCTTGATTTTAATTCTGTAATAATCTTCTCCACACAAGACAGTACAGAATAGGTGTTCCTGATGCAATCACACCAAGCAGTTTGCTACAAAATTGTTAAGTGCTAAAAACATCTAAAAACAAAAGAAGATGCTTATCCCACTACTGACCTAGACAAAAAAAATGGCAAAAAGTTATTAGTTTCTACCTGTGATTTTGCATTCCCAGCTTCTGGTTTTGCTTTCATGTCAGCAAATGATACTTGTCTGACCTGTCTGAGGAAAAACAGTTCTTGGCAAGTTTGAAGTCCCATGTCTTTAATTAAGAGGCATTCACAGTAAAACATTTTATTAGGTGTATTTAGTTAACAAGTTTACTGATAAGCAGTTTCAGGCAGACTGCAGGTCTGGATTTGGCTCTTACCCATAAGATGAGTTGCAATTGGGATGAAGTCTATTGAGTAGATAAGAAACAGCTAATAGACATAAACCATGTTTACTCTTAAGATCCTGTTAATGTCTTGCTCTTTATCCTTTTTTCCTTCATAATCACACAGCATAGTAGAAAACAGCATTCAGTCTGACGTTAAGGCTGTTGCCTTCCCTTTTGCTATTTCTGGAGGCAGGTGAATTTTCCTTTTTGACCTGTGCTTCACAGAAAACTGCCACCTGTGAGAGGATGACAGCGTGGTGCCACTGGCTGTGGCCTCACACCCTGACAAGCCTTGCTTTGGAGAAGATTCCCAGTGAGCCAGAGATGTCCTGTTTCATGGGTTACTGTGGTTAATGATCTGTGATTGTTTTCAGGAACTGCCTGATTTAGAAGATGTAGATGTAACTGAATTTCCTCCAGAAGAGGAAATCTTCATTCAAAAGGTAGCATTTTTATTAATTGCAGTAATGAAGCTTCCCTAAACACATTCCAAGTGTTTTGCAAAGTGAGGATAATCTTAAATTGTGAAATGCTGCTTTGGGAGGTGCAATCACTTATGCATTTATAAACTAAAATGGATGGTTTCAGCATATCACATCCACTTGTCAATCTTTTTTTTTTTAATCTGATTTTTTTATATTATTGTATAGCAAAAATAGGAGAATGAAAACCTAAGTTCAAGTAATGCAACAGTTACATAAGTTTAATTTCCTAGTAGTATGTAGCATTATAATGAAGATTACTCTTAAAATATACTTTACCAGTACTAATATGCTGCAAAGGACTGAATAGACAGAAGAAATTGCCTGCTGCTGAATAAAATCTGGCATTTCAACTGAAAACACAGAGATTGAAACTCTTCTACTCCCCTGCAGGCCAGTCCTTGTCTACCTTAGTATTTTGCTTTGCTCAAATTAATATTTTAGGCAAAAGCCTAGAAACAGAAACAGAAGAGGAAAAAAGAAAACAACAAAGATTAAAGCATAGTTTTGATTCTTATGTTGATCACAGAATCATACTGACTTTGCTGGAGACAGGGGCTGGCACAGAACATGTTCTTACAAGTCTCTCCAAGATAATGCCAACTTTTCCTACAGTCAGCATAAGGCATGGAATTTATGTTCTCCTTTGGTCACAGACTTGTAACACCATTACAAAATGTCTTGGCCAACAAAGCCTCCAATCAAAAGAAGGGAAGGGAAGGAAACCAAGGGTTAGTTGAAGGGGGGTGTGTTGGCAGCTGTTGTGCTCCAAAGGGTGCTCAGTTCTCAAGTGAAGACTGGTGAAGATGTTAGTCAGGTTTGGAGTAAAGTAATGGAGTGCAGCCCACACATTGCTGAATTGCTGCAATAGGTCTTCTTATGAACTATTTATGGCCAGTTCATCACTGATGCCTGAGAAATAGTTAATCTGAGAGTCAGCCATGAAGCAGCAGGGCTGTGGGTGAAGCACATCTTCCATACATTTCAGGAGAACACCACATCCAAGCTGTTGGATCCAACTTACATGGATCCAAGCGATATTTACCCATCTTTTGGCTTCTATGTCTGGGAATAACATATTTTCAATTCCATTTTCTACCTTTACAGCAGGACTATCACCCAAAGATTGAAATAATTTCTGAAGTGACAAATTACAGCGATTCTGCATTAGAGGGAAAGAATAAGAGCATGTTTGAGAATTCAGCAGAAGTTCCAACAGCAATTTTTTCAAACATGTGTAAGAGCCATAAAGAGCATGAAAAGGAGCACTTAAGACCTCTTCTTGAAAGCTTCTTTACAGAGTCTTCTAATTCAGAAAGATACCTGGAGATCAAAGATAAAGAAGCAGGCCCCTTGAAACCCTTGATACAAGAGGTGATCACTGAGCCCAAGGATCATCTGCTGTTGTCACCAGTCTGCCATCGATCAGATGACCCAAGCCCATGGGAAGAGGATGGTAAGATTACAATGACATTATTTATCACAGAGAAACAGGTGGGTGGCACATACACACTAAAAATAAGGATCTATTCATCTCTTGTTGAAGATTGTTAGTTACAACTGCCTCTTCATTTTATGTATATGGGAATCAAAATAAATTAGGAATCAAAATTTTATTTTCTCTTTTTCTAAATGGGATTTCTTGCTGAGTTCCATTTAAATGGTTTTTAAAAATTGGGCTCTACATTTCTTTTTTCACTATTAAAGGCCACCAGTGAGTTTTATTTGTCTTTTACCTTTGTGCTTTTAACAGGGAATGGCAGTGATGGAGGAGCAGAGGGGCTGGCTGAGGGCGAAGGATGTTCTCACAAAGCACAAGGGGACAAGGACAGTGGGAGTGGATTGGATTACTGATTTTGAAAAAAATGGCCCATACCTGGAGCACAGCACCTGGCTGACTGCATGGGATTATTCCCAAAATATGGAGCCCAGCAATGGGGCCATTAGTTAAAACTGACATGTGATACAAAAACCCGCCGCCCTCGGCTCCAAGCTCCTCAGGGCAGCTCAGCTGGCTGTCCACTGCTTTGTAAACTCCTGTTCTGAGGTTAAATTCCTTCCTCATGTTATTTGTGCCTTTGCATCCTTCTAGAAATTACAAGTTAAATGTTTATACCTTAGGGTTTCATTACAGATGTAGTTTCAGTGCATAATGTAATGTGTATCTGTCATTTGAACTAAATAAAGATTCTACTTGTAACCCCATATATTTTAACCTGGTATTTTATATTTTGACTCCACACCAGTGTATGTCATACCAGATGGACTCCAAAGGCAAATGGAGATTGTTTCTTGTTAGGATATTTTACAGATCTAATATGCATTGACATTATGATTGTTTATGCCAAAACAGATGCAGAAACAGCATCTATGGATGGAAAATCTGGTTTTACCTTTTAGGGTAGTCTGTGATGAAGGGTACACTTATACCTGCCACTTTCATTGTTTTTCATTGTGAGATGTGCCTCAGGATCTGAATTTTGAATATAATTGAAAAATAACCTGTCAGTCAGTAGTGGCAGAAGGACAGCTTTGGTGTAAAAAGCCAATTAATGGGATTCTTTCTTCATTAACTTCTCTCTTACATCACAGTGGTAGTGTTGTGCAAGTGAAATGGAAAACAACAGCAGCGGAGCCTCAGCCAGGTTCTCTCTTCTTCCCTCCCCTTTTTTTTCCTTTCCTTCTCCCCCTTCAGAGCTAGAGGATAAACTCAAGGAAATGGAAGTGGCTTGACAGCAGTGCTTCCTCTGCCACACCACAGACAGAGAGCTGAGGGAAACACAACTCTTGGCTAATTCTGCTGGGGCAGTGACAGCCCTCACCTTCCTAACACAGGAGTGGCTCTGCTGGTCAGGCAAAATACGTGCACAGTATCCAGCACAACCTCAGGGAACTGGCTTCGTCATCAAAGGTTGACAATGTTTTTGTGATACAACAAACAATCACAACATCAGGAATAGCCTAAGCCCTAAGTGACCTCACTTCATTAAGCCACTCCCAAGTTTAGGTGAACATCTTTTTTCATGTTTCTATAAATCCTTAATAATTCATAATAAATATAATTGAACAGGTCTAATAGATGTGCACTTTGAAAGAAAAAAATACTACTACGGGCCTGTTGAAAAGATGCATTTCCAATTAGCTGGGCTTAGGTGCCATCTGGTGGCCATAGAACCAGACCTCACTGTAACACATAATTGTAGAAGCCCTCAGGGAAGACAACACAGTTGCTTTACATTTCAGCCATTTTCCATGAATTAAATACACTGGTAAAATCCTTGGCCTGCAGGACAGGGCAGGAGGGTGAGCCAAGGGCCTGTGGAGAACAGGCCTGTCTGAAAGCACCAGTACAGGGTGCTTCAGAAAGCTGCAAATGGTGCCAGCAGGCTGTGTGAGCTCCGTCCTAAAAAGTACCGGCTTCCTTTTCTGACAGGAAGCTGGATAAGGACTACTTGGAGGGCTTTGGGTTGTGCATTTTCTGAGCTGTGTTTTGGTGCCTGTCCTAATATCCTCTTACTATACCAGAAACAAGGAAGGACCATATTATGTTTGTAAACATAAAAAAGTAATTCCAAGAGTGAAGTTCAAGCTCTATTAGCACTGAAAGTAAGAAAAATAGGATTAAGGGGGCAGGGGGGAAGCAAGTAGTGTCAAGAACTATAGGTTCCTTTACTCTGATCCTGATTTTACCAGATATACCCACCCTGACCAGCATTTTAGTTTGGAGAATTCAGCAGGTTTCTGAGCTGTGTTTACTTTGCCACATCTTCCATGTGAGGTCTCTTCAGCTCCTGTGTGTTCACCACAGTGACCACAACCCACCAGCAGGCCCTACAGGAGCTCACAGGTGAATCTCCTGGATGCTCCGAAGAGATTTGCACTTGTCGATGAGGACTTGTGAAGGAGAAAAGGAGTAAGGGATAGGTGAAAGAAGTGAGTGAAATGCCAAAACAGGACTAAATGAGAAAAAGGAAACATGTTTAATTAGTGTTTTCTGTAAAACTTTACAAATGTACAGCATAGTGCAAAAACGCAGTCTCAGCACATCACCTTCAAGTAAAATTAACAATGTAAAAAGCTGAGGAAACTGAGCTTGGTTCTTCACAGGAGTGGCTCCCAAATTCTCTTCCTGGAGATTCCTCTCTCACCATCAAGCTCCAATCTTATGTTTATAATAGAGCAAAAAGCCTAAAGAAAACCCCAAGAACCCTCCTGAGAGGCTGCTCACTGTGAGCTCAGGCTGTGCTTGCACTGTCAAACGCTGCAGCCTGAGATGGTGCCAGGCCCGTGGCCAGGCTGCACCTGGGCCTGCCCACAGGCAGCTCTCGAAGGTGGTTCATTTCTCAACCCCAACTAGACAATCCAGTAAGACACTGAAGCGTACACCCAACCTCAAGCATGTGACAGGCTTCATAAAAATATGGGAAAACTACTCAGGAGCTTGAAGTTAAGCATGTGCTTAAATACCTTGTTGGATCAATACATTCAGTGTTAACATTTCAGCAGCCTAGAATGTGGAAGTTCAGAGAAGGATGTAAATCTTGAACATACACTGTCAAGCGTCAGGAGACACCAGACAGTTTTCCATTACCTATGAGAAAAGAATTAAACAGAGTGCAACTCAACGACTTTCCATCGCTGGAAATGGCAAAATAGAGTGGCAAATGGGCTGATATAGGTAAACTTTCTGACCACAAATCTGTCAAAAAGGAAAACCTCGTCCAGGATACACTCAAGCACATCATCTAAATACCAGACCAATGGGGGCTGCCAGAATTTTCCCTTATCCTGAACACTAAAACAGCAGCTGGGATTAATTAAATTCAGAAGCTCTCACAACCCCCACTGCTGCACAGACTGCACCACCAAGGTGGTGACAGAGCTCCCAGCACACAGGAATCAGCTGGAGGAAAATGTGCTCAAAAGTGAATGTTTCTGAACTAACACATCTGTTCACATAGTGATAAATGGATGGAGGAAAGGGCTGTGACAGGAAGGTCCATTTAAAACATGCTCATCTTACGAGGAGATTGTGAGCCTGCACTCATCTGATTGATTGGCTGCACTTCAGTGTGGATGCTGCTTGACCACGATGCTCAGAAATACGGTTTGTAACTGGGACTTGTCATGGCAATGAAAGCGGGCAGAGCATTTCTTCAAATGATACTGGCACAGCTTACACCTCCCTGTCTAAGCCCTTAGGAGGCCTGAGTTAATTGAATTTCCTGGGTCTGTTCTACTGCATTTGAGTAGCTTTCCTACAGAAAAGCAACTCAGGTAGAAGATATTGAGATAAATAATACGTTCTCATTAGAACTACAGCATAAAAAACAAAGCTCTGCTTTGTTGAGAAACTCAGTTTTCAGAAACCACGTGGAAGGGGAAGATTAGTTCAACCTTTGAGGCTGGTCTCAGATGCACAAAGGACAGAAGAAAAGTTTGTGGGACGTGGTGGACTAACCCTTCTGCCTCTCTCCTACACTAAGCAGCTGAGAGTCCATCTAAAAAGGGGATCCAATCAATTTAACTGTTTAATCAGATTTTATACATCACTAAACCAACAGGCATATCTTCAGAGGAAATAGAACAGGTCAAAGCCAAGGAAAAAGAACTATTGGACTGGACATGGAATACTTAGCCAGCACCAAAATCCAGAGTGTGCTCCCTCAGTCCTTTCTGCACATGAAAAATTGCATGTGCAGAAGAGTCTATCCCTTTTTTAACTTTTTAAGTATGGAGTGCCCTGCCTTTATCCAAGAGAAAAGAAATTTGGAGCAAAACAAGTTCCAAACAACAAACACTCTCAACTCAGCATGGGATGTTTTGTGGCCTGTGATGGTCTGTAGCTCCCCTGAGACCCAGAGACACAGTCTTGGGGGTCACTCAGAAAATGATCTTCTGTACACCCTGAGAGATCTGTTTCCTACTCACCCTGGGAGGATAAGGGAGAGGCAGAGATGCATCCCATCAAATCCAGAAAATTGATAGAAACTATTTTTAGAGCATTGGACTGGCATGTAGAACTATTCTCCTATTTAAAGAACAGCATCAAGGAGGGTCAGACATCTTAGCTAATCTGTGCTGCCCCTGTAAAATTCAACAGTTTGCCATTGCAGACACTGGTCAGGGTCACTATTTTATGGAGTCCCAGATGGACTTCAAAGCTATTTTTCACCTAAATTTTATCAGAAGATTTGAAATTTCAAAAAGCCTTTCAAGAAAAAAAAAACCTGCCAAGTTCTCACTCCCCCTAGGAGCAAGCACTGGAAACAGTATTTTGTTGTAAAAAACACTGAAATCCAGGTGCAGGGAGGGTAATGCAACAGCTACTGATCATTTCCATCTACTCCAAAAAAGGACACAAAAAGAAACTCTCTTGTGGGTTTCTGAGTCACTTCTGTTTCTTTACATTCAAACCTGTGGATGCTTGGATGGGTGGGAAGCAGACGTTGTCTCTTGGAAGCAAAATCACTGGCTGTTGTCTGTTGAAGAGCTCAGGTTTAAAGGGATGTCCCCTTGGACACCCACAGAGGACATGTAGGAAGCCATATTTTCAGATGGAACATAAAGGGATGAACTTTCAGGCAAGCTGATGAGGTCGTTTCCAAAGATGGACTGACGCTCGATGAGGAACTGCTGGGTATTTTCAAGGATGACATCTTTCCCTAGGAATGCAAACAGACAGGAGAAAACTCAGCTTCTGGAGGGCAAGTTACCCATCTTTATGTATGCAGAACTGAAAAGTGACAAATACCCACTGCAACAGCAGTGAGGAGCCTCACTCCAGGCAAAAATTAAGTCAAACTTGGACTTGCTCAAAAACCCACTAAAATCAATAGGAATCTCTGCAGGTCACCAGGGGTGTTCTGTTTGAATGATGAGATGCTTTGCAAGAAGTGAAAGAGGGATGGCCAAATGGTTGGAGGCTCTGAGAAGCAGATGAGAGCAGCTTCTCTTCTCCTTCATCAAGAACTGTCTGGTTTTCCTTCTCTTTGTAGATGGAGACATCTGTCAATTGCCTCTTATGCAGCAACACACCCTTGCATGGATCAGAAAGGCTTTGCAAACAGGGGATGCTCAAGGACTCTCTCCAGTGTTGCTGGGCTTTTTTTTTCTATGCCTTTGAGATGCTCAGACAAGATGCTGAGGCTGGAAGTCGTTGAACGACACACAATAAATCAAAACTCTTGAGTGGGATCAAATGACTGCAGCACTAAACTGGGGCTCACAAAAGCTTCTCTTTCAGGTC
This sequence comes from Myrmophylax atrothorax, assembly GCA_026770055.1. Lineage (NCBI taxonomy): Eukaryota > Metazoa > Chordata > Aves > Passeriformes > Thamnophilidae > Myrmophylax > Myrmophylax atrothorax. Next base: position 8,949,431 of record JAOXXN010000162.1, on the reverse strand, counting down.
TATCCCAGCTGAATACACACGAAAATAATAATATATGACTATTCCATGACCAGGAAAACACTTCTATGTTTCTATCAAGGTCAATGACACACTTTATCAGAGTCAGCAAGTGGGAGATCAGCTGGACAGTTCCCTTGAAGTCTGCTCAAAGGTCTGGAGAAACAGAGACATAACCTTTACCTCTGGCTGCCAGCAGCTCCTGGGACACCTCCTCTGCAGCAGGAGCCAGAGGAAACTCAGGCCCTGTACAGCTATTACCATCCCCACCCCCTGAGACCACCACATTGCTCTTAGGTGGCAATGAATAGGCAGAGAAAACAGTGGAGACACTCGACAAACATGATGTGGACCCATTACAGAAACAGAGGTAGGACAATTCCATTTACACCTCAGTTTATCCCCCACACCTTTCCCATAGTTCAATATCTAACTTATCAGCCGCTGTCGCAATGTAGCTGACTGACAATCATGAAAGTAAAATAACAAACATGGTCTGTTCCCTCAAATGGCAAACAATCAGCCCTGGACATCATCTCCAGCTGCTGACATTTTTAACATGTTAATGACATTCTCTTTTCCAAGTCCACAGAGCCACGTGGTGCTCCTACCTGGGCAGGTGTTGTTAAACGGTGGGTTGAACACTTTTGGGGGCAGCTCAGTTGCATTCTTCTCCAGGTCCACTGTGAGTCGCTGCATCTTGATGCAAAAATATAAACTACAATGTACAATTATACAAAGACAGGGGAGCTGTTAGAACTAGGCCACTTCTGAACATTGGTACTTCATCACGCTGCACAACACCCACCAGTAACACCAGCCATCCTCCCTGCCCTGCCTCCCCTCCACTTTGCTGAAACAGCCAAAACCATGGGCTCAAGGGCAGATCTGCCTGAAGGAGGGAGTTAAGGGAGGTGGAATCCCCTATTTAGCAGTGGCTCATGTCACCTGATGTGGCCAGGCTGGTGACACTGCGGCTGTCCCTGCCCCACTGCCATACAAAGCAAACCCACTGTCCTCTGCTTCCAGCAACAAATATGAAAGGGATTTACTTTCCATCTCTGACTGTCCTTAAAGTAAAACCAGCTTTTGCTTGCACAGTGCTCTAGGCATGGAGCTGCTGCAGGTATTGCTTCCAGGCTTCTCTCTGCTCCTGACTTTCTCTAGCACAAGCACACCTAAGGGCAGGCTGCACCAGCTGCTGGAAAATTCAGTGGCTTGAGAACTGAACTACTGAACACTGCAGTCTCCTTTCCTGGCCTTTTCTCTTATGCAATCCTTTTTAAAAGGGAAGAGCCCTTGCTTCCAAGACTTGCTAATATTAACTATCTCTTCAGACACTCTCCTTCCTAACACTCAGGAAGTGGAATTACCTCATTAAATTCAAAATAGTTAAATCAAAAATCTAAAAAGGATGTTGATACCATGAAGAAGGTTTAGAGACCCTTCTCACTTCATTAGAGTAGATTACGCTTGGCTTGTGCATCTGCAGAGATGGCAGAACCATTCAACTCTTCATCCAACTTGGCTGTCAGTGAGGGATCTGAAAATTCACCCTCTATCATGCAGGAAAAAGAACCCAGCCATGAAACACACTTCCAACCTAAACATTTCTATGAATCTATGGTTTCCTTCACTGTTTGTTAAATTACCACATGCACTTCAGCAATGTCTGTGTGAATGTCAGTTCCAAACAAATGATGCCAAACAATTTCTCCTTGTTTCCTCATGCACAGGAATGCATGAACCTCTGTTCTAATTGCATGAGGTTTTTACTGCTCCTGAAATGTACAGGAATGGCTGCGCTTTACAGAGGCATATTTTATAAAAAGCTTTCGCACAAAGACACTTAAAAGAATGTGTGGTATTAGAAGGATGTGACATTCACACTAAGAGAAAGTTTAGAACAGCCAGTTGCAATTAAAGACCCTGGGACATGAACACTCAGAGTTTGTCTCTAAACAAGGTCTGGCTGAGTG
>JAOXXN010000162.1:8937112-8947355 GCA_026770055.1 Myrmophylax atrothorax | reverse complement strand
AAAACAGGTCAAGAGTGTAATACAGCCCTCTCAGCCTGCCCTCAGGAGATGTGTACGTGCTGTGCTTTACCCCACTCTCCCCTCCGGCTATAACTTCTTCAGTTATGCACAAGCTTTGCTTTGTAGTTACATTATCATCCAGGCAACCTGGTCTAGTGGAAGGTGTCCTTTCCCATGGCAGGGAGTTGGAACGAGATGAACATTAAGGTCCTTTCCAACCCAGGCCATTCTGTGGTTCTGTGACTATTATTATCATATCTCAGAAATACTCATCTCTTACCGGGGACAGACTGGCTTCCATTTCAGTCATATTCCACTCACTCAAAGATAAATTGGGATTAAAGACCTGTTGGGAGAAAAATACAGTTAGGGCTCTGAAAGGTGTAATGGTCTGAGATGGTCCTGTCCTCTGTTGTCTGCTGGAGGTTGTAGCCCCGCACTGACTGAAGCTGCAGGCAAAGGCTCCTGTGTGCTGACCTGCGGCACAGCCAGAGCAGCCTGGGCTGGGCCATGGCACTTGTGCTGATCTGGTCCTGCTGCTGCCAGGGGAGGGACAGCACAGACACCCCGTGCCACAGGCATGGCATAAGCCAGGGCAGCTCTTTGTCACTGCACATGCAAGTCAAAGCCCTTTCCTGCTGCAATTGGGTTCCAGGACACTTCCAGATTCATGTGGTTTTTAAAAGCATTCCAAAACTCGGTGGCAGAGGGCAGATTCCTGCTGCATCAGTGCTTCGATGGCAATTTCTTGAGAAGCCTGGGCAATCTGAGAAAGGGAGCTGTTGATCTGGGGGACAGTTTTATGATTCATTCTCACTCTTGTGACATTAGTTGCAGAGAGAGATGTGTGTTGGTACCAGGAAAATACTTCCTAATGAGAAACAAGAAACAGGAACCAACAGAACCAGTGATAGAGCAGGCCATTAGAAATGCTGTCTGTAAAGTTAAAATCAATCAGACACGTGGGAACTGACTTGAAGAGAATAAGATTGATTTTTTTAATGATTTTTCATTCCTGTTTATCCATGCAAGCTTACAACAATGCCTGTATCCGAAGCACCTCCTCAAGGGAGCATATTTATGACATATAGATTCTTTTCTTATGTACAGTTATTTGATTATTGACAAAAACCTTTCATATAGAAACTGTACGTACAAGGATAGAGAATCAAACAAACCTTCTGATTTCTGAATGTATACCTAAGAAAAAAGCCACCCATGCATTTCTAAAGAAAGGTGAGCTGAGAACTGAGACAGATAAATACCTCAGCAGAAAAAGAATTTGACATCAGCTATGCTTTCCAGAATATGAGGAAAAGGAGAAGGTAGTAAAAGCTAAACACTATCTAGGAGTATCTAAGAGGCAGAAAATAAACTAACCCATCCAAAGAAATTACCAAACTAGCTGAAGAGTCATATTAAACCTATTTTACATAAATCTGTCAGGGCTCATTTCCTTTTCTTCACCAAATGCACTGTGTTTTGTGCTCCTAGAAGTTCAAATATTTATATTCCAGAGGCGTAAAGAAAAGCATCATTTAAATCTGAGATCCTGCTAGTTCTTACAAGCAGGTCAGAACACGGCTGTGACTCCGTGGGCAGCATGTGGCAGACAAAATGCCACACAAGAACAAGCAGCATGGTCTGATTTACAGCCCAAAGGAATCAACTGTGAACTTCCCGACTGTTTGACGCAGCCCCCCCAGCAGCACTCACATCCAAGAGGCTGGCAGGCTCCAGGCCATATTGCTGGCTCCTCAGCAGCAGCTGCAGCCCCTCCAGGCTCCAGTCAGTGCCCTCCAATGGGTCTGAAATATCTGTTCTGAAAAAGCACAAGGGGAAGTATTGCCACAAAGGAAATTTGCATAGATATAGAAAGCAGAACCAAGCAGCCTTCCAACAGGATGTTTATGCTTAAATCTCATTTTGAAAACCAAGAGCCCACTGTCAGTCTGGGTTTATGCCATCTTGGTTTAATCCCAGAAGTACAACTCAGCACACAGGATGGGGATGATGGTAAAACAAGAGAGACTACCCCTCTCCTGGGTGACACGTGGTTTGGGGATGGATAGTCTGTGAACATCTCATGACTGGGAAAATAAAATCTTTCCTTAGAACAAATCCTTTTATAGAGGCACTTGTAACCAGAATAGGCTGCACTGCCATTCTTCTTGGTCCAAGAATTACTGTTAACTAATGCTTTTTAAAGGAGTGACTTTTAGCTGCAGGCATTCAGCCTGCAGGCTGTATTTACTTGAAACATTCAGCTAAAGGAGCAACAGTGAGGCCCTGCTGTGTTTAATACCCCCCGAAAGCTGTAAAAAATTTCTCTTAAAATCAGGTCTTTAAAAAGGATTGTTTTTGTTCTAATAAAATGTTTTGAAGTATCCAGTGGGTTCAGAAGGTGGAATCTGATTCTTTGTAAGGACCTAAAGGAAAATGGAAGATTTTCTGATAACTCTAATGAGTGTTTTGGGTTCCCCACCATTCCTCCCCAATCCTCCTTACAATGCTGCAGTTGCCATCACGAATGAACTGCAGTCAAGTTCCACATCATCCACCAAGATGCACCATGCTTTCCTTCTGCCAGTGAGGTCTCCTGAACACTCACACACACACAACTTCAGTGCTTTTGGGAATTCAGCCCCAGACCATGGCTCCAGAAGTGGCTCACCTAGATTGCCTTGTGGCTGAGCCTAATGACACTGTGCTAGTCCCCCTTGCAGATGTGTAGCACAGTCCAGTGGCCTGCCAGCCTGCAGACACTGATGCTGGTCTGGGCTCCAGCTTACACTTTGGCCTTGGGCAAATCCCTCTCACTGCAAAAAGCCTCTTCCTGCTCCCACAGCTCTGATGTACATCCTCTGACAGCTCTGCTGGGTCCTTCAAGCAAGTCACCCACAGATCCCCTACCTCTGGGCCTCAAGGGTCTTCTAGGAGGTGCCACAGGTGCCAGACTGCACTTAATGACTTAGTCGCACTCCCTCCCTCCCCACCCTGCGAATGGGAAGAAGCAGCCATGAAACAGGCAAGGCCACAGCTCTCCCTCACTCGCCTCACCTGTCCAGCAATGCCCTTCTCCCTCTTCTCTCAGGTGGCTGAGAGGTCCCTGGAGGGGCTGCAGCACAGCTCCCTTTGCCTTCCAGAACAGACTGAACCATGGCCACTGGGAGCACTGGGGGCTCAGAGCACGCTCGGCAGCCGGGCAGGGGCACGTCGGGCTCAGCATTGGGTTTCACGCCAGGGCTCACCGGCTCTTCCTTAATCAGCATGAGGCATTTCTCTCTGTAACAGAGACACAACTTAGCACCACACACACATCTGCTCTGCAAAGGCTTGTGCTGCTGGGAAGGGCATTAGCACAAAGGCTTGCTTCCACTTCCCATCAAACTTCCCCAGAGGGTCTTTCCATTCCCCACTATGAGCAAAGGAAACCAGCAGCCTTGTTTTCTTTTCAGCAAGCTCTAGAAACACACTCAGCTGAAATATCTTCAGTCACTTCACTGGTTACAGTTAAAATGAAATTGCTCCATTCAATTGTTTTGCAAATATGGAAAATACACTTCCATGGGTTGATCATTCCCCAGATGAGTGTTAGGGTAAAAGGGTCACTAGGCTGAAAAAGAAAAGTCTTCACCCTAGAGACAGGAATGTGATCAGTAAGAACTTCCCATGCAGGAGTTAGGTTTGGACCAGCAAGCCCTCTAGAGATCCCAATGACACAGATCAGGGTCTTGTGGCCCTTCAAGACTTGGAACAGAAGCTACCAAGATGTGACAGTCCCAGTCAGATATTTTACTTGTTTAGAGCCAGAGGTTTGCCTTTTTCCAGGGGCAGAGCCACTCCCCATTATTCCCAGATGGACATAAGACAATGAAGTTTTGATTTAGTAGCATTTTGTATGAAGAAATCTACTCTATATTACTTACAGGAGACTGTATAGCTCCCTGTGAACCTGCAGAGCTGAAGCCAAAATGACAAAGGCATGTAGATCAACAGCCACAGGGCATGGAAAGCTATTCTGACAAAATATTGTCATACAACACTCACAGTCTTGCTTTGCTGCAAGACAACACACAAGCATGTCACACATACAGGAAGGTATGTGACACTGCAGAGCCTTCCACAACATTCCTTTCTGATCTTCTTCTCATCTCATGGATACTCAATTCCACCAGAAGCTCATGATGATTTAGAAAATACAACACCATGGCTGGCTCAGATTCTCAAGTCGTGCAAACACAGCACAGATCAGAAGCCACCAGATGGCACTCACTAATTAGTAGAAATAAGCAACTTAACTTGAAGGTTGTATTAAAGTTTATCTGCTTTAGAAATGGCTTCCAGGGTTAGTTTTTGTTTCATTGTGTTTTTTTTTTTAATCTGAGGCTCTTTACATGCTTCTAGCTAATTTTATGGCTACGGTTTTAATTATGTGGCAGATTTACAGGCAATTTCTAGAGTATAACTGCTTTGCCTCTACGCCTGAGAAACTGTTTCCATGATTCATCTGTCTACTTACTTTCCACTGACATAGCTGTAGATATTCTGCTACTAGCCCTAAATACACTGCATGTCTGTGGCAGGAAGAGATAAGCTTTAAAATACCTCTGCATTCAGTTCTTAACTTACTGGGGCCTTTTCACAGAAAAGTTTCAAACATCGGAAGTTGTTGTGATGCAACCTTTCTGTTCTCATTAGCAGAAAGATGTACAATTTGATTGTTTCCTCTTTGCCAAAGCCAAAAGGAAACCTCCTTTTTCTCTCTCAATAAACCCAACAAGTGCTAGTACCTAATTATTTGATTAAGTCTGAGACAGTCCCTCTCTTGAGGACAAAATATAAAGAAACATTTTGTCTTGAGGACAAAATATAAAGAAACATGGAATATTTCTCAAAGAGGTGAGTAGAAGTTCTCAGCATGAAACTCAGGACTTTGTTTTGAAAGTTATGCTGTTATTACCCCCCTCTAATTCTGAAAATCTGAGCCACTTTGCAAACTAGAAAAACATATTCCATCCCACCATCTCGATAGAGATTTGTGAATCTGACAGAAACTTTGGTAGAATTACAGCCATTAAAAACTTCCATGAAGAGTTGCATAAGAATGTCCATATCTGATTCTCTTTTTAATCACAAACATGTTTACCTGTCATTTTCAGGAGGGGACTGCATATTTATTATGTTGGATGGTGATGCTTCAGTAACATCAGATATGATGGGTCCTCCAGCAATTCCAGGGCTGTTTAAGCAAGAGGCAGGTTCTGTCGATGGCTAAAAGGAAAGCAAAACTCATACAGATTTATCCTTCTGAGCCCTAGGACAAGTCCAAGGCCCTGTCTGAGATCATTAGGGCTTACTCACTCTACAGAAACCAACAAAGCTTTTACTTACTAGGCAACATTATAACTTCCTCTCACCTTTTCTCCAACCACACAGCAGTACAGGTGTGAAATAAGCACTGTGACTGAAGTGTCAGTTACCAAGGGGTTTTACCATGTCTGACATTTTGCCTTGCATTGCACAGCTCAGTTTCCTCTGGAGGGAAAGATCCAGCACAGCACAGCAAGGCAGTGTGGGTCTCTCATGCCAGCCCACATATTATAATTGCATGGCTGAAGTGTCTGGTGTCTGCTGTGGTGCATTAGGGGATGGTGGGGATCCCTCAGAGACTACAAAAATCTGCCTCTGGTCTGAAAGATCATAGTACACACTTCCAGAACACATTTTTTCCTCTTTTCCCTTGAGGTGAAGCAGGCTGGGGTAACACCATGGAGAGTTTGATGTGCTGGGTCCATCCTCCTCCTCCACAGCCCATGGCCTCCCCCAGGAACACGGCAGCACAAGAACACGCAGGCACCCCTGAAACTGGGGAGCTGAAGAAATTATAAATGTCACTCAGCTTTGCACACCTCCTCTTCACTGCCAAACTCTTGCCAAATTACTTACTCCATAATCTCTATTATTGCTTCAAATACTTTTCCACCCTCAAAGCAATCCCTCAAAGCCCAGAGGCCAGTGTACACCTACCGACTGTATGAAATAGGGGTCATGGAGGGGGTCTGTAGACAAGTGCCGGCTGAACTTGGACACTGGTGGAGTTGAAATCCCATTGTCAAGCATCAGAGGTCTATGAAGAGAAACAGGTTGGTTTTCCAGCACATACCAACTTGGCTCCTAGTTGCTCACACAGGAAATGTCTCTCAGCCAAGGGCACTTCTCCTCTGGGTACTCTGTTTTTCCTTAGCTGTAAGGGTCTTTCTTGTCCAGTGTTATGGACAAGGAAGGGAAACAATAATTTTGGAGGAGGTCACCATTAAAAAAGAGCATTAACCATATAGAGAAGGGATGGTCTAGATTTTCTAGATCTTATTTGGAAGATGCCAGTAAAATAACAAAGTCAATTCATATTTCTAATGGGTAGTGGCTTCAAGCTCTAGGCTGGATCCTCAGCTTATTTTACTGGAGGTAGCTCTGCTGACATGATTAGTGCAATACTGGCAATATGGCACTCTTATCAGCTTCCTCACTAAGCATTACCCTCTAGGCACTAAACTCCTAATTCAAGCTCCTCTATTCACTTGTCTTGAAGAGCTTACCTAAAGACATACCTTGGCTAAAATTTTTCCCCACTTTTCTCTCTGCAAGGCCTGCAGGTTACATGCCATCGAACCTGTGTTGGATACACATCACATGTAGTGACTGTGGGTCAAACTAAAGGTGTCAGTGGGCTAGCTGGGCCTAGCCCTGCTTCAGCCCTGCCTCAAGTGGCAAAACTGGAACCTGTAGGACCAGCAGTGGGGTCCTGCCCTTTAGTCTCCCACTAGTTAGTGTTCCCATCTCCCATCACGCCCTGTGTTCCCTAAATAAAGGTCATGAGCTGACACGGTGCTTCTCTAAAGACCAGTGAATGGGGCATGTCAGCAGGTCTGACTCGGCAGTTCAGCCCATTCATTTCCCATCACCATGGAGCCCTGGTCTGGTGACTGCCTGCCTGGGTGAGCTGAGCTTGTGCTTTTAGTGAGGGGGCAGCATTATGCACCCGTGAGCGTGTGCACACCACACAAGGGTACTTACAGCTTCCTCTTTATCCCAGTGCTGCTGGGGCTGGATTGGAGCTGGCCAAACAGAAACTGAATCAGCTGTCAGGAGAGATCAAAATCCGGTGTTAATCAGCAGAGTGATTCAGCACTCCCTGCTCTCGCAGCCATTCTTGTCTCACACATTCCTCCCTCCCAACAGCACCCCAAAGCTGGGAGCAGCCATGAAATACAGGAGCCAAATTGCATGAGACACTGGAGCCTGAAACAGAAATATCCTATCCAAGCACTCAGTCAGCCTGCCTGGCTTTCAAGAGACACAGCCAGGTACCTGCTTTGTGCAAAGGCTGCTGGATCCACATGCTCAGGACTTTCTCTCACTACTACCATGCATGCAGAACTCCAGATGGTCTTACCAGACCTGGGAATATGCCTGTGAAGTGCACATGCAAACATTCCTAGGCCTGGAGTTAGCCTTGGACTCTGTTGAAGTCTTCAGAGATGTTCATAAGACGCGCTGTAAAGCCTGACAAAGAGGCAACTCACTAGGGGGAGACCCTGAATAGAGGTCTGAGCTCTATCAGTTGAGTTTTTCGGCCCTGTGAAATTCAGTGTTGATATAACAGGATACTGAAAAAGAACGCAGAATTGCTTTGTAGAAGAATCACTTAGCAACATATTCCCAGGCCAGCTTGAACTTAATGCTCTGCTTTGACCTCCAGACAAAGAGAGCATTATTATTATATATCACAACTGGCTCTTACTCACTGCTCAGTATAACAAAATAGGGTTGCATAAAAGCCTCTGCAATGAGCTGTGTGGCTGGTGCAGCCTCAGAGCTGGAGGAAGGCTTTGATTGCCTCGTGCCTTTCTATCCAGTCCTATGACTCAGTGATGCCATGTGAGGGTCAGAACATGGCTCTGGGGCACTGGGAAATGTGACATGCTCAGTCAGGTCAGCACCATCTGGGAATCACTGGAGAGGCCTTTTCTATACTGGTCATGATGGGTTTTAAGGGAGAGGGCTCTGCAGTCTAAAAGGTGATACAGTAATTCCTTGACTATACCAGTAACAGCAGAAAATGTAATAGTTCTGTTACATTCCTCCAGTGAGGGAATGGCTGGCCAATCTGTCACCTGCAGCTTCAGTGCTGGCAGGAGGGGGGATACTCTCTTGGGCAAAGGAAATAGGAAAGATTTGGGAAAGGCATTGGTACAACAAGAACACACCTAATACAGGGCAAGTAGTGAGAGGTGTGCTCTCTTGCTCAGATTTTCAACAGCAAAAGGGTTTCTATCATCACAGCAAGGACTGACAAGGAAATTAGAATATTGTGCTCAAGGGCATAGTCTGTGCTTTGTTAATGATCACTTTCCATAGGACACATAAAAACGACTTGAAAGAAAAGGAAAATAAATATACTGCAATATAAGAGTGTGGAGATTATGAGACAAGAAAAAAAAATTAGAAGAGCACATAGACCAGGCAGGACAAATGAGTTTGGAATTTCTATAACCACTACCTTGTTGATCACTTTCTGTTGCTGTGAGTGGTTCTGTCGGAGAGAAACAACTTCCCGCCAAAGAACTTCATTTTGCCTGAAAGTGAAACAGAAATTTTCTGTGAGCACAGAAATGTCCCAACAGCCCATAGTGCTGCCATGATGCACAGTAGATCCAACTGTGCAAAGTCTGTTTCACTTTGGGGCTTTTGGTGTGCTTGGCTCTTTTCAGGTTTACCAAACAGGGTCACACAATGGCCTGCCTTCGTCTTCTTTGACCTCAAAAGAACTATGGACTAAAGCATGGAGGAAAAACAAACAAAAACCCACCAACATTTACAGGGGGAGGTAATAAGAGAACACGTGTGTTTAGTTTTTGTGGAACATTTGGGCCAAACTCAGAATTTCAGCAAGGCCTGGGTTGTTACTGTAATGATCTGGATCACCAAGACTATCCTTCAACAAGAGCCAAGAAAGTCCAACCTCTCCCAAAGACAATGAGATCTTGTGGATAGAGAGAGACCCTGTGTATTCAACCTGCTGAAATCTCATACATGTGGTGGTACAAAGGCATGTTTGGGCGTGACTGCAGCAGCTATCTCAGAGCCTTGACCTAGGAGGACTGTAATGATTTTATTAGTGGGAGTGACTGATTTAACCCAGCACAGACCTGTGTTCAAATTGCAGAGAGAAAATTTATTTTCCATCTGCAAATGAAGCAGCACAGAGAGGAGCTTACAGGCTTCCTTTAACAGTCAGCTCCAGTAAGTGGGATGAGGAGATGCAGAATTTACGTACTGTGCTGCCTCCAAATCTGGATTCTGGCCAAGTCCATGCTGCAAAAGGTTTTGCCAGTCCATTTATCTCTAGAGTATATATATGTACCAGAACTGTCAGGCCAGCAAAACCTATCTTACAGGTGAAACTGGTAAATCCTTTTGCTTTTTAGTTTTTCTAGTGTGGATGCTAGAACTGGGAAGATAAGGTCCAGGGCTAGAAAGAGCACAGTAGAGCAGCTTGTGCAGCAAGAATCTCTGCAGTGAACTTTCTGTACTGGTACTGACAGGATTTTCAGCAAAGCAGCATTCCATGGTCTGACAGCTCATACTGGAGTTATGTCCTAATAGTTCCTCACCAGTGTAAATTTCTTAACATGGTTTCAGCCTGGGATTTCTCCTCTGTCATAGTTCATAAAAATTGTATTCTTTTCACCAGTTGAATTCAATTTTGCCTTTTTCCAGATGGAGGGAGGGAGCAAGCAAATCAAAAGGGAGAATAAATTAAAATCAGGCCCAAATAATTGATACTGGAACTCCTTAAAATTTAAATCAAATTCAAGCCTAGAAACTCACTGCCCACTGTACCTGGATTTCAGTGCCATCTCATGCATGTGCTAAGGGTGGGAGTCATTAAAAATGATGTAGGATAAAAATATTTATCCACTGCACATAAGGTGCTGGGCTAGCATGAGGTTTCCCAGTATGCAGTGTTCTCTCAAGGCCCAGGATACCAGTGTCATCTGGTGGAGCATGAATATCAGCTCTCATTGAAAAGGAAAGGTTTTGTGTCTTTTTGATTATTCAAGCGCTTTTTAAACAAAGACCTCTGTAAGGATTAAAATTCTGGAGGCAAATAAAAACCTCTCAAGGTAGATGACTTATAAAACCTTATCCATTTACTGAGCTTCTATGTCTGAGTCAG
>JAOXXN010000162.1:8925895-8937102 GCA_026770055.1 Myrmophylax atrothorax | reverse complement strand
AGGTCTGGCAGCCACATGCAGGAAGCATTGCATCTGCTTGGTTTGCTCTTACATAATTCTGGCCATATCAGAAGACACAGTCTTCAGAGATGAGTCCATGGACTAACTACAGCAGTTCTGCTGTTATATATTATAACATACTATATTTTTTAGGTCAGTAAAGCAGATAAAATTTGGAGGGGGAGGATAGCAGAGAGTTATATTTTTAATAGCTGGAATGGACTCTACCACATCTCTGCCAAGGACTCTTCTCACGTGAAAAGAGTCTACATCTTTACCATCATTTCTATCTGAAGAAAACAGTTATCTGAGTTAAGTCCCCAGGTTATACATGTTTCCTACATGACCTCCTTGGTGCCTTCCTCATCTGTAAAGGGAAAAAGTAAAGACAGAGAGGCTAAGCATTAATTCATATTTTGTAGATCAGGTGTGCATAGAAATTCTACCTGTTACTGTCTCAACAGATCCGGTCCCTGTGATCAGTCCCTGACTCACCACGTGTGCCCTGGGAGGGAGGGGTGTAAGGCTCCTCCTTTCAACCCTTCCCCACAATCCACAACTCCAGAGAAGCAAACGCCCATAAGAAGCAGGCTGAGTAGGATTCAACTCACTGCTTCATGTCCTGCACTTGACACTCCATGTTCTCCTGCTGACTTCTCAGTATCTGTACCTCGTATAGCAACCTGCTGAGGTCCTCCTGGCGCATCTTGGTCTCCTCACTTTTCACTACTGACACCTGAGGAGTAAAGAATCAAAGGTGAATTTTACTAATGCAAGAAGGGCCATGGACAGAGAGAGTCATTGTGGGGGCTCAGGTGCAGGACTGTCACCAGCTGGGCTCCAAGGGGCTGAAATATGAGGACAGGCAATGTGCCCAAGAGTCTGAACTATCCTTAGTGTACTATTGCAAGGGCCAAAGAGATAAAACAGAGCAAAGTGCAGGACAAATCTATTCATAAAGAGGACCTGCTGGCAGAACACTCCCTGTCAGAGTGGGGACCTATTCCAAATCAGTCTGGGGAGAAAACAAAAGTATTTTAAGGACCTGGGACGAATTGAACTAGAATGTTTGATTTAATCTTTCTACTCTACAGAGATACCCAATCCTGTCTCATGTTTTACAGGGATGAGTCTCAGCTAATGCTTCAAACTTGGCAAATTACACTTGGATTTCCAAAAGGCTTCTGCTGGTCCCTTTTCTGAAGTTCCTATGCTAAAGAAGTAAGAGAACAGCCCTTTAGGGCCATTTATAACAGGTTAAAAGTGAGAAAACAGCAGGCAGGAGTAGGTTCTTCCTTCCATAAGAACAGGAGATGGCTGTTGGGGACCCTACAGGAGTTACGCTGCATTTCCTAGGCAAGTGGGTAACAATTCAAAGGCAAAGGGGTGGAAAGCAAGCCTGGCCCTGCAGCACTATGTGAAGCTCTTGTGATACTAAGCAACAGAGCAAAAAAACACAGACAAAACTCTGATGAAAGCCAAGCCCTGCATACCAAGAACCATTGCCCCAGCTGCACATGTACATGGAGAGGGCAGGAATGAGAGCACAGGATGATGTTGAATTACACTCAGCAGGATCTGGCAGATGCACATTCCCCCTGCCCAGCCAGCACCCCTCACCTTCCTCTTGATGTGCTCCAGGAGGTGCTCATGGCCCTGCAGGAAGCAGAGGTGCTGGAACTCAGTGTCGTCCCGCTCGGGCTTGACCAGACCCCCCTGCTCGATGTTCACCACTTTCCTGAAGCCATCTGCATGGAGAGGACGGGGTGAAGGGCCACCAGATCCCGGCACTCTCTTTGCCTCCCACACCCATTGCTTCTGAGGACATTTCTGTTCACTCTCCACTGCCAGTGTTCAGGGCACAGTCATGTCCCCTCACCACAGCAGGGCATGCTTTTGGGCCATATCCACAAGAATCCTAATATCAGGGAGAGCCCTGTGCATCCCACTGGCCAGGCCTGCTGACAGCCATGCCATGAAAGCCTTGCTACCATGGGCACCTTGGTCTGCCAGGAGCCAAAACTCCAGGTGTAAGGGAATTTCAGGTTATATTTGCAAGCCAAAGGAATTCAAGGGAAGGTTTTTCAAAGGCACAAACCATCATCAGGTGACACTTTTGGAAAAAAGGGTCACATGCACATTTGGAAATCTGCTTTGAATATTTCTCTGAAGTCCTAGAAAGGTTTCTAAACTAGGATTGGCCTAAAATTTACCATAATGCTACTGTACAGTGAAATAGCAAAGTTAAAATTTGACTGAGGAACTTTGTAAATTACTCATTGAAAAAATTCCAATAACTATCAGAAAATAGCTATATGTAGTACAGCAATGGTGTAGAAGTGGCTGAAAACTACACCTAAACCTGCCTTAAGGGGTGAAAATGTCTGTTCAGTAAGGCAAGGTTTGCAGGGAGAAGTACTGTCCATTATTAGTTCAGGGATATGGCTGGTGAAATGGAAAAGCTCTGGTTACACGACCCACAAATGCAGCAGTTTCTAGGGGAGGTGTCTCAGCATCAGGATGCTGGAAAAGCTCCACATAGAATAAAACGAAAAATAAATCATAAGAGGTCATCAAATTGATGCAATAGAAGCAGAACACCTGGTAGCTGAAAGTTCTTAGCTCACATCTTAAAATGTAATCTAACAGAAATCTCATGATGGAATTTAAGGTAAGTGCAAGGAAATCAGTTCCCTGAGATCTGAGAGGCAGATCCACTTTGGCAAAGCCAATAATGCCACAGTAAGACACACACATGAGACCCCAGCTTTTCTACCCACAGTTCTGTCCTGTCTCCTGTCCCACCTCCTGTCACTGCCCCGTGCCTGCAGGGCCCACGTGGCACTCACACATGTTCAGCTGCCGCACGAAGCTGGCCATGTTGTTGTGCTTGAAATACTTGGGCAGCACCTCTTTGGCAAAGCGTCCTTGGTCGAACACATGGAAGCTGGTGCCATTCTGCAAAGGAGATAAGGACAAAGGTGAAGTCAGAGGAACATCCCTGACCATGAGAGGGGCCCAGGAGGAGTCCTACAGCAGGGGAAGTCATGGTCTCTGAATTGTCACCTTGAAGCTAAAAAGAGTGACAGAAGCCAGTGATGTATGTGGTCCTTTCAGTTCTGGTATGGTCAGTCCTCTACAGCTGCAGGTTTGATCTTTTTCTACTAAGCTTTGCCACTGCTTAGTTGGGAAATGTGGATGTGAGAAAGAAACCACTGACTTGTGTCCAAATAGCTGGTAGTCTGTGATCATCCCCCGTCGTGTGGACTTCACAGAAAGACTCTGGAGTCTTAAGAAGGCCCTGGAAAATGGTAATTGCCATTATAACTCCTTGATCTGCTTGTTCAGGTCTAACTCAAACACATCTGCTCCAGAGCACAGCAGTCCCAGGGGGAGCACTGCCTGGAGCCATGGCCCAAGAAATACAGCAAGGCAAAAAGCAAATCATCTCTGAGACACCACACTAATCCAGAAGCCCTGTGCACCTTTTCTTGATTATTTTTAAAAGTACACACCACAAGGGCAACCCGCAAAATGTTGACAGTCGTGCTTTGCAATCCAAACTAGCAACATGAATGTTAACCAGATAAAGTATCCATTTCTGGGGTTGCATTGCAAAAATCCGTGACTGCAAAACAAGGCAAACTGCCTGGGATTGCTGTCAGAAAGATGCACTGCCGGCCATGCACTTTCCCTGCCTGGCCTTCTACCTGCTGACAGCTCTGTCAGTGCAAAGACATCAGCAGAGATGAGGGACCAACTGCTCAGCTGAGTTTCAAGGGACAGCTGGCTAAAGACACCAGGGTCCGCAGGATGTTGGCAGTGAGGGGTCTGAAACCAGCACACCACAGTCATCCTCCTGCTGTGTTGTGTGTTATTACCAGCAGTCAGTGGTGTGTCAGCTCAGGGGGGTATTTCACCGTGGGCTGGTTTGTGACAGAGGAGGACAGTGTTGCATAAGAGCCCTCAGGCTCTGTGTGCAATAAGACCATACCAGTGGTGTGTAGGTCCCACCACACACCCATCACAGGGTCTGTAGCTACATGGGTGCACTCAGGGCAATTTAGAAGTTTCTAAACAAGGAGTGCAATCAGGGCCATGAGAAAGCTCAGTGACTAAAGAGGGGCTGGTGAGTGCCTCCAGCCTGTACATGGCCACCAGGGAAAAGCCAGCTGGCAAACCCTGCGGCCTTACTGGTCCCTGCTGCATTTCCATCACTAAATGGTGCCAATTCCCTCTGTGCTCAGGCTCATTTGGCAGCTTTACCAATTAACACCCACAAACAAGAGACTTTGGGTCAGCTGCACTTCTTGAGCTTTGTTCACTGCTGCAAACACTGAACATGACCCTGTGCCTCAACAGTGCCATTTTGTCCCTTTTTAGTGTCTTTCCTATCACTCCTTACCCCATGCAGCAGGATAAAAGGCTGATGAAACACTTAAGAAATCCACTGATAACCCACATGCTGGAATTACCCTCAGAGACAGAGCCTGCAGACCTGACAGCAGGGACCAGGGTTTCCCAACACTGCAAAGGCTGCCCTAGGGACAGGGCTCGTTTATTTTGCTTCCCTTGTGCTTCTGCCTCCTTATTCTGGGATATAGCTGTGTGTCCCAGGCAGGACACACTGATGGAAAATGAGAAACATGAGGGGTTTGTGCACCTCAGCATCTCATTATGGCCTCTCTTGAGAGGTCATTTCTGTGAATCAGAGCTGCAGTGTTCTCAGGAACTGGCACACCCAGAAAGGTTCCTATAAACACAAGAGACTTTGGAGTTACTGTGTGCTCACCAATGAACTGAGCGTGTACCAGCTTGTTTCCACACAGCAGCTGTGCCTTGCCTGTCTTATACAATGAGAGCACAAGCTGGGAGAGACTTTGAAAGTCTTCTCTGCCCCAAGTAGAATTGACTCTGCAGCATGACAATAATGGCAGATGCTTATCTTAACTGCTTCTGACAGACCCACCGTGACAGACACCCTGTGCTCTGACTAGACAAGTTCTACTCCAAGAATTTGCTAGGAACACTTCCTGACTGCAACTTCCACTCAAAAATTAATTGAATTACTTCTTGTCCAATCTATCACAGACACAGAGCAGGCATTTCCTTTTCACCTTTCAACAGCCTTTAGTGTATATAAACAAGCTATTACTGAATTTCCTCTCCACCTCCTCCTCATGAAACATTTCACAGCTCCTTATAACTCCTGTTTTCTGCAAGTTCTAGTTACATCCAGAAATCTTAGGCATGCACACAATCCCTCAGCTCCAACATCACGACATACAGAAGATGAAGAATATGGGAAACATGGGAACCTGCAACAATGGGAACTTAAACATCTAAAAGCCTTACCAAAACTTCCAACAATGTAGTTGTAGCCTATGTTAGATATCAGGAAAGCAGCACATGGTGATAGTCAAAAATAACAATGTTCTAAGTGTAACAGAGAGGGGATTATTTATACAGGTTAGAAAATAATTCCTAGTTTGAAAATCCTTTGTTAAACACACAATACCAAAACTTGGTGGTTCTCAGAGGTATGGCCATGTAATACCAGCTTCAAAGCAACCATGGCCAAGGATAACAATGCAGCTCAAATCCTATCTCAGGTTTTGAATGAAAACTCTGCTGGACACAAACACATGACAGAAAGACTGGTTAGAATTTTTTTTTACTACACCCTCCCCCCACCCCCCCTCGCTTAAATTTGCTTTTTATATAGATTCTTGATTTTGGAGAACAAGTTTATGCACACAGCTTATCTTATAACTCCATGCTGAAAACAGATCAAGTTATATTTGCAGCAAATTTCAGCCAGGTCAAAAGCACAAGGTGGTATCAAAGTGCTGTACAAAGGGAACAAAAAAATCATTTTAATTCTGGGATTGCACTTAGTATATTAATGTCTCAGTGACAAATAAGAAGCCAAAGAAAAGCCATTCATCCCTCTGAAGTTGTCCAGACAATATATACACACATATCACCATGATCCTCAACGGATTCACTGAAAAATCAAGTAAAGCTCTTCCAAAATGAGTTATTTAGGGTGCCAGTCTGAGATCTGTTTAAGCTCTAGGTTGGAGTCTGAGATCTGAATGCTATTTATCTTCTGCCTTCTCCCAAGACATTTGTGAAAGACTACTAGGAAACACATGTGAAACAATACAAACAGCATTTTTAAGGTCTTTGCACCTTCTCTAGAAAATTTTAGGCAGCTGCAGATTCAAACAAGGTGAAAAACTTCTCTCTCAAAGTCTGGAATTTTTAGAATTAGAACATTAGACACATTTTAAAATATTTCAAGTGAAATGTGTAAATATTATTACCAAAACACTCCCAAACCACTTGTCGCTTTGAAACAGAAAAGTCACAATATTGCAGTTAAATGATAGCAAATATATCCAAAAGGGCCCATACTGAACTCCCAGTCCTTGCACTCTCCCAGTGAGCTGGGCAGCACCTTTGCAGCAAGGCTTGGGCCTCACACCTGGGTTGTTCATGGTGTTGCAGGCATTACAGACACCTGATATTCACTGTACTTACAGAACTCCAGCAGATGAGATGGTTTGTTTCAGGATCTTCCACCAGTGTCCAGAGTTTCGTTAGGAAGGCTGGAACATTGCTGGAGTATCCATCCATCACCAGAGAGCTGGGTGAATCCTGCATAGTTTTTTCAGTGTCCCAGCTCCACTAACCCCATTGCTGTCGGTGTGCCTGCCTCCCTGCACGCGCCTGCGTCCGGCAGGGAATGAACCACCCAATTTTATCCCAGGCCAGTGGAAAGGAGGCATCCAGGGAGTCACATCAGCAGTGCTGCTCGCACTCTTAAAAACTCAGCACAATGCGATGGCATCACCAGCCCCAGAGAACAATACACAGAATGAAAATGCACTGCAGCCGATCTCGCAGAGCTGTGAATAAATACGCAGCGTCATGCAAAGGGAACACGTGCTGTGCACCTTGTGCTGGGAGGTGAGCAAGTCACCGGAGGGAACCCACCTGCCCAGAGTCTGTGGGATGCCCAGGTACAGCAATGCCAGGTTTGTGAAGGCCTCTGAATTGTTATTTTGGAATTTCCTTGTCCTAAACTTTGGCTGGCACAGATGAACAAAGGCTGGCCAGGATTCAGGGCTGCCAAAAAAGCTGGTTTGGCTACAGACCCCATACTATTTGTCAACAGAAATTATTTGTCTTTTGGGTGAAAAGAGAGGGTGCTAAAACCAGCTACATATAGAATCCAAAACGCTTTTATTATTAATACTAATGCTTTAGGTAGCTCTAAATACATGCTTGCAGTGTAGCTTAATGTCAGGATCATTCCAACTCAGAAACTGCACTTCAAATAACATAATAAAATGTAAAATAAAAATTAAATTTTCCTGAGGTTCTTTGCAAAAACTTGCAATGGCTAAGCTTGGCATTCCAGCTAAAAAATGAAACAGAGTTCTTCTCACCTGAGGCCTGCAGAGTCCCTTAAGGCCAAACACTAAAGAATTCAGGAGGTGAGAAAAATTAGTCACCAGAAGAACCCATTAGATAAGTGCCAGGATAAGGATAACAATTCAGTAACTTTTCTCTTGCCATTTTCAAAGGACAACTTAGAACACTGTATAGAATGTAATACTTCCCCTAAAGCCCAAATCATCAGCAGCAACTGAGAACACTCAGCATACAACACAATTTTTTCTATTATATAAGCCGGTGCTAGTCATGCAAGATAACATCATCACACCTGGAAGTCACAGTGTCAATAATGTCATAGTGCAGTGGTGTGAATGTCTGATATGCACTGGAAACAGTGATCTGTTTTTTCCTGCAAAGATGCTCAGACACAGAAACTCATGCCTCTTACCTGATCTCTGTGAAGGGCCAAACAGAGCTGGAAGGAACAGCGGCAGCCCATTGTCTGCACACCTGGGAGACTATGTATCTATCTCCAAGAGAAAGATAAGAGAATATTTGGACAAAGATTTCCTCTGGCATGCAGTTCCACAGTTTTTGAACTGAAGCAGACACTTGGCTGATTCAGTCAGGTTTAAACATGGGAGAAACTTCCCAAACTGCAATTAATTCTCAAGAGTCCCTGTAGGGAAAAACAAAACAACAGCAAAGAGACACAGACACGCATTAGGATTTATTTAACAAATAACCAATGCAACTGGACCACAGAGGAGGAAAAAAAATTCAAACTTGAAATTTTACCAAACTTTGAATTTGAACATAAAAAAATTAGGAAAATCTGCTGGCCAGTTGTTTTACACACTTTTCTTTGATCAATCCTAAGAAGCTGAGTGATACTTTTCAAGAGTTCAAGATATCAGATCAAAACTTTGGGGGGGAAAAAAAGGTCTTTTTCCCTATAGTGAGGTTTTGCTACTCTGAGTAATAAAAATGCAAGGGAATTTTCTAGTACTGCTGCACTGGTATTCAAAAAGCTGAGACAGATTTCTCAAACTGTGAGGGGAAAAAACCTCTTTGCAAGCAGAAGCTCTGAACAGAAAACAGCCCCACATATCCATTTTGTACTGATAGTGCAACGTGAGGCCTAGAGTAGAAATCAGCAGCTTAGTGACAGTGGTCCTTGCCTGTGATGAGATCTACAGTTTGGGAAAAAAACATTTTATGACTGTGACTCTCAGTTTGCAGAAACTGCATTTATACATGTCTGACATAAAAGGGGAAAAGCATATTTCGATCAACCTTTCCTGTGAACCATAATGCAGAAAAATAATCACCTGGAAAGAAGGCTGAGGTTTAGAGCATCAGACCTTTTATATTCCTCTTCCAAAATGTGTTGTAACCATCTTCTAGATTTCTGCATAAACAAAACCACCATGACGTAGTTTTTCAGCCCTCCGTCCACAAGCAAGGGATTTTTAAAAGCAAACGTTCCCATTTCTAGGCCAGCACTGGAGCATGGGCCAAGGCTCACAATCTCTCTCTGAATTTCAAGGCATGCCCTCTTGCTTTGGAAGCCCCAGGTTCTGAAGTCACAGCTTTATCTCAGCATCACAGATAAATGAGATCTGTGATGCTGAGATAAAGCTGTGACTTAAAGGCAAACCTGTGCATCCAAATATCCTGAAAGTAGGATACGAGTTGAAAACCACAAAGCAACCATGGAGCAAAAATGCAAAAAGAGTAACACAAAGAGGAACACAACTGCACATTTTTCTAGAATATGCTGCTTTGAAGTGTGACTGGTTATTTAGAGTGTGAGCAGCACAGCAGCTATACTATCTTATCTACCATCGTATCAGCCCCTTCCCACCCAGCTGGGCTAGACCAGCTAAGTGACACCGTCCTGCTTCCTTCCTGGAAACTCAGCATTTTCACTGACAATCACCTTGACAGCTCGGACCCTGCTTTTCTACTCCTTACTGCTTTTAGTATTGGCTCTGATACATATTTGCCAAAACGTCAAGCTGGGCAAAGGCCTTACACAAGATCTCACATGTTCAGCTACTTCCGTTTTATGACTTCTTTGAAGCCTTTGGAGCCATTAAGAAGGACCCTGAATCTCTTAGACAGCAAGAGTGTGTTTTTAGCTGTGGTGATTGTTTAGAAAAGCTGAAGAGTATGGCCTGAGCACAGGAAGTGAGGCAGAAAGGCAAAGTTAATAGTGTTAAAGTAGCCAAATGGGTTTGGGTCAGCCAGAAGCAGAGTTCATGTTCTGTGAGCTCTGCAGGTTGGCCTGGATGCCCCTTCAGAGCCCACCCCAGTGAGCACCGTGGGCTCAGGCTAACTTAATTTACCACGTTGGAAAAATAGGATGACACTCCAAGTGCCCGTGATTTTGCGCCAGGGGATGCTCCCTGAAAGCAGCACGAACGCAGCAAGGGTTAGCAGAGGAGAAACTCAGGACTCATCTACCCTCTTCTTTTTTACCCCCACAATATACAGCAAACAGATTAGCTTCAAGGAGAAAATGTTTACGGGACATGAGTGGGAAATGTTACTCACAGCAACTTACCCTGTGGTTCCCACCTGACTGAGAACCAGCTCTGCTTCAGGTTTGGTTTTTATAGGGGGAGGTTGAGATGTCTGGGCTCATATAAACCCATCAGCCCTGAAATGCATGAACTCACTTGCTTAAGCTCTTAGCAAGGACATGCCCAGCTTCTCCAAAGCACCGGCACTGCTGAAGGGGTCTGTGGGTGCCGTTCTGACCCTGTAAACCACAGCACCTGGGAGAGCCAGCCTTGATTAACCCCTTCACAGATCTATTTCAATCATGGTTTTCCTCTAGCAAATAAGTTTATACTGTTAAAATATCGTTGTTGCAACATAGTATCAAATGCATAGGTATTTTTAATCTTTTATAATGCTCTCTGCTTTTGTTTGATGTTCAGTTCCCCAGAGAGTTTGCACAAATCCCTGCCCGACAGAGTGACAGCTTGCACATTGGCACAGAATGTGGTGCCCGGCCCACTCCAGCCTCTTGCCAGCCGGGGGCAAGCCGGGGAGCTGCTGTCACCCCTGTGCTCGCAGCACAGCTGTGTGCGGCAGTGCAGCCTGGCCAGGAGGATGCTGATAGGGCTAAGCGATGGAGACCCAAACCTTGCTTTGCTTAGCACGGAACCTCTCATGGACTCGGGAAAAGCCACTTTATTCTCTCTACCTGTCCGAGTCCCCATTATTAGCAGCAGCACAGGGAGAGCTGAGCAGCGCCCGCCGTGTGTCAGTCCAGGCTCTCAGAGCTGCGCACACCCCACCTGCCTCCGACCCTGATGGGCCGGGGACACACCCACGGTGCAGCCGCTGGGCAGCTCTGAGCCCAGTGAACAGAGTGTTTCTGACTGGTTTTACATCCTCTCCGACACGATGACCAAGCGACCGAGGCCGGCCGGGGGGACCCGGAGGCGCCGAGGCCCGGCCGGGGCTCCCGGGTGCGCTGGCCCCGCTCGGGGCAGCCCCGGGCAGGCAGAAGGGACAGAAGGGAAGCGCGGTGCCTCGGGCCATGCCCCGGCGCTGGGATGACTTCCTCCTTCCCGTCCCCCGCCCGCAGCCCGAGCCGAGCGCGGCTCCGGCGGGCCCGGCAGTGCGGGCGGCGCCGCGCGGGGCGGAAGTGCCGGGCCGGGGCCGAGCGGCGGCGGAGACACAGCAGGTAACGCCGCGGGGCCGGGACAGGACCGAGGGACCCCCCGGGACAGCGCAGGGACGGGACGGGACAGGGCCGGGCCGCGCTCCCACGCCGCGGTGCC
>JAOXXN010000162.1:8898590-8925795 GCA_026770055.1 Myrmophylax atrothorax | reverse complement strand
CTTGCCTGGTCCCTGCCCACTCCTGTCTGCTCCCTGCCTGCTCCCTGCCTGCTCCCCGCCTGCTCCCTGCCTGCTCTCTGCTCCCTCTTGCCTGGTCCCTGCCCACTCCTGTCTGCTCCCTGCCTGCTCCCTGCCTGCTCCCTTGCCTGCTCCCTGCCTGCTCCCTGCCCAAACACCACTGCCACCAAAAACTGCTGTCAAGATCCAGCCTGGGGCGTTTCTGTGCACTGGGGTGGTCCCAGCTTGTCCTGTCCATGCTTGGAGGATGCCAGTGAGTGGAAAAGAGCTCCCAGGGAGGATCCTGTCCTTCAGACCCACAGGGATGTGACCCACAGTCCCCTCAGGCTCTGGACACCCCATCCCACTCCAGCAGTGGAGCTCAGGAAGAGCAGTCTCCAACAAAGGGTTTGGAAAACAAGCTCAGTGCTGAGCATGTCAGACCTGGGGACAGGGAGCTTTTCCTGCCCCACTGAGGATTCAGTCCCTCAGGACACACAATGAGGGGGCACAAGGAGCAAGAGCAGGGCTTTGTTGTCCCTTCACATGCACCCAGGGTGTGCCCAGCTCCAGGAAGGGGCCCCCATCCCTTTCCCAGGTGGAGAGGGGCCAATAATGGGACAGAATCTGAGCACACAGCCTCAATTTATCAGGAGAAGCCCTGAAACCCCCAGGGGCTCCGACCTTTCAACAGCCAGATGCAAAACACCCACTCCTGTTCCGCAGGTACTCCCTCCTTTCCAGTCCATTGAAACCCAAATACATGTCCTCAGCCTGATGGATCGCTGCTGCTCCACGGCATTCGCCTGCCAGGGGGAGTGGGAAGGAGAGGAAATGGTTCCTGTGCACTTCCCACCTGGCCCACTGCACGGAGGGAGCACAAAGCACACGGAAACCATCCCTGCTCTGGGGATCAGACACCAATCTGCCTTCTAGAGCTGCTGGTACAGCCTTAGCAAAGTCATTTATTTCATCCCTTCCCACCTCAGCTCTTCTGTTCACCATTTGTCCTTTTCATTCAGACATGAACACTCCTGGTTGGTTTTAACCATTTCTTGCTGTCTGGAGCTTTGTTAAATAGCCCTTGTGCCAACAAGGCAGGGAAGATGCCATGGGAAAAGCCAGCTGGGAAGCAAAAACACCAGGATGCTCATCCAGGACTCTTCCCCTCCCCATTTCTCCACATGGTCCTGCCCCAAAGCTGTGTCCCACACCTCTGTGTTGGGTCAACATCCAGCATTCCCAGGGACGGAGTGGACAGGCCTGGAGAGCACCAGGACAAGGAGAGGGAGCCTGGCAGGGAAGGGCACGGCTGCCACGGTGCTTCCCAGGGTCAGCAGAGCAGGGCTGGGCTCCCAGATAACCCCCAGCAGATATATGGCTGCTGCCAGGACCTGCCCTCCCTCCCCCAGTGAATTAAGGCAGCCCTGGCAGCCCAAGCCCTGGGACATAAATTAATGCTGGGCTCAGTGACAGGAGCCAGCCCTGGCTTGGAGGGGCCTGGAGCAGAGGGCTCTGGAGCTGCAGTGCCCATCCTGGGATGCTCTTGGCCTCCCCAAAGGCAGCACATTCCTGGGATGGCCTGGGGCTCAATTTCCCCCAGGAATGGGGTGGGTTGTGAGTACCTGCTGACCCCAAGGGCATGGGTCAGGCACAACCATCCCACGGAGCTGTGGGAAGTGGCCTCTGCAGTGACACGTGGCTGCTCCAGGCACTGCCACCATCCCCAGGATGAGGCTCCAGCCCCCCATGGCATAGAGATCAGGGGCGTCCTGGGTGCCAGACGGGCTCCAGGGAAGGGATGGGACATGTGGGAACAGGGAACAGCAAACCTGTGGCTGCCTTTGCATATAGGCCAGGCAGCAGGGAAAGATTTCCCACACTTTCTTTTCCTCATCCTTTCCTTGCTCTCACCTCCCTCCTTTGAGAGAAACTTCAACTTCTCACCCAGCATTTCCTACCACAAGAAACTGTGTGAAAAAGAAACACACACAAAAAACAACCCAAAAAAGCACCCCAGGGGTGCCACCTGGGGCTGCTCAGGTCACCCCCCAAGTGCTGCTCCCCTGGAGGTTTTGGGGCACTTCTGCACCGAGATGTGGGCAGAGACCCCTCAGGCTCATGGACTGGGACAAGGCAAGTGCAAAGCTCCTGGATAGCTGCTCTGTGAGCCCCCCTCCCACTGATGGGACCCCCCCACACCCCCCACCTCCCGGCTGGCAGCACTTTAATAACCCCTGGCGCCAAGAGCCCGGCCCCGAGCACGTGGGTCTCTAATTAGCCCCTGCTCATTAGCCCAGGCCGTGGGGTCAGGGCTGTCAGTGGACATGGGGGGTGTGAGTGGTGCTCCCTGGGGCTGGGACCCCCTTTCCACCCACCACCCCAAGGAGGTGACGAGCCAGTGCTTGGGGCTGCTCTGGGGAGGTGAGAGCCCGGCGTTACCCACCAGCATCCCCAGCGCTCCCAGTGCTCCCAGTGCTCCCAGCGCTTCCAGTGCTCCCAGCGCTCCCAGCGCTCCCAGTGCCAGCGGGGGCCCGAATCATTTCCCTGGCTGCAGTGATGGATGTCCCTGTAATGAACCCAAAGTGGAAGGGGCCAAAGACTCAGGGCAGCCCCCACTCCCCAGCCCCCAGCACTCACATTTGGTTGAGTGCACGAAGCCCAGATAAGAGCAAGTTAAATTTATCTTCAAAGAACCCCCAAAGCGGCTCTCGCTGAACCCCCCCGGCCGGTATAAATCTTCCCCTTATCTGAACTCGGAGGGAGCGGGGCTGGGCGGGGCCCGAGCGGGACCGCGGAGCGCTCCGAGCCAAACCCGCTCTGGTTCGGATTAACGGGGAGGATAAAAGAGCGCGGGGTCCCACCGGGAGCGTAAATAACGCGGGACGGCCCCGCGCGGGGATTTACACCCGGCAGAGCAACAGCACGGGCAGCAAGAGGGGTTTGGGCTCTGCCAGGGGGTGACGGTGCCTGCGGAGAGGGCACAGAGGGCAGGAGGCACCCGGTGGGCAGCAGGGAAGAGGCGGGATAAAGGTGGGATAAAGGTGGGATGGGACCCTGAGGCGCTGGAGAGGCCCCATGTGCAGATCCTGTCCTGTGGCAGGAGGGAGGGGAAAAAGGGAAGGGAGAGGGGAAAGCAAAAGGAAAGGGGAATGGTGAGGGGGGTAAGGGGAAAAGAAAGGCAAAGGGAAAGAGAAAAAGAAAAGAGGAAGGAGAAATGGAAGGGAAAATTGGAAAGAGAGGGAGAGGGGGAAAGAAAAGGGAAAGTAAAAGGAGAATAGGAAGCAGAAGGGGAAAGGAAAAGGGAAGGGGAAGGAGAATGGAGAAGGGGAAGGAGAAAGGTAAAAGGAAAATAAAAGGTGAAAGAAAGAGGAAACGGGGAAGAGAAAAGAGGGGAGGAAAGGGGAAGAGGAAGTCAAAGGGGAAGGGAAAATGGAAAAGAGAAGGGAAAAAGGGAATTGTGAAAGAAAAAGGGAAGGGGAAGGGTTTGCAATGCCCTGCAGCATCCACGCTGCAGTGACCCACATCTCACATGCCGGCACATCCACGTCCCTGTGCATCGGACAGAGGAAACTGGGCAGACAAAGCCAAATTCCAGAAAATTATTTTTTCATTTTCTCCTTTATTAGTTTTTTATTAGGGGAAAAAAAATAAACGTGGCCTGATTCTGCCCCAGCACAACCTTTACCAGCCAAGCTCCTGCCTGCACGGAGGCTCCACTTGGGCTCCAAGGCTGCCCTGGATGCCTGGGCAGAGCCCGGATTTTGGGGCTGTTGGCACTCCCTGGCACTGGTGTGTGGTCAGGGGGTCAGGGGCAGCCTCACCACCCTCCCACACCCTGCACCTTCTCTGGCCAGACGTGTCCTGAAGGACAGACACAAAGGCAACCCCCAGATCTGTGCGCTGTGGGTGTGGGACCAGCAGATGGGTGAGTAAATCCAACTGGGATGGGAACATCCCTGCCAAGGCATGAGCTCACTGCAGGGTCGGATGTGGTGGATAACACGGAGTCTCCTGCCCTGCTGCAATCTGGGGAGGACACAGCCCGGTGAGAACCATCGGAAAGAGCCTTTGACCTCCCTGAACTCCTGGAAAGGTCGAAGCTGCCCCTCCGGCCGGGAGAGCTGGAGGAGGGAAGAGTAGGAGCAGATGTCCCAGGGTGGGGAACACCTGCAGCAGCCAGGGAGGAGGGTGGGGTGGGCTGGGGGCACCTCCAGGGGCACCGCGGTTGCTCCGGCGCTTTCCCCCCGGGACAGCCCCCTCCCTCCCAGCGAGGCCGCCCGGGAACGGAGCAGCAGCGGCCCGACGGCTGACAGAACTCGGCGAAAGGGCAGCAACGGTGCTGGCAAACTGACTTACCGCCCGGGGCTGTTTTTTTAAAGCACCCCACAAGTGCGGGGGGTCCCCCGGCCCCGAGGGGGGCGCAGAGGGAGAGTTCCCCTGCTGGGATAGCGCTGCGGGGGCACGACGGCAACGGGCCTAAGCACAGGAGGGAGTAGCCTGGAGTCACGAATTATGGAGTGGTTTGGGTTGGGTTGGAAGGGACCGTTCTCGGCATAGTCCAACCCCTCTGTGAAGGGCAGGGACATCTTCAATAGACCAGTTTGCTCAGAGCCCCGTCCAGCCTGACCTTGAGTATTTTCAGGGATGACGCATCCACTAGCCCTCTGGGCAACCTTTGACAGTGTTTCAGCACCCTCATTGTAAAAAATGTCTTCCTTAGATCTAGTCTAAATCTACCATCATTTAGTTTAAAACCATTCACCCTTGTCCTGTCTGTGTAGAATGTCCTGCTACAAGAGCTCTGGGCTCTGTAACATCCTTCACTGAAGACAACCAGGGGGCTGGGACCTCGGGCAAAACACCTCTTGTGCCTGCAAGAGGGCTTCAGTCCATGGTAAAGTGCCAGAACCAGGACTCCTGGAGCATCTCAGCTATGCATCTTCAGGTTTTGTCAGCTTGGCTGGTCAGTCAGAGGCACGAGGACTGAAACTCTTTGCTTTGTAGTATATTTGGACTATAAAATGAATGGACTCCAATGGAAAATGAAAGTAGTGCTTTGTGAGCTTCTGGTTTTGGGACACCATGTCCCACTGTGCTGTGCTTCACAGACTAACAGTAAACTCCTCAAAGGTCACACTTGCTTTAACAACATGAGAAGTCCTCTAAGAAATAAGGGTAAATCCCCATAATTCTGTCATGCTTGTGGCTTAGTGTTTGCTGTAAGTGCTCCCCTGGCGTCAGGCCATTTCCCCCATGGTCTCTCAGCTTGCCTGTGTGATTTTGTAGGGTGCTGAAGATGGCAGGCAGCTGCACTCCTTGGGTCGGCAGCGCTTACCTCTTCCTCCAGTCGACGTGCAAGACCATCGTTCTGCCATCTCTCTATGAAAGCTCCCAGAAGAAGCCCAGGGTGTTCAGGGCACTGAAGCTGGCATTAGCAGGTATCTGTCCTCTCTCATATCTTGGTGTGCTCCCTCGTCTCTTCACTCAATGCCTTTCTTTAATCTCACACTCACAGGTAAGGAAAGCTCTTCCTCACTCTGTTTAGGAAAGACAACAAAGTGGAACAAGTTCAGCAGAGGCTCACCAAGATGGTTGGGGGCTGGAGCACTTTGTCCTGTGAGGAGAGGCTGAGGGAGCTGGACCTGTTCAGCCTGGGGAATAGAAGGCATCAGGAAACCTACCAAATGGCCTGCTGATACCTGTGGAGAGGGGGAGATGGAGCCATGCTCTTCATAGTGGTGCATGGGGAATGAAAGGCAACAGGCACACATTGAAATGAGAGGGAGACACCAGACAGAAGGACATGTCTTCTCCATGAAGACAGTCAGGCACTTGCCCAGAGTGACCATGTATTCTCCATCCTTGGCTTTCAAAACAGGACTGGATAAAGCCCTGAGCAACTTGTTCTGACTTCAGAGCTGACCCTGTTTGGCATGGGAGGTTAGACACTGCTTGGGCTTCCTTCCAACTTGAACTATCCTAGGAATTATGCTACTTTTATGAATCTTTGCTCAAACCCATTTAGGTAAGAGGGGGAAAGATTGCAACTGCAATGAAAGAAGAATTAATTTCTGTCCTTGTACCACTACAGAAACATGATCTCTGTTTGGAGAAGCTGATTTTTAAGTGATAGCCAATATAAATTATTTTCTGATATAAACAGGCACACTTACATGAGCTTCAAGTGTGTGTAACCCTACTTGCCTAAAAAAAGGTCTTGAGATGCAAGTGGTGATAGAACTATATGTTTCTCTATCCACCCTTGCACCAAGTGCACTGCAGGATAGTTGTAATTTGAAGAGTTTCTCATACTTGCCTAGAATGACTCTCATGGTGTTCTTTACCTATCACACAGCTGAGTCTATATTGTTTAATTGGACTTGTGTAATTATTATGTAATTTCTTCTGGCAATCACAACTCTAGCCACGTCAGCTACTTTATCCAATACAGGCCTGCTTGTCTTGCAGCTTGATCCAAAGATCACAAACAGCAGGAAGCCTGACAGTTGTCCAGTTAGGCTTGATTTATGCCTGTTTTGTGGCACTGGAATGTGAATGTGCTCACACATTAAAAGGAAAGCTTGAAAACCTGAAATCCTACCATGCCTATTCAGACCTGAAAAGGACATGAAATCTGAAGCTGTCTGAGGTTTCATGAAGAAATGCATGCCAAGTCCTGTCTTTTGAGGTAGCTTTACAGCTGTTTTGTACACTATTCATAAAGGTTTCAATGTCTACAGCTTTTCATCCCCACCCATCTAACCCTGTTATGGCAGCTTTTGTTTAATAAACACTCACCAAAAAAAAAAAAAAAAAGGCATGAAGGAACAGATAAAAAGACACTTCTAGTCATCCACAATGAATTAAAATGCTCCACGTCCCAGTTACACATCTGGTCCAAACTAGACTTTTTGATCCAACCAGGACTCAGTAAACATGAAAAGCCACTGTTAGATGCCATATTTTAAATGCCAGCTCATTTGTCTTGCCTAATGTGGAGCACATATTGTCCTCCAAGCATGGAATTGTACTTGCCTTGGGATTCTCCTCCATGCCATGACATGTGGTTTAGAAATACCCGATGTAGTGCCAGTCTGAGCTGGTGCCTCCATACAGCCCTGTGTAATGACAGGCCTAAAGGTTAAGTCAGGTCTGGAAGCAGTACAGCAGCTTCCCATGGGCCTCTGCTGCAAAAACAAGAAAAACACATACTTTGAGATGTCATCACAAACATATAAAATCCTTGTGGAGACAAGATCAATGTGCACCGCTAATAAAAATTAAATTTTGCTGGGAAAAGGAAGAGTGAAGGCCTGACAAATTTCTGTTGTCCACATTGTTCCTGCTCCTCCTACACTGATGTAAGAGGATACATCCCTGGCTTCTTCTTGCTAATACTTTACTGTGACTTAATCCTCTGTGCAAAATACCTTAACAAATCAAGGCCCAATCTCATGCAGCTTAAATCCTGTGGCTGGCACCATCATTCACTGTTTCTGAGATATGTTGAAGGCTCAGAGCCATCCAGAGTTACCTCTAGGCATAGGCTGGAGAGGAAACATGGGGTCTCTTGAGGACCTGCATCACTGCATAAAACTCCAGTCACAAGGACTGAAGACTGACTGAGCACTGAGCTCAACTGAACTTTTATCTGTAAAACTTTCCTGTGCTACCAATTTAGCATAACCATCTCAGCCCTGGAAATGGAACCTCAGATTTAAAACCTCCCCTGATAAACAGTGTTCCTATAATTACCTGGGATGTAGTTCCATACATCTTCAGTTGGACATCATACCTCATGGACATCAATGGTGGAAGGGTAGTAAAAACTTAATCCTTCCCTCTTGATTTTACATATGGTTTTTTCATCCCAGAGAACTTTGTCACAAAGAGAATTCAAAAGCTACTCCTTTGCAGGCTTGATGGTGGATGGGAGTGGGTCTGAGTGGGCTGTCTCATGCCTGGATGGTGACTGTGCTCACTTCTCCCTGCCAGACTCCACAGGCAGCATGAATGGTGTGGACATGCTCAAAGTGCACTGCAGCCACCCGCACCTGATAGTCCAGCTCAAATTCTGCAAGCAGGAGAACTGCCGCCGCTTCCTGCAGAGTTACCGGGAAGGAGCGCTCCAGAAGTCCCTCCAGAGTCACCTCCAGCTCTCTTTGGCCATCACCATGGTGCCTCTTGAAATGGCGCTAAAGGCTGGCAGTGAGCACCTTGACAACATGCTGAAGGATGAGGATCATTGTCTGGAGTGCATCTACAGAGAAAAGGTGAATGGGGGCAAGGGAGGCCAGACAGAAACGAGCAGTGGTGGCACAGGGCTTGGGAAGGTGGGTGCAAATATTGTTCTGATGCAGCATGTTGGGTTGACAGACTTCTTCCTTCAGTTCTCAACTGTAATGTGGAGAAACAGCTCTGCCCTTCCCCAGAAAAGAGCTGTACACTTTTCCAGAAGGGCAAAAATGTTATCTAAAATAACCTACAGACATCCTGATAAATCACTGTGGTTTCTGTGTATAACAATTAGCATGGCTGTTACCCCACTAAGATGATAAATTCTAGACAGTGCAGCTGAGAGCACAGCTGTGAGGGGGGCAGAGAGGACAGCAGTCCTGCGTGGAATCATTGCTGCTCCACAGCTTCCTCCCATGCCTCTCACACCACCTGCTCCAAGAGTAGCAACAGCAACTGCACCTAGAAATGAGTGCAAACGCTGCACATTACACCGACAACTTGTGACAGAGTGGGGACACACAGAATCTGTTGCCAGCAGGAGTGGGCTGCCCTTCTGATGGCAAAGTCTCTCAGGGGCAACATGGCACACTTTGGGAGTGGCACTCTAATCCTGCTTGCAAGAACAGTGAGATCTTGCCATCTCACCACAAAACCAAGGCACTTGACATGATTAAACTCACCACCTTCCTCCCTTCCTCTTTTTTTTCTGCCTGGAACTATAGCGCTGGTTCCTCTAGAAGGTCTTGAGAAATAGGCAGTCACCATGAACTCAGGAAGATTAAGCGCAAGAGCATGTTTTGGCAGGCTGCTTTTCTGCAAGCACAAAGAACAAGACTCAAATCTTTTATCCTTGGAGCAAACAACATGTGTTATCCCATACCCTGACAACTTTGGCTTGCTGCTCCCTCCCTCTGCTGAACTAGCTGACTGGACAAAAGAGATGGGCTTATTCTCAGTTCCCCAAAAGTGTCTCAGTCTGACCCCGCCTAACCTGGCCACAGTCAGAAAGGTGACACTGGGGCACAGCCATCAGTGGCCGAGGGCAGTGCTGCATACCTGCTGTACATGAGATAAACTAGTGTTTAGCTCTGACTGAATCAGAGTACTTGCCAGGTTTGACTCTTGCCATGTGCTTTGCCTTCTTTACTTCTTTTCCCATTACCTGCTTTTTGGAGGTCAGACTAGTTTTCTCTTGGTTAGTGTGAAAAACTGGCTTGGCAAGGACTCAGGAACAACAAACCTTAAGGAATAGAGGGGCAGAGAGAAGCTGGTAACAGGAGTTGCCTGCTTTGGTGGCTATGAGCCACTGGATCAGGGCACCCTTTTCTGTGGGTCTGACCCTCATATGGAGTTTGGAGAACGCTTGCTGCCTGTAGTGCACCCTAATTCTTGCAAAGGGCTGCTGAAGATAAACATAGGCTGGTAGCAGTTTTGTGCAACTTGTAAGCGCTGCATGGGAGAAACCCAGGAGGGGGAGATTGCCTATTTCATATCACATTACAGATTCAAATTCACACATTTACAGCCAGAGCTCCATTAGACCATCTCTTTCAGCTGGTTTACAGCTCATGCTATAGCGATCTCATTGCTCCTCTCTTGACACCATCTTAAGCCGCACCTTCCTGCTAAGCATCCAGAGCTTTGCATGAAGGCAACCCTGGCACAAGTCACTGATGGTGTTTGCATTCCAGCCTGACCACCTGCAGGATGAGGAAATCATGGAGCTGGAGGAATCCCTCAAGAGCCTGACTCTTCACCAGAGCATCAACAACAACATAGCTGTAAAAGACTTTGCACCTCTGAAGTCCCCATCTTTGCCTTACCCTTCTCAAGGCAGCTCCCTTCCCCCACCAGTCACCTTCATCTTTCAGGGACAGCAGTTTGGTAAGTAGTTAGAACTGACCAAGAGAACCCTTGGTCTTCCTTGTCTCACAGCCCAAGAGGGAGGACTGACGTGACTACGTATTGGGGGTCAACCTCAGATAAATCAAGGATTTCCCAGCATCCCATAAGGAAGGAATTACAGTAGTCCTAAGATACTGTCATAGAGCTTCAGATCAGACCTCAACCTGATTTCTTTTCTTGGATGGCACAGAACCAGATGCTTCAGAGTCTCTGTCCCTTTCAGATTCCTCACATGTTAAAATTGATACTGAAAGGAAGAATATAGAGTATTTTTCTCTTCCTCCATGTCACTGGTTGAGGTGACTTAATAGCATGGGTTGGATTAGACTGTGGAGATTACTGTGGACACCCTCAGCCCTGCTTTTAGGCAGGACTGATTTGTGCAGGCTCCCTGCAGTCCAGCAGCTGCCTTTGGGGTCTGTCCCTGCAGAGAGCTTTCAGACAGTCTCACATAGCTGAGATCAGCTGGATCGTTTCAGAGCATGCTTAAGCTGTGTACAGTCTCCAGTGCTAAACAGCCAAGGAGAGAGCTCTGTATGGTTTCAGTATTTGGAGGATGCTTAGGTACGGAACAGGGGACTTGGCCTTACCAAGTTGTTTTTGAAGGCTAAAACAAATGAAGAGGATGTTCATTGGAAACAAAAGAGCTCTGGCAAACCACAGTACAGTCCTGGGGGAGAAAAAAGAAAAGCAAAAAAGGCATTGCCAAGTTTGCAGGGTAGGGGCAAACTGATGTTGTGGGAGGATTTCAATAGGAAACTATGAGCAAGGCAGGGAGCTTGGATGTGCCAGGGCACGTGGCTGTGAGCAGGTACTTGTGTCACCATGTGCTACAGTTTGCCACCTGAGGAACCAGCACTGGGGGCTGGCAGACTGCATGGAGAACAGAAGTGTCCAGCTTATGCACAGTGAGCTGGGAGACAGCAAGCAGTGAGGCTTACTCCTGCTGGTTTTCTCTTTCCCATGGTGGGGGAACTGCTCACAGCAGGGCAATCCCTTTAGCTTCGCTGCCTTTGCACATCTGCCCCAGTCTCATAGTGCTGCCCTGGTGCTGCAGCACCAGAGGACAAGCAGAGCAGCTTCACAGCAGTTTAATAATGTGCTGTGGACACTGAACAGATTCCCTGCACCACAGAATATTGACCAAACTTTGGACTGGCCCAAGCTGCATCACATCAGCCATGACACCTCTTGTGTTTTACCTGCCCTCTGTCCCTTTCAGACAACAGAAAAATCACACTGGACGACCACCAGAAATTTGCCAAGCTCGTGTCCAAGAAGTGGAAGCAAGTGGGTCGCTCCCTGCAGAAGAGCTGCCGGGCCCTGCGTGATCCTGTCATTGATAACCTGGCCCTCGAGTATGAACGAGAGGGACTGTATGAACAAGCCTACCAGATGCTTCTCAAGTTTATCGAGTCAGAGGGGAAGAAGGCCACAATAGCACGGCTGATTGCAGCCCTGGAAGAAAACGGTCTCATCAGCTTGGCTGAGGAGCTCTTGTGTCTCCATTACAACGAGGACTGCTCCTAGAGCCCAAAGGGCAGTGCCATTGCTGAGGGCTTTCCTGCTTTAGCTAGTGTATGAAACTGCTGCCAGTGCCTGGGAATGTGAAGTCCTGAAAATCACCACAGGTTTCCACTGAGATTGGAATGTCCAGGGGTAAGGTTCTGTGCTCACAGAAGCCAGCACAGACCTCTTAATGTTCCTTATTTCACAGTGTTTCAGAAGTCAGCACTACCTTCCTGTGAACTGGTGAGAGAGGCTTTCAGCCTGACTTCCTTCAGGACTGAGGGAAGGGAAGGTAACTTCCTTCAGGACTGTCACAGGGAAGCAGCCAGACAGATCCAGGGCAGAGGGGAGAAAAACAAGCAAGGCATCTCAGAGGATTTCTGTGGGAAACAGACAATGCCAGTGCTTCTCAGGCTGTGTCTCAGGGCCATCACTTGGAGAGCTGCAATATATTTTTTATATTGAAGATATTTATGCCCTCAGGCATGTCATCAAGTACAGACAGAGGGGAAAATAAGGAAAAGTCAATTTTGTATTATTTTCCTTCTTTGTTTGAAGAATACCTGTGGCATACGCATCTATCCTGCCCTGGTCTATTATAGCTCCTTCCCATTTCTCACCACCTGAAGGTTTCCCTTCTAGCTGGAACAGCCACAATCTTCCACAGGGCACAAAATTGCTGCTGCAGAACAAATTGCAGGTACTGAACAAGCAATATGGACAAACTCAAACAATGATTCTCAACTCTTTCTGTTCTGTGGTGGATAGTACTATATTGACTACATCGTCCTTAGCTCTTGCCTGCCAGCCTGAGGGAGCCTGCAGCTATAAAAAGCAAAACAGTGCTGGAAGGAAAACAGTGTCCTAGTCAGCAAGTCACCAGTGGAGCATGGATTGGAACTGCTGCTCTAAGGTGCCTTACAGCATCAAGTGCCATCCTGATCCCACAGAGCTGAGCAATTGCCCCTGACCAGGTGGCTGCTCGTGCCTTCACTCACTTCTCACCCTCCCACCCTCGGCCTGCTGAGCTCTCTGAGGGGGCAGCTCACACTGCCCTGCCCCACAGGCAACAGGATCTGCACAGAGCCTTTCCCTGGTGCTGTTGTCACTGTGTGACAATTCAGCATCAGCTGCTGTACCTGGATTTACCTGCACTGATTTTTAGGGTAAAAATGGATTAAGAGACAAGTCTCCCAAACCCCAGGGCTGACTCCTGCTTTCAGTTCCCGTGGGAGAAGGTGAATGTCTCCTGGTATGGCTGATGCAGACTGCAGCAGAGCAGTCCTTGCCCATAACAAAGCACAGAGCAACAAGTGACCAGCATGACATGGTTCCCATGAAGCACAACAGCAGCTTGATTACCTTTGACATATTCCCAATGCTTTCCTGATAAGTTTTTACTAATCCTTTTCCATTAATTCTATCCTTTTTTACCCTTCTAATCTGGGAATAGCCAGTGGGCTGTGGCTATTATTTCAGATGCTGAGGGGGCTCTGGCTGCCCACATAAAGCCTGTGTGCACATGCAGATACCAAGCTGCTGGCATTCCTAGATCAGCTTTCAGTCAGGCCCTGATGGCCTTTTAAACCACATCTCACATCTTAATCCTTTTGTGGAGTGAAAGCTGTAATTCAGTAAGAAGGAATGCAGCCTCAGATTCAGGTGTGGGCCCAGGTCAAGCTCCTGGGGCTGGAGCCAGTCCCTCAGCTTCTGCTAACCAGAGATGTGCATGCTTCAAAGGAAGCAGGACTTGATGCAGGCACCATCTCTACAAAGTCTGTGGCTTTAGTCAGTGCCGTTGCAGTCTGATCTCCTCCATTCCTGGTTCACATCCTGCCCTTTCCCTTCAGTAGTACCAGTGCTCTTCCCAAAACAAAGCAATTACCTCTGTAACCGTTTTGCTTTTGGGACCAGCACAGTGATGCTGATCGTAGTTAATTTAGGCTGCTGTGAAACCACACCTAAAAGCATTTAGCTTTCCTGCCAGATCCCAGCTGGAGACCTCTGTTTGGCAGCAACCCACTCGCCAAATGGTATTTTAAAAAAATTTAAAAATCAGAGACTGGAAAATTACTTCAACATCAAGAGGGTTTGCTCTTGATTTTGCAAAAATTATTTTTTTTAAGGAACAAAGGTCCTACGCATAGCCTGCTGTCTTATTTGTAGTAAATTTTTCCAAGCTCTCAGAATAGCTATTCATGTACACAACTTTCACATACAGTTAGAAGGCAGTCACTGAGTAGTGAGAATTACTAGTTTTTGTAGTAGCCATTAATGCTCAAGAAGAGAAAGTCTTATTATTCAGCATCTGCTTCAAGTCCAGAAAATCTTTTTGCTGCTATTACTGTTTTACAGAGGACTAAGCGTGAACACTTTTTTCTGAATGCAAGCAATGTGCATTTTCTTTCTCTGCCAGCAACTGGCACGTGTATTTCGTCTTACTCACAGATTCCCTCTCAAAAGTGCCATTAAGTGCTGGTGCCTCTGGCAACCTTTCTGGAATATCATCATCTTTAACAGCATTCACAGGTGTCTTCATTGCAGAGACTTGAAGGAAAAGGGTTTTGCAGAGATATTCCATGGTGGAATTGTTTAAAGCACATGGCATGGTTTAGGACCATAGCAGTGGCTGTTTCTTACCTCCTTTTCCGTGATCAGTCATCATCATGAGATGCAATGAAAACTCAATTCTGGTCTCAAGTGGAATCCTTCCTGCTACAAGAGTAGCTTTTGTTAGTATTACCTGGACAAACAAACAATTTTCACAAGGCCTTAGAATGAAATAGGTTAATTGGATAATTGAGCACACGATGTCATTTGCATTGATTTGGCATTTGGCTGGGGCTTGACCCTGAGCGAGTACACTCTGGTTTGGCTAGAATATTTTTCAGTGGTTTTACACTATTCTGTGAAGATAAGGGAACTTGTATCGCACAGGGAGGGAAGAAACGCTCACAAAGGAAAAACCCTTAACAGATCTGTTGAAGGAATTAGAGGCATGTCTTTACCTTGGACAGCAATGCAGTGAGTGGAACTGAACAGAGCGAGATGTTGGGGATACTCCCTGACACACCTGGCACTCAGTGCTGGGTCAGACCAGTGGCTGGAATAAACACCCTGGTGCTGCCACCCAGGGCTGGCACACTGTTGGAAGGAGAGAACACTCCTGCTTTCTTCCCTGCCTGTGCAAAGTTAGCTGCACACATACTGCACCTACTGAGATGCCAGACATGCAAACAACACTCCCTTACTACTGTTTATACCGATTAGCTCATGTCTAGTGTGGGAGATAAGCCATGGGCAGTGCTGCTGCTGGAGAATTTGGCCAGAATAGGTCTGGGGGGAAAAAAAGCTCTTTTCAGGGCGGGGTGGGGTGGTTCAGAATCAAACACAATATTAAAGGCAAATAAAGATGCTAATCAATTGCATATAAAAATTGAAATAGATAAAATATCAGACAGGAAAAAAACAGGCCAAAATGCACTTAGAAAAAGGGTACTAAGAGGGCTTTTTTTGTGGTGCATATTGTTTTTGTAGTTTTAACCTTATTTCAGACTTGAAGGAGGGGAGGCTCCCTTCAGTGTGCCAGAAGGAATAAAAGATCCATCCAAAGGAGAATTTGAATGATTTGTTTTGGCATAGCTGAGGTGTAGTGTTCAAACAGTTGATAACAAATAAGAATAAAAGCTAAAATTTTCACCAGATACCCTTAACATGAGGCAAACCTGTCAGTATACCCCGATACAAAATTGTCTCCAAGGATAATACCTGTTTATTTCACCATTCATTTCAAAACTCAGTGTGGCATCAAGAAGCTGTCCTGCTGCCTGGGTCACCATGTCACCTCCTACCTGCTATTCCAAAATGAACCACCTGCAAGTCACACCCCAGCAGCTGCCCACAGACTCTGAAACCAAAAGTGAGCATGTACAGCAAGGAAGAGCCTCAAATTCACTTAAATTGATGTTTTACTTCAACTGAAAATTCTGATGTGGCCGTGAACCTCTGGAATTGTACACCTTGAACTGAGGAGGTACTAGAATGGGAGTCAAGAGGGTTTCTTGAGTCTAACCCACATATTGGAGTGTGAGCATGACATAGGTGATTCTCAGCTTTACACCAGACAAGGGTTATTTTTTTCTTCTCTGGATTGAATTTTAAAGCCACTGAAGGGATCTGGCCATACATCTCTAACTGAAACCTGTAAGAGATGTGTGGTTGAAGTCCCATAGTTGTCAGTGGAAAATCATTTGCTAACCTTCTAATTCCAAATTCCCATGACATTCAGCATCTGATCTGGATCAGCCCTCTACAGCTATGGACTGCAATGTCATGTATACTTGGGCCTAGTACATTTAACCTCCAAGTAATTGTCTTTTATAGAAAAAAAACACTGGTATATTTTTTCTCTATTTTATAAATAAATAAATACATACTTTTGATGATTTTTTCTCTATTCTTTTTTATAAATAAATACATACTTTTGATGAAAAATGCCTCAGAGACTTTCATTAAAAACTTAGTGCAGTAGTAAGAACAGGATTCACTAAAGTTCTGGCCTCATTGGTGATCACCAGCTCTCAGAGGAACATCCAGCTTAAGGGTCTGGATGCACAGTTGGGTCCTGCCCAAAGTCGTACATTTTTACTGAACATCCCAAGGCTGGTGCCCCACCTGCAAGGTGATGGCTCTAATTTCAAGTTGAAAGCAAACCAAGCCATCATGTTTGATCAGCTTCCAGTTACTGCTTTAATGAGCCTTTTTTAGCAAACATGGCCAGAAGGGGAGGTTTATCCCACACCTGGCAGAGCTCCCTGTGTTCCTTTCAGTGCTGTTAAGATACCTGGGACTCCAAGGGCACAGCATTACTGTAATCCCAAGTGCTACTTACTGAACTTTCTCCCAAGGCTGCCTGCCCTGTAGGTGGAGAGCCAAGGAGCTTGGACATAAAATCTCCAGTGGCTTTGCATAGGAAGCCATTGGCTGACTTGACAGCTGAATCCAGGGAAATTCCTTTTGCCATGAACTTGAGCAGAGCTGTATTTCACCCTGAATCACTTAAATCTCAAACACTTGGAAAATCACAAGATCAGCCCTTCTTTATCTACCACAAAGCTGTATTCCCAACTGCATGCCTTGATGCCTGCAGGACGAGAGTGACAGAGAGCAGGGCTCTGCCCTACAGTAGCTGGAAGGACACAGCAGCCTGGGGTCAACAGGGCTGACCCACTGACGAGGGTCAACAAGATCACTGACACACCACGGGACAGACCAAGGGCACCTTTGCTGGGAGTGAGCAGAACAAACCAGTCATGCATTGGTGCCTGGGGAACAAGGCACAGGTGAGACAACCACCACACAGAAGCACCTCCACCTCCCAAGCTCCTTGCATGACTCTCCAAGCCACAGCAGTCATAAAGCCACATCAATGAAAGCCTCTGTTTTCACTCTCACCCCATAGGAGCAAACAAAAAGGGTAGTAGGCCCCAAAACCTGGGTGGGGGATCATGGTGGAAATACCTGCTATGAGTCCCTGATGGTTTTGGGAAGCACTCCCTGTCCCTCCACAGCCAGTCGCTCCAAGCAAAGGCAGACACTCTTTGCCTCCATGACCATCATCTGCCTCCTTACAGAGGAGGGATGAAAAACACCCTGTGGCTGCTGCTGCAGAGAAAAAGGATAGAGGTACCTTGGGTGGCACAGGTGAAAGCATGAACCTGAGTAACATTTATGGCTGTTCAGGAAACTGCAGTGGCTCAGCTGCTAATCACAAGGAAAGGTCCCAGCCTAAAGCACCTGAGTGTGGCCTGAGGGTGGCTCATCAGCAACCCGGTCTTCCTGATGACATTGTATTCAGGAAAGCAAAACATCTGAGCTTAAATAAAAAATACATCAAAAAGGCAAAGATGATTACAAAAAGAAGTTTTTACGTCATGTTTAAAAAACAGTCGGGTGTTTGTGAAAACAATGAAGTAGATCAAAACCTGCCTTTATGACAAGTTCACTGTAAACAAAAAACTTTGCTTTCTAGAGGGGCTGTGGCCTGGGCACTCTCCAGACACTTGGCCTCCATTAGAGGAATTAAGGTCATTGTTTATACTGCAGAGACAAAGAAACAGCCACAAGGACTGGAAGTGCTATGGCTGCACACAGCTGGCAGATCAGAAGCAATGCCAATGTAGATTTGATTTCAAATAAAAATGTTTTGTTTTGAACTATTTCAAATTAAATGAAAAAGAAAAAAAAAATACAGGGTTTGGGGGGTTTTTCAGTGTTTTGGGAGGAACCCTCAAATCTGCCTTCAGCCTTTGTACTTCTCAGCTCTGACCTCCTCCCATCATTTCCCTACTAGAAAAAAAGAAACCAACCCCCAACTGGATTTTACTTCTGAGCTGAACCCAACCTCAATTTTTCAATTTGTTCTTTGCAGAGGTAAATACTCACAAGGGGATTAAAAAATATAAAAAGCCAAATTGTAGAATGAAAATAAGAAGAAAGTCATAAAAATGAGTACATCTCCTAGTGAAAAAAGTTACAGGGGTGGGGGCAAAAAAAAGTGCCTTTTTCCAGAACTGATGGAAGCGCCCAGCCTGGCTCTGCATTCGATCCCTCGACACCTCGGCCCCGCCGGGGCGCTGCCGGAGCCCGCTGCGCTCCCGCTGCCGTCACGTGTCCGCTCTTGGACGTGGACACAGCTCCTTCCCCGGGTGCTGCTGCTCCTTCCACTCGCTCCATTGAGCGAGTGTGTGCAGGGAGGGGGCCCAGCGCCTCGGCCCGGACCCCCTGGCACACACGGCCCTGCCCGGCCGGAGACGGGCGCGGGGCAGCGTTGGCTGCAGCAATGACAGCGGAGCACAGCGCAGGGCTCCGAGCGCCGCTCTGCTCGGCGAGGATTTCCTCGGTTTCCCTGAAAGGCTGAGGAATGTCTAACACTAACTATATCCAGATGTGCCTACTTGGCAGCCCGCTGCCGAAACATTACCGAGGAGACGCAGGATCAGCGCTATCAAATGGGATGTAAGTATCTATTATGTATGTTTGATCAGGGTGGGTTGGGGAGAGTTACGCAGCGAGCGGGGTGAACTGGAAACTGCCCTTACTGCTTCCCTTTGCCTCCAGCCTGCGGCTTTATTTTTTGTTGTTGTTGTTGTTGCCTTGTTGCTCTTGCAGTGTTGTTACGTGCAGCAACCTCAGCTGTGATGGTTAACATTCAGCAGGGGCAGCTACAGGCACTGAACACGCAGCCTCCAGCCCTGATAACATCTGCTTTACACTTTACTTCCCAAAGAACTTTTAGGTTGTTTTTACAGAAGTTTGGGGGTTCTTCACACAATGCCTCCAGTGCTCTGAGACAGGGTTTCCTCTCAATCAGGAACATGTTCCAGTGGTGGCACATCACATTTACAAGCCACTCCTCATCAGCAGAACGACATGAATCTTTCCCGTGTAGCACTGCTATGCTTTGAGCAAAACAGGAATTTTCAAGCTCTCTAGCCTCACAAAAAT
The DNA here is from genome assembly GCA_026770055.1 of Myrmophylax atrothorax. Lineage (NCBI taxonomy): Eukaryota > Metazoa > Chordata > Aves > Passeriformes > Thamnophilidae > Myrmophylax > Myrmophylax atrothorax. The sequence continues at coordinate 8,906,637 of JAOXXN010000162.1, read as the reverse complement.
CAAAGGAAAATAATTCAACCCCTGTGAAATGGATAGTTACTGGTAAAGTTATGCCTTGAGTATCATCTTGAAATTAGTGGGGTGCATCAGCATGGACTCTCGCCCCTTTGTGTCTGGGTGTAACAATCCATCTGTGCTAATGTGCTGTGATTGCTGGGGCTTGGGGTATGTCAGGCAAATAGATCAGAAGAGGGTCCGGGAGCTGAGAAGGCAGCAAGCGCTACAGCCTGGGGAGGGCTGGGAAAGGAGAGTGGTTGTTTCAGTGGGACTGTTTCTTATCCCTTCACAAGCCTGTAAGACTTTATGCTCCTCCCGGTGCCAAGAAAAACGAATGTTTGGAAGAGAGAGGGCAGGTTCCTCACCCTGCACTTGGCTGCTCAGAAGGGGCCTGTCCCCCCAAAGCACTCAGTTGTGAGTTGACCTGCTGAACTCTGTAATTCTGAAAATCAGACTTCCAACATGCAAGACTGCATCTGAACTTAGGGAACTACCTCTCGAGGCTGCTAAGCTTGCAGAAGGTCATTGTGTGTTGCAGGCAGCTGAGCACTGGCATTAGAGACACAGTGCTGTGCTTAGGAGGAGCTGGAGTTTTCCCTGTTTGCTGGGCAGCAGCACAGCCTGCACAGGCACTGCCACGATGGCATGGCCTGCCCTGAAAGGGCCAGGAGAACACCATGCACTGCTTAAATACAGGAGAGCTGCAGCCCCCAAACTGTGCCACGTGTACACCATGACTTACCCTGGGTCAGCAGGGTGACAGGAGGAGTGGTGTTGACAGCCAGCATTCCCCGGACACTGTGGGGACAGTTGTGCAGGCAGCCAGTTGTGCCCGGGACCATCAGGGCTCCCATGCACAACTGTCTTCTGCCACAGTACCACACGATTCCCCACCAGGGATGGTGCAAGTTCCTTTCTGGGACCCCTGCACATGAAAACAGACATCTCAACATCCAGTTCCAGCCTTTGCATGGCAGCTGTGCAGTTCCTCTGCATTTCAGTTTGTACACTCCATAAAAGCTGGGGCGGAAAGTAAAGAGGTGACCACAGCAGCCATTTGCAAGCAGTTACCTAACGTGTGACTGGCAATGTGAAGGGAAGGCTGGCAATGCCAACAGGAGAGACTGCAATAAAATGGGACCAGGCAGCTGGGAAGCTGAGAAAACTATGTATTTAAGGACTGGGGCAAGCAGACAAATAAGGCACCCCTGTCCTGTAACAGCATGGATTTCATCCATTTGTTTGCTCTGGTCTGGAAAAAAAAAAAAAAGGCCTGAAAAGCAGCTCCGACAAGGAAGTTGGAAATTGTCTTTGAAGCAGGGCCTGCATTTTTGTTACCTGCTTCCTCAGTATTTGACCCAATGGAGCTTTTGCCTCCAGGTGCTGCAAAAGCAACTAAGAGCAGCCGTGGTGCTGCACTGCTGTGACTGTGGCATTGGTCAGCAGTGCCTGAGAAGCACCACCAGAGCACTGAGGCACTGAGCCTCTGCCCCTCTGCACTGTGTTCATTTGGCTCTGCTTCATGATCTCAACTCCTGGGATAGCTTTCAAGACATTCAGCTAATTAAATCCTACAGCCTGCTCTCAGTTTGTTTATAGACTTAAGAACTTCTAAGCAGCCAAATGAGATGAGCTTCTTTCTGGTCAGGCAGCATAGCAATAGTTTTGGTTACTTCATTCTTCTAGGGCCTTGCAATAACCAACCTGTCAAAGGGTGTCTGTGTATTTCAGTCTGCTATGTCTTCTAGTGAAGATCAAATCATTCAGCATCACTTTGTAATCCTGTAATTCCAAATGGGACCTCTTCACAAACACCCTGAGATGTGGAGAGGAGTTGACTGGCACCAAAGCCACTTAAAGCAGTAACTTTGATGAGGTTATTGACTTTGCCTAGGAGGGGTGTGGAAAAACAAAGAAGCAGACAAACAAAACAACGAAAAAAAGAAACCATGCAGGAATAAAACCCGCTACATGACACCCAAACATAGAAATGGAAAACAGCTTCTTCCCCTGCTCCAACACACAGAGCTAGTTTTCCCCTTTAAACACTTCAAATCAGTCTTTAAGGGTTAAAGACAAGTTGTTTCACTCATGTTGTTGTATGTAAGGCAGAGCAAACCCCATGCTGGAAGTTGACACATTTCCCTGTGAGTACCCCAACAAGCCCAGACACAAAAAGAAGATCAGGTTTTGCTGGCACAAGACCCATACCAGGGTAACTCAGCTGAGAGCTTGGAAGCCTTGACCTTTGCACTTCACTTCAGATTTCTGTAGAAGGGTAAGTGAAGGATGGCAGCCCAGTGCAGCTTGAAGAGAGCAAACTAACTCATCCTCATCCAAAACAGAGTGCTTCTTGTGTCCGTGTATTCAGCAATACTTTTAAACTAACCTGGTGCAAACACAGAAGTCAAACACCCTCCCAACTCTCAGGGGCTCAGAAGATGTGACTAAGCAAGAGCCAGTGGGAAGATGTAGCTTCCCTCCAGGGCTTCAGGCAGTGCAGACTGTTTAGTACCAGTATCCTGGTCTGGTGGGATAAAGCCCATATGAACATACCTATTTTGCACAGCTCCAGCTGCAGGGTGGGCATAGGGTGTGTCATTACTGTTTCTTGAACACTGTCAGGACTCCCCCTGAGGCAGAGGAGCAGCAGCACAAGGTGAGGAGGGTCCTGGGAGTTTGCTTTGCTCTTGCTGAAGGAATCAGGATGGAAAAACTGCTGGAAACGGGGCAGGAGAGGGACAAGTGTGCAGACCTTTCCCCTTGCATGCCAGAGCCCAGGCAGGTCTCAGTATCCAACCCTGGGTGTTACATGGCTTCGTTCTCATTAAATGCATTCAACCAACATGAAATGCAAACAAATAGCCCAAACATGAAACATTGCCTCAAAGCATCCCCACCACCCAGAATTTTACAAGCTTCCCCAATGATTACAAAAAAATCTCAAATCCATTGATGCTGGTTTCCACACACTTTCTTTAGCTCATTTTACAGATAAATAGGCAAGACATCTCCATTATCAACCACAGCCCCCCACATACTGCATGGCCACGCAACGTGTGCAGCCCCTCTTCTGCCCAACCCAGACCTACCAGTGGCAGCTCCAGTGGCAGGAGTCTGGAGGGAGCCAGAAACACTTCACACAGCAGGGCAGCAAGTTGATCCAGGGACACTCCACAGCTGTGCTTGGTGGGGATGGATGTGCCCATGAGCCAGGCTGAGATGAGTGGCCAGCAGAGCACGGTGCCAATTTCATACCCCTTGCTTGGGGTACCACATTTTGAGCCATCTTGCTATCGCAGCTGCTTTGCCTGAGGCTGGGCAGGTTGAATAACTGCTCTTCAAGGCGCAAAGCAACATGCCAGAATCACCCAGGCTTGTTGACTGAATTCAAGGACAGGATCCAGAGACTTTTTCCCACCTCGGCCCTGAAGTGCCAAGTGATGGAGATGTGATGACTGCTGCAAGGGAAGGAGATTTCCAGGATGAGCTCAAGGCTTGATGTCATTCAACTGGGAAAGGACTAGCAATTGAGGGTTTTTTAAATCATCATTTAACTGCTTTTATTGCAGCTGTTCTTGGACATATTTCAGAATCCTCCTCTCAAATAAATGGAAATCAGGCAGAGGACTGGGCCTTTTGCCTGAGCATGCAACAGCATAGGTCATATTCCCTGCCTGGATGTTCATCAGGGTGCCAAGCCCAGCTCTGGCCACTTCCAGCTTTCCAGCCTTTTGTTGCCTCTTGGGCCATGCAGGCTGTGACCCACTTGGTTCTTGCAGCACATTCCTTATTTATGGGCCTCCAGTCTTGTCACCTCATGGACACGGGACCTGTCAGCCTCTTCCTACTGCCCAGCTCCGCCCTCTAACCTCACTGGTGCTCACAGCCCAGCACATAACACCCCACCCTTCCCCAGGACCCCACTGTCCCAGGGGCACAAACTGCACCATCCCATGCAGACTCACTCAAGCCAGACTCAGTATCCCTCCACATCATTGCCCAAGCAGCCACAAAGAGGGACAACTGCCTGTTTTTCTGAGCTCAAAGGACACAGGAGGCAGTGCTGGCAGCTGAGCCCACATTCCCTGAGGCACCGAGTGATGCAGCAGTTTATAAGCCCAGCTCTGTTTCACAAGCTGGATGGAGGTACCCCCACAACGAAGCAGAGGTGCATCTGCCTCAGATGTGGATACTCAGGGATAAGCTGGGCTGAGAAATGCTCTGCTGTGCTCACATGTCTTGTTTGGCATCAAAATTTCCTGCTCACTTTGATAGCCCTGTAATTTTTTTCCCTGGTGTCAAGATGGACGAACAATCATTTTGGCTTTAGGACATACCAGAGTGTCTGCCAGAATCACTGGTCCCTCTGTATACAAGAACAGGACAGCTTTTCCCACACTGACATCCACAGATAGAAGCTTACACCTAATAATCAAAGGTATTTCCTTCTTTGGAAGGAAATACCCAAAAAAGACTGGAAAATCCATATAATTAGATGAAGGAATCACTTCAAAGTCTGGCAACTTCCTTTGAAAATGAGATGTCTGTATTCAGTACCGAGCTGTTTTATTTCGGCATGGAAATCACAACTTCAGACCCTTTACTTTCAACAAATGAAAATACAGAAGAAAACCTGGGCTATCAGCCCAGGCTTGTAACAATTCATGGTTTTTCTTGGCTTTTCCAAGGGCATTTATTGCCAGATTCTGAGATGCTGGAAGGATAAATCTGTAAGCCATGGAGATTACGAATTTCACAACACATGCATTTTATTCCAAACCCTTGACGATAAAATTAAACACAGGAAAGAGGCAGGACTTTCATCCAACTCCTTAATTACCATCTGGAGCCTTGCAGCTGAAATAAGATCAAACTTTTGCATAGAAAAGAAAAAAGGAATTTGATATTGTTGTGAAAAAAGAGATGGGACTTCACAAGGAGCTCCAGTGGAGACACAAACATGGCAATGCCATCAGGATCTATCCCACTGGGGATGTGCATCTCCCACTCATTTCGGAGAGCTGCACAGCACCACAATAAAGCTTCCTCCAGCACAACATAAGGAGCAAAACCACCTTCATTTTAGTTCTTATGAACTTTTTGAGACAAAGTCCCTATTTTAGGTGTCTGAATAGCATCCAGCAAAAAGTCTTATGATGGGCAGAAGAGGGACAGACTCTTTCAGCTTCAGTTCAGGCATGTCCTGGGAGTAGTGGGACCATCCCTTAATGTTCCTGGAGATTCTGGAAAATCATTGAAGGCAAGATGAGGGAAAGCCTTTTGGGAACCACGTCTTAAAAAGGAAGATTTAGCACAATACTGAAACATTTCAGGTTGCTGCACAGCACTGCAATCAGGACTTGCCAAGGGTCATTTGCACGCAACAGACGTGAAACGCAAACTAACATCCTATACATGTTAGGAGGGACTGTTTCATGAGGCTGAAAATAGTTATGTGCTAAGTCATGTGGCAGAAAGAACATAAACAGAAAACAGATCTTGGATATTCTGAATATTTTAACAATAATTTACAAGAGATCTGAGACAATTCTACAATCCTGCTATTAGTATCAAACCTGTGCCAGTTAAAACATCTGCCCAAGCTAAGAGAGGAGTGAAAGGTACACTAAAAAGAGTCAGCAAATGAAGAGAACTCCAGTGATCTCTAATAGAGGCCAGAAAAAAGCAAAGAAACAAGGCCTGAGGAAAAAAAACATTGTCATCAGGACAAGGAGGAAGTGATTTTAAATCCACTAGGAATGCAAAGAGCCTTACACCAAGGCACAGATGTGCTGTTTGCCAAAATAAAGGCTTCAGAAAAAATGGAGACAAAGCAGATGAGGTCAGTAAACATTTTGGAGCTGCACTTGGGGAAAAGATAGGCGATATCATATGATGATGAAATACTCTCTTTTTCAATGGTAACTCAGAGATCCAGTTACCCAGTAATGGAAAAGCACAGTATTACAATTATGAGGTCTGAGTAATGTGCAACTAAGAATTTTAAAGGGGCTGGCCAAGAAATCAACCAGTGTAATAATTTTGCTTCCTTGTAAGTCTTGAAATATTGCCTAGATACCACTGGTGCTGCTGTTTTATTACTTCATAATTACAGACTCATCAAGCTAATTTTGAGCTTAGAAAGATAATGTTATGGCTAACACAAAACTGATGATTAATGAACAAAGCAGGTAATACAATCCAGGAGAGTAAAAAGAGATTTGTTGAAAACAGATACCACCAAATTCTTACCAAGCACTTTGCTGCCCCATGGGATGTAAAGTGGATGCAGAGTTGGACTGAAGCTGAACATCCATCAGTGTGCTCCACAGCCTAACAATGCTGATAACCATGAACTGCAGCATAAACTGCAGAGGAAGACACAAGCTTTGGTTTATCCAACTCTTTTCAGTCCTTAGTAAGGAGAGTTCCTTAAGCAAAGGCACACTGCTGTACAACCAGGCAACTTTTGTCCAAGAATCACAGAACCACAGAATGGTTTGGGTTGAAAGGTCCTTAAAGAACACCTCGTTTCAACCCCTCTCTCATAAGCAGGGACACCTTCCACTAGACCAGGTTGCTCAAAGCCATATCCAACCTGCCCTCAAACACTTCCAGGGATGGGGCATCTGCAGCTGCTCTGGGCAACCTGTTCCAGTGCCTCACCACCCTCACAGGGAAGAATTCATTCATTTAATCTACCCTACTCTTTTTCAGTTTCAATCCCTTTCCCCCTTGCCCTATCACTACATACCCTTGTCAAAAGGATCTCTTTACATTTTTATCCAAAAAAGTTTTTTACATGATCCCAGCTAATTCAAGACAGACACAAAACTAACACCTTCACAGGTAACTTCTACTAGTGCAGTATAGGTGTGACAGAGCCACAAATCACATATGAGCATAATGCATTATCAGTGGATGTAAGAATACCTCTGTGCACTTACAGGAAAAGTTTTGGGTGGAGCTGAACTCTTAGAAAGACACTCCTTGTTAACAACTGTAGGGATTATGACTGTCACCCACCTTCTCCTGGAGCGACTGTGGGGTGCCCTCTGTCCCACTCAGGGGCTGGCTGCCCTGGGGAGCAGCGTGGCTGCACACAGGGTGGGGATGACAGAACTTGCCTTTGCTGCAGCTGCACACACCTGGCCAGCTGTTTCTCTGACCTGTGGTTACATGCTTCTTGCTGCCTTCTTATTACTCTTTCATTATTATTTTTTGTTTGTTTGCAGTTGAAGAACTGATCAAATAGGGCAGAAGATCGCCAGGAAAAGTGTAAGTGAGAAATAATCTTGTATTTCAAGAAGCAGCTTTATCTCTCATATGTGAACAAAATGTTCCTCACACCAAGCTCTGTATTTCTTCTTTATATTAGGATTTATTTCCCCAACTCTTGCTTAGGGGGATTTGGCAGAGGAAAAACACTGGTGGCCCCTTCTAACACTATTAATGGAAGTTATTTATAATGGTTTAATATTTTATTAAGATTACGGGCAGGAAAAAGGTCCTGTGTGCATTCAAGAGTGCACCTAATGTGTTCATTCTGAAAATAAATCACCGTTGGTTTAACAAGAGCTGGCTCTGTATGCAGGGAAAGACCAACAACAACTGCCACTGAAGAGTCTGCCCCTCAGCTCTCTGCTTCCCTGTATTGGGTCAAAAAGGGTAAAAGCAGCAAGTAACAGTTACAATCTAGAAGAAAAAAACCATAACAACCTAGGAAGAATGGCATTGTTCATCGTTTTCCACCTGGCTTTTCCCAAAGAAGTGAAATCTCTGAAATGGCAAAACATGTTCAGCAGCAAGGGATGCAGGAGGAAGGACTGATTCTGGGTTGTGCTTAGAGAGTGGTTTTCAGGATGAATGATGACTGAACTAACCAAGTCACCGAGCCACAGTGCTGGGATCAGTGTTAGGTTTGCAACCCCATGTGCCTTTTGGCAAGTTATTCGAGGTGTCTCAGTGCTTTTTCCGAGTAAAACACACTTTGCTGCTGGTTTTTTTAAATGTTGTTTCAGTTAGTCTTGCCTGCATGCTTCAGACC
>JAOXXN010000162.1:8875928-8894163 GCA_026770055.1 Myrmophylax atrothorax | reverse complement strand
CTGGTAGGACAGACCCTCTACTGACCTTTCTGATGCATCTCAGAAAAACAAACCCATCCATTTCAGAATGACATTCCAAGTAGCTTTCATTAACTGGCTAATTCAACACCAGACATGTCTGCTAAAAAGCCTTGCTTAGCAAATTTTTTCATGACTAACCCACAATGAGAAAACATAAAAACATTCTAAGTGGCTTCCACCAGTAGCAAGAAAAGCAAGCAGACTTTCTCAGAACAAGCATAAACTTCTGAAGTTAATAACATACAGTAGGTTTTATTGAATCCCAGGGATCCACACACAGTCAAGTTTTATTCCTACTGTATGTAAGTAGCCTTATTTGGTCACTTTAACGAGCAGAGCTGGCTTGAACCTCACATTCAACACCTCTTGAGTGCATCTCTGGACACATAAACTGGTAGCAAATGCCAAACTCTGTCATTTGGTCAAGCTGCTGCAGACTCAGACATCATCAAAAAGAAAGCCAAAGATGGCTTAAGCAATGGAGTGTGAAAATTTTGTTCTTCCTGTCTGCAGTTTAATTATTCATCTTTCTACAGCAGGTTCTCAGAAGCAAACCCCAGCTGCAAACTCAAACAGTACAAAATAGTCAAACAGCTCAGAGAATCCTCACTAAATATTAGCACTGAGAACATTCCCCAGAGGGTGCTGAAAGACCATCAGATCGCAGGGAAAAAAAGTCCAGCCCCAAGCCCAGTTTGAAGAACTGCTGATCTCCCGCGTTGTACCTCTTCCAGTTGGAGTTGCAGGTCTCAGCAGCCCAGAAAACTTCCACCACATTTCCCTAACAATGCTACTGACGCCACTGGCAGTTTTAAAAACCAGCAGAACTTTCAAATACAACTTTTCAATACTTTCTAGGCTTACAGTCAGTAAGCAAACTATATGGAGAAATAATGAGGGGAAACTAAGCCTCACAGAAGGGCCTGAGTCCCTCCAAAAGCAGCAAACAGCTCATCCCCACCATTCCTGACCAGCCCAATGCTCTCTCCAATCCACCCAAACCCAACTCATGGATTTTCCTCTCTCCCTCCCTTTCCCAGTCAATGTGTTGAGAAGCCCTGTGCTAATAACAGGGAAAAACCATAAAATAACACAGGTCTGAAGTGATAGTCTTGTCCTTGTCCCAGGGGGCTGACTGAGCTGAGTGGGAATCAAGGCATGGTATTAAAACAAATGGTGTCTATAGCCACAGACACAGAAGAAAAGGATGAATTAAACTCCATAGCCTCTATACTTGCGGATACAACAGAGCTCCCAGTGAGGAACAGGGTAAACCTTGGGATTTCAGGGCTGTGTTTTTTCTGAGACGAGCAGAGGTGAAAAGGGAATGCAGTGAATCAGACTGTTGTTTTGATTATTTAGATGATTAGACTGCACATTGCACATAATCATGCAGGGATTTTTTGTGATTAGTATTTAAACTAAATGTCTCTCTGAAGGATAATAATACTGGAATGAAACTTATGCACACAGTGGAATATAAAGTGTAGGTGGGAAACATTAAGGCATTTAAAAGCAGCTTCCAGAATTGCAATATGCAGTACTTATAAAATAACTGAAGGAGTAACATTTAAAGGGGAATTCATCAATGTATGAAAAAGAAAAGATTACATTAAATCATTAGCACTAGTCCAGAACAAGAGTTGATGTTATAACAGTACCTTACACCACAGTGAGTGACCTACTCAGCCAACTCCAGCTTACCTTGCCGATTGTTTCAAGCGCTTGGTATTCCCAGATTACGAGATGGAATGATTTTGCCTGCTGGAAAACCAGACATCCCCACAAACACCACAAAAGCTTTGGATGTAAGATTTGGCAGATAACACATTTAAAGCATGACTTTATTAGTTACAGCAAAAGTTCACATAGGTAAAGACTGTGGGTATTTAAGTTGCACCTGAACGCTGCAACTAACACAGTCCAGCAAAATCAAATCCCTTCATGGGTGCCGCTTTCACTCTGAACTTGTTACACAGTGGCCTGTAACAAAGCTCCTTGTTTCACTAAATCTTGGCCTATTCATTTCCCTTTGTTTTGCTTCAGCCTTACCTTCCCATTGAAGCATCCCGGGCCATACTTCACATGAAAAGAACCAACAAGAACTGACCTGTATTTTAACTCCCCAGACACACACAGTAAGGTTTTTAATTGGCTACAGGTGCTGTGTCAGGTTATGTCTGACACATTCAGCAAGGTTGTTTGGCATTGGTGTACTCAATGTAAAAAAAAAAAAAAAAAAAAAAGAGGTGTTGTTTATTGGCCAAAAGTTGAAATGGAACCATTGTAACTAGCATGGAATAATGTTTCTTTCAGCATGGCACCAAAAATTATTCTGAACTCAAAGACCCAGGAAACACAAGCAGCCCATGTGTAGTTGTGCCAAATCAGAAGACTTGATCTTTGCCCAAATACTCTGAAGCAAGGAAGCACTGAGGGCTTGGACACAGCCTTTCTTACAAAGTAAGAGCCACACTGACTCACACGTGCAGATTTACTCTCAACATACATTTTAAGCCATCAAACACAAAACCTAACAGAAGTTCAACTTAGCGGAGCAGTTAAGTGAGTAACAGGCTCTAACAAGTACAATGTCCACATGAAGTGGGCAGCAACACCCTAGATTTATTTCCCTCTGGAAAACACCAGCTGTCCCTTAACTTCCAGCCAGCCCCCAGGAACGATGAGTCACCACCTTCTTGTAATGATGAGCTGCAGGAAAGATTTTGTTTTAAACAGGTTTGATGGGAGCTCGGGAATATGAATGATCATGAGTACATGAATCAGTTCTCACACACCACCTGATTACTATTTCAGCAAAAAAATCTGTTCAGAATTACAAGTGTGACAGCTTCTGACAACAGCAGATTGGGTTTTCTCAACAGGAACTGCATTTTGGGGAACAGAGGGTTCTAGTATTACACAGCAGCACTGAACTATGTAGCACTGCCTGTAGTATTCACAGGAGCCCAGGGACTGCTTGCAGGCCTCAAGAATATGGAAAGAAATGTCAGCTTCACCTCCAAAAAGAAGGGCAGTTTTATTAGGTGTAAACACATGAAATCCTGTGGAAAATACTGCAATATTCATGTTAAGCAGACACACACACACACGCACAAACTCTTCATTTCTTTACAAAGGAAAAAGGCACACATCAAAATGGGATCATATGCACTATGTATTTTATTAAAAATGCAATTGTACTTAACTTTATATCAAACAGTTTTATCATATGAAACCAAAGCGATGGACCAACACACGTTGCCAACATGCAGGATATGTATCAAAACACACAGAATTCTAACAAGGAACAAGGGCACCTGCTGAGATGGGATCTGATGCAGCCCAAAAGTCTTGTTTCCTTTGGGAGGGGAGGGTGATGCCCCCCAGCAGAGGCAGAGCTGGCACACAATACACCGCGAGGAGCCCTGTGCACAGAACACCTTTTGGTCCAATTGAACTGCCTTGTCCCAGCCCCTCCTTCCTGCTACACTGCCATCGTCATCTTCTCCCCCAGAGCTACTCTGTTCTCTATTCCTTGCTCTCTTCTTTCTGGTGATTCAAAACTCCCATCAGCCCCCTCCAACCATTCCTAAACTTTTCATGCCAGCAAGTCCTTAAATGCTCCACACCAGCTTCCCTAACGCATCAGCATAGGAACAGCTTGGCTTGGTTTAATGCAAATAGGAGCAAACATCTCAGAGAAGTGAGCTGTGAACAGCTGCAATCACAAAGGAAGGGCAAGAAAACCCAAAAGAGCTGCTCTGCTCTCCCTGGGCACTTCTTCAGATCTGCCTCTCCCCAAAGTCAAATGTCTTACACTCAGCCCAGCAGCAGCAGCCAAACTGAAAGTTGCCTTTATAATTTTTGGTCTGTGTAGAGAATTGTTAAATATAAAGGGACTGACCTAAAGAAGTATCTGAGCTGTTAAGAGAGCACTATTAATTACCTATACTGTTTTAGTTGCTTGGACTCACCAGGGCATTACAAGTGCAGATGGGAGTTGCTGGAGTTGTTAAACACCTTTGGTTAACTGCTGCTCCTGTCCTAAGTCTTGGGGTGCGTGCTACACCAGCAGGCCTGGCCTCATTCTTCTGGAGAATTTCAACTGAATATGCTGGAGAGAAGGATATTGGCAGCATCAGCATAGCCATTAGTCATATCATCCCTCTTGCAGCTTATCTGGAGCCTTTATTAGAAAAGGATTAATTAAAATTAATTGAAGTTAGCATCAGGATTGCTGCCATATTTTAGTAACAAGAATAAGCATGCACACCATCTCAATTCAGAGACCATAAAATTCTGCAGGAGCACACTGAGCCAAGCACTTACAAGCAAGGTCATTTCTTATTCCACCACCCAGGGCCGTTAGAGGAGGGAGGGCCAAGTGCTCTGCCCTGCATTACAGAGGGCGGGAGAAACGCGAATGGGAAAGGGAGCCCCACTCCTTATGCCCTGCATTAACCTCTGAGCTACTTCAGGGTAAGCAGACTCCCAATGCTATCCTGAAGTACCTTGGGGCACAAGAACACAGTACAAGAACTCACATTTGCTGCTTTCACTGCAGGCATTTCCTCCACTCTGCTATGCAATACTCACACTCTTGGAAACGCGATCGATTTTCACAATACCCAAAGGCTGACATGAGCGTAACAATCGCATTTCTGAGCACAAGGCAGAACCCATCATGCTATCAACTAAAGTTTAAAGACTTCCCTTCTCCACTTCAGGGCAAAAATTTATAAAATGCTTTAATGTATCTCCCAGGAAACAGGCTGCAAGTTTAGTTACTGTTTCTTTGGAGAACACACTGAACTGGCTATAAAGGAGGAACACTAGTCAGGTACTTCAAATAAAATGTCTGAAAGACAGTAAAATAAAAAAGAACAGTTTGATAACAAAAAAAAGAGCAAGAACATCCATGATTTTATTACAAAAACACCCAGCAACTGTATTTAACACAAAAACAGTAACTGAGAGTCTCTTTTTATTTTTCTTTCAGTGTACATGCTCATTATTATTCCATTTAATTTACAGAAGGGCTATGTAAAATGAAATTAAAATTAGAGAGGAAACAAAAAGGAAGGTTGAGGCATAGAATTTTCTTAGCAAGCAACGATCACAGGAGACAGCACAGATTGAACAGGGATTCAACAGGAGTGACACCTAGGGAAAAGGTAAACAGTAACTTTTTCCTTATCCATTAGATTCTCCATGGGGCTTTTTTGTTTGTTTTAGCAAAACAGTTTAGAGTATCACAGTATACAGGAAGACTAAATGGCAAAGAACGTCTCACACACACACACACATTTATCCCTGCTACTGGTCCAGGATCCAAAACTTCAGTTAACATTCAATTTCCTATCTCTCATTCATTGATAAACTATACAGGATTACACTGTACATGGAGTTAAAATTACAAAAATGTCATATTTACAAAAATCTGTACACACATAGTAAAACTCACAAAATTGTCATCTATGTATCACAAGTTGCGACACCAAAATATTAAAAATGGGATAAAATTATACATTTCTCTTGTCCATTTTTAAAAAGGGTTCATTGTTTCAAAGACAGACCACCTATTTCTCCCAAATAAGACTGGTAAGAGAACTAGAAACCTAAAGTATCCTCCTGGGATAAAATGTCACGAGCAGCATCTCCCAACTAGAAAGAAGCCTCTATCCTGTCTGCTGGGGTGGGGTGTGCAGTTAGCATGTATGTACAGAAATGGTGAAACTACAAGAAGGATGTCTTTGGCTAAACCTTTGGCATAAATTAAAATCATACATCAAAAGTTGCAGAAAAGGTTTTCTTGGTGATGGCAGAACTCAGGCATTTTGTTCTGAAATACCATTATATACAGCTTTTCTTTCTCTAAGGAAATAGAGTAGGAATAAAGGATTTTGCAACAGAGGCAAATGAGGCAACATTATTTCTTTGTTAAATTTTTCACTAGTATGAAAAATTGTATCAAATCTTTTTCACTAAAACATCATTCAATCATAGAAATAACCTCTTCCAGAATTTTTTTTTAAACTGCATATGAAAAAAATTAGTAAACCAGCCATGACAGAAAAAAATTGTATCAGCATATCAAGTACATATTAGTGCAGGAAGGTGGATAAATTTGATCCACTGTATAAATAAGCTTTATGCGCAGTGTACATTAAATAACCACCACACCCCACTCACACCCAGTACACAGATGCTCCTCAGTGAAGATAAACGTTTATCAAGTAATTAAAGTGTATGTAGTGCAAATGTTACAACCAAGTATTATGCACATGCTACTTGCTTGGTTTAAAGTTACACAAAGATGTGGTGCCTGAAATCATGGACATATATACATCCTTGTCACACTTGGTACAATGTCCTAAGCCACAGAAATACCGATGTGTTTATATCTATATATATATACACACACGTTTTTCTTAAAATGTGACCACCACATCAATACAGTAACACAAACAGACTAAAATCAATACCTGCTTCCAGATGCTCCAAGGCTCAGAAAGTTTGTGCTTCTAACTGTTGCAGTCATTATGTGCCCCTCTTCCATTTCCCCCTTCTGCCAGCTGAGAAGGAGGGACAGTCTCTTCAGGTCTGTGCTGCATAGGATGAGGGCAACGGAGAGGAATAAACGACGGCACAGGCACCTAAGCTGCTTTCCTCCATCAACAGTTCCATGCCCCATGATGAAGGGTTGAGAGAATTTCCTCTCCACACCGCTCCTGGGTGGAAAGGCTTATTGAAAAAAAAAAATCATAACGTGCTTTCCATATTATAAGTGGCAGCAAATCAAGGCACGCTGTACTAATTCTGTAGCATTGAGATTAGCTGACTTGCAGGGGATGCTCACTGGGGAAGGTCCGACGTTCTCAACTGGCTGCTGGGCCGCGTTGGGCCGTACAGAGTGACAGAAGCTATGTGATTATTCTGCATCACCTGCAAGTGCACAGCAGCAAAGAGGCAAGTTAAAAGAACTGGTACACTAAACAGAAATCAATAGTACAAAAACAGAGAAAATGGAACTGAACTGCCTGAATAAAGAAATCCCAACAACAAAAAGCAAGCTCTTGGCTAGTTACTAAAAATGGTCTCTAGATTTCTAGGACACATCTAAACACCAGCTTGCTCCACCACTACAGAGCCATGTACATGTATCTCCTGCTAGCACGAGTTCCAGGTGACAAGCTTGAAGTTCCAGCTTTAACATGCAAATGTATGACCTCAAGAGGCTGGAAAGTTGCCTCTTTCTGCCAACAGGCACTAAAAATATAACCACTCCCAAGCACTGGCTTTTGTCACAATGGGGAGTAAGAAGCCACGCACAACAACAACAAAATCCTCATCTTCCCATGCTCAGATAACTATAAAAGTGTTTTTTCCTAACCTCAAAGATCATTCTCTGCAGTCCAAAGCAAAACGTTGACCCAAATGGGTTAGTGTTGTTCGGAGATGATGACCTGAACAGAAAAGGGGGAAGAAAGTATTTAAAAATGAGTATGTGAGGATCAGGAAACTCTTAGGGAAGAGTAACTACTCAGTAATGTAAGGTAAATTAGAGCATCTTTATCATGGCTTTCATCAAAACAAAGTAAATTTATATTATACCACTGCTAGACTCCAAGTGAACCAAAGGACAGCTGTGCTTGATGTCACAGAGCCATTAATACTCAGGGAGAAGGTAATCAAAAGGCAACTAGTGACCTCTACAGGAAAACTCTCTTGCACTTAACTTGAACAGAAAGAACTCTACAAATAAGCAGGTACACCGGAAGAGAGAAGCACCATGCAACTTAATACAGATTATTTTTGTGCAGGATCCTTTCCTTTGTGTCTCAGCCTCTATCATATGTATTTACTATCTATAGTCTATTATCTATATTTACCATATACTGTCTATTAATCCACTGTTTTGAGCACATTAAAAATTATTCTGTAAGATGCTGAAATAATAAAACTTGTTTTTTTTCTAAACACTATTTTTCAAGATCTGTGTATCACTTGTCTTTCAGTTACTTCTGATACGTTTGGATGGTACATTGACAATGGCACACTTCCGTTGACCGCAATGAGTTTCAGATTACAGCCAAAAAAACCCCTAGAAAATATTTACCTTTTCTGCTTTCTTGTAAACTGGTCAGTTTTTCAAATTGCATGTCTGAGCCATTTGAGATGTGCTTAGTAAAGCACTCTTTGGTTGAACTACTCTCTACAACACAGATGAAAAAAACAGAAGCACTCTATCTTATCACTATTGCACCTCAGCTTTACTTCCTTCACATGGTTTCTGCTCTAATCATCTCACTGGCATAAAACAGGAGTAAAGGGGAACAAAGGGCACAATAATTAAAGGTTAAAAATAAAAAAAAAAATCCAAGTCAAAATCCTTTGAGAGTCTGATGAAAATACATTTTTGGTTTATCTGAAACTGCTGCAGTATTTTCACAGTACCCATCACTTACACTTGTCCTGAGATAAAAATCATGGTTTCACATCATAAGATGATAACTCTGCAAACAGATAATGGCCATTTAGCCCCATAGCCAGCTCAACTCCTGCAGAAACAGAGCAAACCTAAGGGCTATTGTAACTTCAGTCAGCCTAAAATAACTGTAGAACAACCATGTATGTTGTTCATAAATGCAAAGTTGCTTCAGACAGACAGTTACTATATTATATACTACCATATACATATATACTGCACTGTATAATGTCATATTGTTGAAATGTATAGAAAAAGTAAAAAAACCCTGCACTAGTTATTGCTCATAATGAGTGACTCTCTTATATGCTAATTAGCTCTTCTCTGGATTTAGCAGTTCAAAGGAATTTTGGAAATGTTTTCATTCAGCACGTGGGTTTATTTCCTCTGAGAGCAGCTATCTGGTTTTGTCAGCAGCCAAAAAAGCCTGCAAAGTAGTGCAAGAAAAGCCCAGCAAAGCGGTGCAAAAGTCACTGGTGCAGTAAACACTTTCTCATCCTCTGTCATCAGCTCAACCCCTGCCAAGCAAAATAAAGAAGAGAGATTTTTACCTGTGAAGTACCACTGGCTTCTCTACAGGGTGCCCCAGGAGATCCTGAATACTGTCCCACTGTAAATACATCAACAACTTTGTGTTAAAATGAGGCACAGGAAAACTCTTCTTTTTATGTAGGAAGAGTGCCATGAACATTTTTTTGTGACACATCCATTTGCCAAATAGTCTCGAGGTTGTATTTACAGAAGTTCTTTGTGACTGGAGCCATACCCAGTAATGGAACTATCCATTACTAGGGCTCAGAAATTCACTCAGGGTATTTCTCATTTTTTGTCTAAAAGTAGTCTGGAATTAGAATTCTTATTATAAAAATTTCTATGGGTCTTATGGGTAAATGTAGCTAGAAATTCTTGTCAGAGGCACCTCAGAGAGCAAAGCAGCTGCGGGAAATGAACAAAATACCCGCTCACCATACTTTTATAGAAGGGAAAAATTGCACCATTGCTCTCTCCCAAAAGTTTTTCCTTGATTTAAGCAACAAGACTGAAGAAGAAGGAAGCTGCACTATGTAACAATTGGAATGTCCAACAGTTTTCCTCATGCTAACCAGACTCTAAGAAGCTGCAGTTTCACACACAAGACTGAAATAAGTCAAAGCACTGAAGGCTGTAAGTAAGCAAATCAAAAAGCAGACTGGCAGCTTCCTGGTTTTTTTCTTCCCAGTATGTGACCCAAAATTCACCAAGGAAAACCTTCATTTGGCACCCCAGGAGCCAAGAGAGCAACTGACCTTGGCTCAATGTTAACTGCAGGGACACTGCTGAACACAGTTTTTGGGAAGATTTTCAACTTAATGTAGCTCTCAAATATGCAGCAGCAACTTCCCAGCTAGAAATTTCATTTAGGTGGTAAGGCTGAACAGTCTTCAAGGACTCTGCTGTCATCAGGAGGTGTCACACTGACAGTGACATTTTTGACACTGCTGCCCGAGGAACATCCCATTACTGGCACCCTTCAGAAGAAAGTGGAAGGGCACTGGACTGTCTTGTTAAAATACATGTCTTCAAGACCTATGTTTAGTAGAATAGCTCTGACAATCTTGTTCAGAAACACGTCTTCCAGGTAACATTCAGCCACCACTGCTGTTGCCTTCCTGTATCACTTATTTTACTGTTCTATTTCTACCTGCAGCTATGTTAAAATGCAAGACATGACATAATGCAGTAATTTACTTTACTTCAAGTGTGCTATTACAAGTGTCTTCAATCCCTAGCAAACTAAAACATTTAAACCACAAAACATATACTAACTCCTGGCCTTCAACTATTCCATTTCAAAACAACATGGTATCACTGCTCTAATTTCTTAAAATTGTATGATAAATTTGGCATAGATATTTTACATGGTTTAGGAATATAAGGAAAACACTCAGTTTGTACAGACTTACCTTGCTGTATGTTGTACATGTTTCTGTCTGTGAATCAGCACTATCTATTAAAGAGAAACAAAAAAGCCTTTATAGTTTATGCTTGAAGAGTCCCCCTTAAAATCCTTTATTTTCAGATGTTAGTTCAGGAAGTAGAAGACATATGAGCCTTAGATCAGTTCATTTACAAATTTACCAGCATTTACTAGCAAACAGAATTGTCAGTAACACTGATTGAATGCCACTTAAGGTGATTAAACAAACCTATTTACAGCAAGTTCCCAGTTCTAAGATTATAAATGTATAAACTGTAATCTCACGTGGCAGAACACCACTGTAAAAGAAACTATACATCTCTTTGCAGTGAGTTCACAGGCCTAGAACAGCCACTCATCACTCAGTAAGTCCAAAACACTCCACTGCACTTGGAAAGGACATTGGCTAAACTGACATTTTGAGACCCAGGAGCTGGCAAGGCCTGGAATCAGCTAAAACACGAGTCATTAAAAAAAACCAATGGCAGAGACCTTGGGAATTGCAGTCTACCTATTAACAAAAGGTACCTATTAAAAAAAATTAGGTAGCAAAAAAAAAGCTGCAAGTAAGGACTGCATTGCATTTGCACTTACACCCTTAAAAAGAAACTGTTTGCTGGTGGTTTCAAGCACTTTCATACATATATTTGAGTACTCCCAAATACTGAAAAGCAAGTTCCTGAAGCAGTGAACAGGCCCATGCACAAACAAGTTGAACATAGCTTTTGATCAAGTTAAAAACCATTTGCTTCTCTTATTTTCCACCTGCTAAATAAACATGCTCTCTGTGCTGAGAGTTCAGTGGCTGTGCAACCTGAACTCTGCCTCTCAATTTATCATCTGATGCTGAACTACAAAAGGGAGTTAATAAAACTGCATCAGGCACTGCCACCAGAGGGAAGATGGGCTCTTCAAAAAGGTTGTAACATCTGTTTACAACTTGTTACATGTCCTGAACATAAGCTAGAGACCAGAAAGGCAAGGTAAAATGCCAAACAAACAAAAAAACAGACACTCAGAAGAAAGTCATGATGCTACTTGAGGTGAATAAAATTAATCAGAAATGAATGCTTTGAAGTACTGTACAATACCCTAAGGGAAAATAATTTAAAAAGTGAGAACTTCCATACTTATTCTCTTGGCTGAAGTACAAATCAACTTTCATATGAAGCTTGTACACACAGACTTTGTTTTTTCAGGTTTTTAATCCTCCATATGCTCAAACTGCTGTGACAGCCACAGGAGGGTTGCACTTCACACAGGAAAATGCTTTCAGTGAAAACCAATCAGAACAAAGAAAGCAAACCTGGCCAAAAACCTAGCCAGCATGTGGTATTCCCAGGATAATCCAAATACATACCTTCCCAGGACATGTTTATTCTTACATTAAAGAAGTTCACTTCCATCACTATTATCTTCTTTTAGGGTTCCCCTGCTTTGTTGAGATTGGTTACATGCACAGAGCTGGGGACATCTTCATATCTTTCCAAATCAGCACTAGTGATTATGTATTTTTTCAAGTAGAGATTTTAAGGTGAATGACAACAGCTGTATTTTGTTTACAGCATAGAGAGCCAACATATTCTGGACGTATATTCTCATTCTGAGCTAAACCAGTTTATATTATCACAAATAAGCCTTTCAAGAAGAAGGCCAGAATTAGATCAGCAGACTGGACAGATGAGCTCAGACTAACACTGCCTTACAGATTTTGAGCCTCCAGGTACAAGGTAATTGATTTCAGCTGAGTGGCAGCATTACAGAAAATGAATAATGTTGCAACTAAATATCTGTGTGATACAAGTAAGTAAACAAGGTAGAGTAAGTAAAATCAGAGAACTGCTAACTTGTCCTGAAGAAGGTTTTCCAATTAAACAGAAACCTAAACCCAAAATCTCTCTCCTGTCTCAATAACTGTAGCATCCTCTGACAATGAGGGATGCATTAGAAATTAAGGTGATCATACCTCCCCTTGGTGCCCTTTGTGGCATGTGCCCTCTGAAGCAGGACAGCGGTGAAATACTCACCTCTCTTAATGACTAGTGGAATCTTGAATTCACAGCGATGGTAACTAGAAAGTGCAAATTGTGAAGGTATTAGAAAACAGAAAAGCCAATATAAACCGCACAACCACAGACTTACGGCTCTGAGTAACCCGTTTAATGGAGAGTCACATGAATAAGAAGTGGAAGTGAGAATCTGTAATAGCAGGTTAAGTTCTCACTTAGATTTTCTGTATTAGAAAACACAGCAGCCCAGGAATGTCCTTACACAATTTTCTAGAGGATATAGGAAGTCCTTCAGCAAAAATTACTCTGCTGTTACAAACACAGTTCTACAGATTTCTCTAACTGCTTTAATAAGTCATCAAATCACTTAATTCTTTAACTCATACTTGTCTGAAGAGTTTACATTTAAAAAGTATTGCAAACATGTTCAGAAGCATGAGAGAATTTTTTTTAATCACTAACTGAAATAACATTAGGAAAAACCCAGCAACATACCTACCAGCAAATGGACACTCCGGCCAATACAAAGTTTCCCTCTAGGAAGAGTTTGCACATTATAGCTACACCAAGAACTACCTTAACTCATTCACTGCTTTAAGATACACTTGACATACAAAGGCATTTAAAAGTAAAAAGAAAACACTAATAAAATAATTTTACTAATGATGTCTGAAACCTCCACAGGCTACCAGATAGGCCAATGACATATATGCAAAAATACTGAAATTCTACAAAGGGAACATCAGATTTCTTTTCTCAGATGTTTTAATGTTCTCTTTAAGAGATCAGTTCTGCACACTCACATGTTAAAGTTGTAATGACCAGGATAATTTGTATGCAGGACAAATTTCTTCACCTTGTGAGTGTTTGCATCAAAGAGAATATCCTGTTGAAGACAAAAAAAGACAGTTAGGATAAAGAAAGGTGGCTTTCCCCAAACTAACCAGAGATCAGTTAAAATAGCACCTGTATAGAGTGATATATATCTATCTCACTGGAACTGGATGGAACTATGAAAAGTAGTATTTGAAAATGAAACTATTTGTAAATTCAAATAAACACGCACTTTCTCCAGCACTGAATCACAACTGCAGCTTTGCTTACTAATGTTGGCAAGTTTCCTAAGGAGGTCTTGTTTTTCTGCATATTATTTACAGTAATGCAGACTAAAGCAAACCAGCTCTAAGGAGAGACCATCCCACAGCACACAATGCTATGGCACATCTGTCTCAGTTCTGTGGACAGGGGCATGGATCTCAAGTAATAACTAATACACCTAATGTATCAGGCACAGCAGCAGCAGGAGAAAACATAAGACAAGGCAAAAGTGCAAAGAGCTTTCCATCCACCGGTGGAGATAAAATGTTACTGATGAAACTTGCAGGTGTTAGAGAAAAGTCAGTGTAGCTTTTCATATCGAGACATTTCTAAGGCAGTAATCCAGAGTTTTGCAGTCTCTCCTTTCCCACAGCCTTTAGCCTCCTGAAAGGATTGCTGTGTAACTAAATCAAAACTTGAAATGAATTGTTTAGGGAAGCTTCCCAACTCACCACTCCAAGTGTGAAATAATTGAAGAAGTAGTCGTTGCACTTTGATGGGACCTGCTTATGGGGCGAGGGCGAGTGGATTTTCATCTGCAAAAAACACACTTTTCAGATGTACTTGATAACACTCACAGATGAACGTCATTAACAACATAACTAGATTAAAAGAAACTGCCATCATGTCAGTTGAAGCCCTTGCTCCGGTATGTAACCTACTGTGCCTCATGACAGGACCAACACCTGCTTGCAGTGGCACAATGACACATCAACTTCTTCAGTTACCTGAATTAAAAGGTTTACTTACATGCTGCTGTGTAAAAACATCAGGAGAGGATCAAAGTATATGCTAACGTTACTTTACATAAACTGTAATTGAAGAAATAGGCAGCACACACTTGATAAGGCACATTTGCATTCAAAAGTGCTCCCATTTGTATTAATTCTTAACCCAGTTATAATGATGCAATTTGATATTTAGAAAAAAAATTAAACAGATTTACATCAATTTAGCTTTGAAAAGCTTTGTAAAACCTATTATATAATGGTTCCCCTAGTCTGTTACGTCAAATGAAGCACTTGTAATTTGTGCTAGATGGCAGTTCAACTTCACTGACCTTGCAAAACACAAGACCTGTGATGAGACTGAGACACCACTGAACAAAGTCCTGTGCCTGCATGAATTCCCTCACCTTATCTTCGGACTTGTAGAAGACTTTATGCGGAGACCCCAAGGTGCTGAGCACATCCTGGCACGAATCACCGAAGTACACGCAGCGCTCAAATACCCGCATCTTGGCATCGGCTAAAACACCCGGGCCACAGCCTGAGGGATGGAAACAGCTCAGAATGCATCCTTCCTCATCAGAGCATACATCAGTAAATCAACACCCAAAGGTTAGCATTCCTCTATTTATCACAAACCAAACAGCTGCATTCCTTAGACGACAGTGCCAAACTATATTTAACCATTTACTTTGCAACAGTTTAAACATTTCTTATCAAAGCAATACATGTGCTGACTGTTGGATGGTTCCCCATTTTAACCTCTAATTTCAGTCATACAATCTTCACTTACTTACCATTCAGATGAACATGACTTGGTTTCCTAGCCCATCTCAATTTGATCAGCTGGCTATTAGCATTAAATACCAGGAGTTATTTCTATCCCTAAAATATTCTATTGCAGCAGCTAGAGATGTTATCTCCAGCTAAAAATATCAAGCCCATAAAGTGAAATTCTTCATCCATATTAACTGTATCACAAAACATACACACTTTACTCAAGATTCCCATAACTTACTAAATTAACAGCAAGTATGTTCCTGCACAGTGTTAAAACCAGGTCTTACTGAATAGCCATTGCATAGATGAATTGTTGACATATGTTACCAGATGTTAAGAAATGGAAAGATCTTAGAGCTTATGAGCCTATTTGCTTTCAGGAATCCACCAACTTACATTTACAAGAATACAAGTACACACATGCAGCAGTTATTGCAAAATACAGGATGTGCTCTAAATACACACTTAGCTTTCCTCACTATGCATTATTTATGCAGATAGTTACCCACTAAAATAAATCAGAAAAATCCAATTGAGTTGTCCTTGATTTCTTAAGCAACAGTAACTGCAAATTAATACACTGGCAGAGCAAACTCGTGCTAGAACAGATGTATGATACACTCTACCAGAGTGCCTGCAAACTTTGCAAGACAGAACACCACATGCCCTGATTGCCTCTCTGAAGCTTTAGTCTGAGCATCAGTGATAAATTTTAATAATTATTTTACTTATTACATTTCCTTTCAGCTGCAGAGATACACATTTTAACTAAACTCTACACCATCTTAAAAATGTCCAATTTCTTAAAATCTTTTACATTATTAAGATGCTATAGCTAACTCCTTCCCTAGTACACGAGGACATATGTTCCTGCACTAGACAGCTTCACATAACCTTCCTCTGTAACCAGAAGCAAAGTAACTTGAAAGTATCTGCTCCATTTTAATTTGTTTTATTCTTCATCTTGTTTGCATATTGTGAATGTACTCCAAGTGTTTCCTCAATAAACATAGAGCTAGTAATCAGAATTGGTCAAAAGCTGAGCCTTCCAATGAAAACTGTTAAAAACATCTCAGTACTTTTTCTTAAAAACATTGTCAAGTCTCAAGTAATGGTGATTGAACCAGACTCCTTTGCAGTTGTTAAATCTCCCCTAATTTCTAAGCACCCTCCCATCTCTGAAAGCACATACAAGGAGGACCCATGGGCTGTTGTCGTTTTCACCACTGTCTTCCACAGCAAATGAAAACAGAACTGAATTGAAAGTGCAGTTTAAAGCTGCAGCACCAATGTAGTCAACTTGCTGTTACTTTTAAAAGCCTTTCAGATTTCATCACAAAAATCTCAGTATCAGAGATCCCTGGAATCTCACAGAAAATGCACACACACACAAGGTTTCTTGATTTCTCATGGGTTTTTTTCAGTGATGTACTGAAAACAGTCATCTTTTTTGTTCTACACATGCATCTGGAGACAAATTTCATTTCTGCACACTCTAAGGAGTTTAACATCTGAGCAGAGGAACACAGCTCTACAATTTCTCCAGGGCCAGGAAAATGCAGCAGCAAGCACATTCACCTTCACAAGGTTTTCAATGGGTTTTATTCCAATAGTTCAAAATAAGGTAGATAGAATGCTTTGAAATCACCTACAGAAACATGACAAATAACCTATGCATAATTTATACAGGTTTACTCCTCTTGAGGAAAGCAACAGTTCCATGTTCTGAGTCTCTAATACCTGCAGTGAGTAGGCGAAGCCGTAAACCTGAGGGTCCAGTTCCATCTCGCAGAACATCAACGTTCTCAGCATACACATTACCAAGGAAACAGCTGAGAGGCATCAAGGGAGCCCTGAAACCAATCACATAAAATGTGCATAGGATTCACTTCATCATCAAATTTTCCATCATCAAGCTGGTACCAGTTCACTGGAACAGAGCACGTTAATTTTGAAAAAGCTGTGTTTAACCAAGACTGAAGATTTTACTCTAGAAAACAGTAACAGCCTAAAGAAAGATATTTTCAATGGAAAGGCTGTTTTTCTGTTTATCAGTCTGTATATGCTCCTTTAAATTCACTGTTCTTACATGAATTCCTCCTCTGGGTGAATGACTTGAGCTACAAGTCAGGCTTTGAGCTCCCTCACAGACACACAGTAGAGCCCGATGTGACAATAAGTGCTTTCACTAAAGCCCACCATGTCACAGATGGGCACAGACAACAGCACTTTTCTGAAGTGCACTTATTTCTAATTAGGAGACAATGCCTGCATAAACAAGGTTCCCTTCCTTCTGAGCAGTAATCCAAGGATGTGTTTCTCTCCTGGCATTAAAACTCAGCTGTCTCTGCAAAATCTACCACCTTACCAGCTTGGATATTTATAAGCTGAAAGGAAGAATTTACAAAAGTTTCTTCAATTTTTCCTTGAGTAAGGAAATAATGTTATTAGAAAGAGCATCAGATGCTGTACAGTAAGTCACTGCTTAAAAAAGAAGACAGAATACAATACCATATAAAACATTAACCATATTAAAATATAACTAATCCAGTAGCATTAACACATGAATATTAGTTTTCTCAGAATCCTGGAATGGTTTGGGTTGGAGGGGACTTCAAAGATCACCTCGTTCCAACCCCTCTGCCATGGGAAGGACACCTTTCACTAGGCTATGTTGCTCAAATCCCCATCCAACCTGGTCTTGAAGACAGTGAGCTCAGACAAGTAACTGCAAATACATTGAATATATGGTATATTTCACATATGGCATATTCTATTATTTTTGTATAGCAGGAGTTTGAGACCCTTGCTAGGACCCTGCCATGACATACACAGTACCAATACACTACAACTTATGACTGCCAACACCAAGTTTGATTTGCTTTGGGAGAGGTCATGAACAAAGCTAAAATCTAGAGTGAAAACAGCCCAGCCACATGTCTTACTAGATTCATTATGTTTCCTATTTAATTAATTAATTTTCAGGTTAGTTGAACTTGCCTACTACAGCTGAACCAAGCTGATTTTATAGCAACATAAATCAAACCAAGGTCTGAGGACAACACCAAGGGAAATTTGAAAGAAGTCAATCTATAAAGGCATTCTGCATGTTACCAAATTCATAAAAGACCCAAGATGAGCTAAAAAAATA
>JAOXXN010000162.1:8859905-8875739 GCA_026770055.1 Myrmophylax atrothorax | reverse complement strand
TTATATTTAGCAATTGAAAAACACTAAATAGAAGAGCATGACCAGCTGTACATACTTGGTATCCTGCAGACTGTTTCCGTTGTAGATGTACATACGTTTCACAGTCGCGCCATGGGGAATTTGCAGAGAGGCCAAACCATGGGCAAAGTTAGGCTGTGGAAACACAAAGTCAGTCTTGTTACACAACACAGGAGACACTTCAGCTCAAAGGCAGAGATTACATCAGAAATACAGTATATGCTTACAGCATATGCAGTTCAAGTAAATGACTGGCCAAAGACAAAGGAAGGAAAATAACAAAAATCTCCATCCTTCTGGATGGTGTTTCTTTACATTCCACCACTCCTGGATTCCCAAGCTGGAGTGAAATGCTCATTACGTTTATCCATCAAAACATGGCATTAGTCCAACAATTAGCCATGGTGTGTTATTGAGAATTAAAGCTTTTTCTTGGTTTGATCACTAGCAGCCAACAATATCAAAGTACTTTTACCAGTACACTGTATCTAAGAAAACATTTGTTTTAAAGGAAAACAACTTTTTTCTTTCCCATTGCATTAATTTCAGTCTTTTAACATTTTTGCTGGTTTGCAAAATGCCTTTATCTGATGAATGGAAACGTGTTTACTAAATAGATTTTCCATTCTCCTTATCACTGGCATACTTATACATACTGTTTTGACAGGGATTTTGAGTGCTCCCAGCCAACAGAAAGCCTTCTAAGGAAGTCAGATTGACTGTTACCACAGAAGAATGAATTTCTTTCAGCTCTGATGATGACAGGACCTTCTTCAGGATCGAAAACACACTGCTGTCACCAGACAGAAAAACCCTAACTTTGTCACAGAACCAAGAAGCACAATATGCAATTTTTTGTCTGGTCTACTTTAGCAGGACATCACATAAGGTAGACAAAAGAAAAAGCATTCTTAGGAAAAAAAAATTAACGTAGAGCAATGACTTTCACTGCTGTAGGTATTTAGAAAATCTAAAGATGCCCTGATTTCAATTCTCTTCCTGAATTTGCCTAGAACATGAACACTGTTAGCTTTCTAAACGAGTCAAACTTCAGATTACTCTTTAACATATTCATGTCTTAGCAACAGAGCCACAGAAGTGTCTAGGCCTCATTTCCCAACAGAAACAGTGCCAGCAGGTTTACACATTCTCACCTGCAACTTGTTACCACTTATACAAAAAACTTCAAAGTTTTCTTCAGAGTTTTTTCATTTCCATAAGCAGAGATTACACTGCTTTGTAAGGAGTTTAGCATTCCTGTGTGAAGACTTTGGCTTTTCACTCTGTGCAAACAACATTTTACCAACCTCACTAGAACAACTGAATGAGAGATTTTGAGAACGCAAAATTATTTTCTCACTGTTCTAACAGTTTTATTTTAACATCCTTTACTTTCATGTGGTCCTGCAAGGAGCAGGGATTTGGAATCTATCACTACAGGTCATTTCCAATTTGAGATATTTTACTATCTTTTCAAATCTTTGGTATAACAATTGACTTTCTCAATAGCTTGGCTATTTCATTCATCAATGCCCTGGGAATTCTTGCATGAAAAACAACTACTTTTTGTTGGGACATTCTTTTTGTTTGGCTTAGCAGGTTTCTATTTACTGTCCAATATTTCTGAAACTCAGCTGTCCTTCACTACTGCTAAATACTAACTTGCCCTGGTTACCCTCCTGTTCTCTCACATGCCAACCACAACCACTAAAGTACTAGGCTGTGACATAAAATGTGTCATCATGCTGGTTATTTCTTCCCCTTTGTTTTGGTTCTCTATATACTCCTTTATTTTTAACTGGTAAGCCTAGATTATACAACTGAGAGCATTTCCATTCTCACACAACACAAGTTATACCTACATTTTTGTCATATAGGAGGAAACCACAGAGGACCTGATCTTGTTTCTGCTTTAGACAGTGATTTCCAAAGATTTCAGAGACCATAGTAATATGTTTAATTATTCAGTAACTCATCCAAACATTTGGTGAATATGCAAACAGGCATTACAAATAAAGCTCATTCATTTGGCTCACTAAAAGCACTTGTCCTGAAGGACACTTAAGATGAAAATGTATTTTATGAACTCTACCCTAGTTTAGTTGCATAATCACTTTGATGAGACTCAAAAATATCTGATAAAAGAACAGCCTCCCAGTAGATTGCTTAACATTTATGCATTTGCATAGACAGCACTCATATTTTTAGAAGACTCCTTTCAACAAGAGAATTGCTAGTCCCAGTTTATGATGCAAGCGGAGCCTCTGAGCACATCCCTTCTGCTGACAGGAAGTAAATTTTTAACTTTGAAATGGTTACATAGCATGAATAAGAACACAACAGAGGAGTTAAAATTCCTTTCAAATTACTGGTTTCTTTTGCTTGCAAAAGACAGTGAGAGACCATGTAGGTGATACTTTGCAAGCACCACAGAGGCAAAAAGACAATCCATTAACTAAGAACGATTGCTGACCTCGTATTTCGGAGTTTCAGTCCAAGAGTCTAACTGAAAAGAAAACGACAGTCCTCTGAAATTGAGGTGAAAGAGCTGCTCAGCTGAGTTGTACACTAAAAGAGAGAAGAAAGTAAAAACAGGGTTACCAAAATAATCTAAGAATTCTCCAGTTCACTAACAGGTCCTTTATCACCTCAGTAAATTTAATTAATCTCAAAATGCAGGAGGAACACAATTACACAGGACTACAATAGTTTTGCTTTTAATTCGTTGCAGTAGAAACACAGCAATAAGAGAAACTGCGGATTCATTAGAGTTGCCTCGGCAAGCCTGGAGGCACTATCTGTCCCTAATGATACAATTATACAACATGACACAATCAATTATACCACCTTAGTATCTCTAAAGTAGTTTAAACAGCCACTATTAGTACAAAACAATTCTGTATATTGTTATGTAAAACATTTTACAACGTTAACCAGAAATTCTTTTAGACAGAAGTGCACAGAACTGATAAATTCCTTATTCCACTCCACCAGGCAGCACATTCCTGAGTGGAAGGTCATAGGCAAGCTCACCCTGTGACCTCCACTTCCAGCTCCCCTCTCCAGAGGATCTCCCATGCCCAGATCAGCTACATGTGTTCCCCAGTAACACAGCACAAGAAGGAAATGCTTCAGACACAGGTCCTGGGCCGTTTACAATGACAATTAAAAATAGCCCCACCAGAAGCAGCAGTTGACTGGTCAGCTCCTACAAAGAGCACCAATAAATTAGAGCATGCACTGACTTCAGCAGTCATCACATCACCAGATGTCCTGATTCATTGCAATCAATTGCACAACATCAACTATAAACAACAATAAATGTCATCCCAGTACTCAGACTCCAACAAGACATACTGTTTAATAAGACTGTGGAAAGATTAAAAAACAACCCCAGAAAACTGGAAGCTTGGGAACTGTTCTGGGATTGGTGCTACAGACTTCAACCTATGCCCAGTAGCTGCCAAGGGAACAGTTTTCTTGGAACACACAGGAGCTGACAGCTCGAAACCACCAGAGGCTAAAAACAAAAGAGAAACCCTCCAACAAGGGAATTTGTTTTCTTCCACTTTACCAAAGGAAACAGGTTCAACACTCCCTTTTGTTCTTACAATTTTACATTTAAGATGACATAGCACAAAGACAAAATGCACATAAATAAATATTTTATTCCCTCCCTCCCAAAGTGTCTTTCAAATGTTTAACTTGAGACATATCACAAGGTATCTGGACAATGCCAGGCCATCCAGGATGGAAAAATAATAGTTGAGCAATAAGCATTAAGCTTTCAAAAGTTATCATTTGCCTTTCCTGCAAAATGTGCTGGTTAAGAATCTTTTCCATGCTTGTCACTCAAAGGAAAAAGTGTGGGGAGAGGGAAATGTTTTGTCCAGCAGGAAAATTACACAAATCTCTCTCACGTGATAAATTATGATACATCTTTTCCAAAGCCCACAGCCAGCTGGAGAACTGTTTTTCCCCTAGTCATGCCAAGTGTGATATCTGATTATACAAATCACATCAGTTCCCATCCCCAGCAATGTTTGTTGTTCCTTGGGCTTAAAGAGCACGGAATGTTTTTACTCTTAAGTCTCCCTCAAAACCATAGGTCACAACCACACGACTGAACAAGCTAAGGATTTTTTTTTTTATTTTTCTTATTTATCACACAGGTACCCTACAGAATAATTCCATTCAAAACTGCTTCTTTCCTGCTGCACTCAGAGGGGGAAGGGAGGGGGTCTGCCTTCCAGGAAGGCAGCAGAGTGTGAGCAGCTGGGAAGTTTCTGTAAAGCAGGATGGGACAAAGCCACCAACACCAGTTAAGGCTGCAGAACAGACACAGTTCTGGTAAAAGCAGAAGCAGCTCCAAAAGTCAAGTCTTACTGGTATCAAGCACAAGACTTTTCTTGCACCTCAGGGAAACCTCAGCAATCATGGAAGTCCAAGAGTTACAGAGCTTGAAGACACGAATCCCTTCCCCATCCTTGCAAAGCCACTGTGATAGGAGGGAAGGATGGGTTTTTTATTCTACCTTAGGGCTTCAGTTCAATCCCACAGCCCTGATTCATGCTGAATGGCACTCTGGCAAACAGCCACATCCATGAGGATTCAGGACAGGATGTGATTTCAACAGAACCAGTGGCAAAAGCAAGCACTTCCCAGCAGGAGGGCAGGTCAGAGAATCATGGAAATGTGGGCTAAAAAAAATCTTGGCTTTCACAAAGCTATTGACCTACAAAGTGGTCATATTTCAGTAAGCCCCATGACAAAGGTACTGCAATGTTTCAAACTAACATTAGCCAAAAAGTAATGAAGCTGGTTACACTTTTTCTGACTCTTCTCCTTTAAAACCACTGATCTGGCAAACCCAAAGCCACTCACTGAAGGTCGGTTTCAACATAAAACTGTTACTAACCTTTTGCAATACATTTTGAAACTATCACTGTATTCTGTTACAGGAAGGTTCTGCTGCAACTACCTTCATTTTACGTGAAAGACAACACTTTGTGTGCAATTCTAGTGGAGGTTAACAGAGATAAATGACAAAATACATTCAAAGTGCTTGCACTGGAGTTCTGGAGCAGTACATGTACTGGTTGCATTAAGAGGAAGGTTTCTCCCACCTCAGCTGCAATTTTTGCAGCACATGAAAACACCATCACCATCCACCCCACATTCTGAAAACTGTTCTGTTTTTTTCACTTTTTTTGTTTTGGAAAACACAAAGGGGAAAAAAAAAGTTATCAAAGACCTGTGTTGCATAATACAGTTGAAGGTGTTTCTGACAGGCAGCTTAATATAAAGCATTCACTTCTGCTAAGTAGGCTGCTAATGGAAGAAATATCTTTCCAAGGAGGAAGCTGAATAAGCAAATACATTAGTGAAATGGTAATAGAGGCCAACATTTTAATAAACAAATTTTCATATCTACATGTCTTTAGATGAAAAGATGTTATGAAAAACTTGCATGCTTGTTTCATCTGATGATAGTTTTCTTAATTAAACATGACAGGTGCACAAGATCTGCAAATGCAGCACAAAGACACATGGTGCCAAACTATGTTTTTAAGCACTTGCATATGATTGTATGCAGTAATAAAACATACTATCACTACCAGAAGCAATGCTTATAGCTGGGTATGTATTTTTACAGTTCATAATACAATTCTGGAAGTGCTTTGCCTCTAAATATTTGAAAATAAACCATCATCATGTAACAAGCAAAAATTATAAGCTGTCCAGTATATGGAACCACTTTTATCCTTCTTTGATTCTATAGTCTCCTGTACACACTATTTTCATAACAGATATAACCACAGATCTCAATTTCTGCCTAAGAGGAAATGTAAAGGTCATGTGCAAAGTTTAAAAAGGCTAATTCTGGTCCTTGGAGTATCATGGGCAGAAATCCTCCAAGTTTTATTTATCTCAATTTGATATTCATGTACTACTGCAGGCTTTTATGCAATGATACTGCTTAAGCCACATGACCCTCCACAGTTAATAAATCCTGTTCTGTAATGTGCAAGAGATTGTCTGCGGAGAACAGAAACAAAGACTGGATATGCAATCGCCATCCATCACAAAGAACACTCGCCTGTTTGGGATCAGCCTGACTACTGCAAATGGACTGGGTCAAGCTAAAAATAGAAAATGAGGCTCTAAAAACAGTATCTTGCCTATATGGAGTTAATGTTCTTTCTTGTTGTGCCATGGGGCTCCATTTCTTGAAGGTTCCCAGGCAGTTTAAGTAGAAATATCCTCTTCAAAGTTTCACCACTGGCTTACTTTCATCACCTAACAAACCCCTCAAATACACTCTCCATTTTCCTATATAAACAAGCAGCTTAAAGGCAGTTTCTTCCTCCTACAGAGATGGTGACCAGCCAAGTAGCAGTGCAGGAGTCAGAATGGGTTCAGCCAGGTTAAACAAACTTGTTCTGGTTCTGCTCATGCTGTATGTGGGCCGACTTCACACCTCCCAGTGCTCCCAGTTACAGGAGGGAGGCACAGGGAGGTGCAAACCAGTTACACACAGGCTCAGATCTGCCCCTGCCCTAGCACAGAGCCTGAGCAAACAGTGCTGGCTGGCTCTGCACAGAGATCAGCTCAGATGTCTGTATGTTCATGGTATACACACTCCCCAAGGACACTGGAGAGCTGACCACGCACACGAACGTGTAAGAACAACAGCAGCAACAACAAAGCTCAGAGTTTTCTGTACTGGCAGTTCAAAACAGATCTTTAATGACATCTGAATACCCCATTCTGTGCCAATGACTCTCTGCCTCACCACTCACTTTACAAAAAGTCATAACTGAACTCACACTCCATTTCACATGATTTCCCAGCTGTAAGAATGCAACCATTCTGGAACACAACTTCAGATCATCTGATAATGGAACTGCCCACACGCTGCTCTAGGCAGACATACAGGAAAGGTTTCCTAAAAAGAAGTCTGTCAATCTGAGTGTGCTGCTCAGGAACATTTTGGCTTACCTCCTGGATGTGTTGCTCCAAATGACTGATCAATTTGTTCTATGGTTGGAGCAATTGCCTGAGAGTTAAAATGGACACCACTGAAAAAGGAAAAAAATCATCTGTCTTAAGAATACTGAACAGATGCAACAAACATTTATTAATGGCAATACCACACTTAAATTGTAAGAAATGTCCAAGACTGAAGAAAAGAGTAAACTGCTAATGTGACCAAGTGCTATATTCAAGAAAGGATAACTATATATACTCCTTTATGACACCTATTTTGTTTTTTTTTAAGAATAATTGAAAAAATTAATTCAGGTTTTAAAAAAATAAGTGAAATCAGCCACTCTAACCAAGAAGACATCATGGGAGGTCTTAAATCACTTACCAATATTTTAACTTCACCTTAGTCAAGTCATAAACTTCAATCACCTGAAACACAGGAAACAGAAACATTATCACACTTCACACATTTGCAAATCATTACAAAAGCAAATTCTCATCAAAGGCAAGACTAGCCAGTACTGCTCACCCCCCTTCTTACAGAGCCCTGCCAGGATAAATCACGTCAGAGATCCAACCACAAACACTGACCCGGCAACTGCACATCTGACACAGGTACTGAACCATTCTGGGTTCAGCAGAACCTCCACACCCCGTGCACACCAGCACTGCCTGCAGGAAGCAGCATCTTCACTGACACCCAGCACCTTGATTTCTACCAAGTTTACTCGTAACCAAATTCAAAGGAAGGCAATAGCAAAGATCAGCTAATTAGGGAATCCTCTAATGAATGTCAAACAGCAGGTCATTCCCGGGGTTGCTCCTGTTACCCTGAAGAACAGCTGTGCAGGACACCAAGTCCTAACACTGACTGTTACAACCTTTCAACTCCTTCTGAAGTAAAAGAGGAACACAGCAAGACTAAGCAGTAGTATTCCATTTCAGTACTGCATAAAAGAAACATCTTGCAATCTTGCCAAGCATTACAGAAGACAATCAGAAGAGCAGCCCAAGAGAATCAGAGTAAGTTGTAATACCTAGTTCTGATATTTATTAAATGTTTTAGACCTTACTGAATATTCCAAGGGATGGATCCTTTGTTCCGAATACCTTACTCCAAACACACATCTGAGACTGATTTCATATGATTTTGATGTGACTGTTACTGGATTTTGAGGCTACACTGGGCTTTAAGCAGATCATTTTTGCCAAGATGGACCAATGGAAGCTTCTTCTACCCTATATATGTGTCTCTGTGTTAGCAGGAGAAGAAAACACATAAAGCACATCATAACTGCTGCAAGGAAAAAGTAAAGCACTTTTTATTGTTTTGTATAATCCTCCAACAAATCAATAGATTTAGAAAGGACTCACTCTTCAGCTAGAGAATAAAGGAGCATTCCCCAGGGGGCTTGCTACCAAATGTGGCTTTAAAGCCTAAAAATATCACCAGCTAAGAAGGAAGTCTTGGTTTTGGGAGATGCCCAGCAAATAACCATAAATAAAACAACTTGCAATGTTTAAACCACTATATCTATATATATTCATAAAAAACCTAAATCAACATTTAATGACATTTCAGAATATAAGCAACAAGTAGAGCACAAAGCAAGTAACACATTAACATTCTGGCAGAACCAACACTAAAGAGCAAACAAATTTTTCTTCTTAATAAAATACACTTGGAATTATGCTCCTTGGAAAAACCTGGTTATCTAGTATTTTCTTCAAATGCAGTTTGACATGTCCAGGTTTCCTTTACTGCACAGCCTGTTAAAAAACAAAGACTACTTTTATGAAAAGCTAGGAATGGTTTTACATTTTTTAGTGCCCTTGCGCATCTTTTCCCCCCACAAAATGTTTCCGAAAATAGAGAACCAGCCCCACCCCAGATCCAGTTTTGCAGCCACCACTGCAGGGCTCTGGCACTCTCCTCAAGTTCTGCTCAGACTGCAGTGGTGGAAGACAAAAGGAGGAGCTGAACAAGGAGCAGTGCACAAGGAAGAGTGCATTGCACAAACAAGGCTGCCCACAAGACAAACACCCCGAGAGCAGCAACAGGCACCAGTTTGCCACCCATCCTCCTCCCATGAGTCAGACTGATCTATTAATGTCAACGTTTCTTTTTACTAACAGCAGAGGAAGAAACAAGCACAACTTAGCAAAAATTAATGGCAGTCAAAGGATCTCATAAAGTCATGAAAGACATATATGAAGAACAGGCCATAGCACTAGAAAAGGTTTCCTTTCCTAATTTACAGAAGTGACAGTGACAAAAGGATTGATATGATTCTTTCTATGATCAGAGAACAAAAACTGGGAAGACCAAGGACTGCTTAGAGATGGGTTTACTGCACAGTCAGAAGGCAGTTGTTTTAAACGAATAAAACCTGATGTTTCATCACACTCACTGGTGTGAGAATTACTACTAAGACTCAAAAACTTCCAGGTGTCTACTAACCAGCAGTAACAGATCAATACTGAAATTAACTCTTTTTCCACTTCAGAAGGAGCACACGTGAGAGATCTTGATGTTAAAATTCATGGCAACG
Source organism: Myrmophylax atrothorax (assembly GCA_026770055.1). Lineage (NCBI taxonomy): Eukaryota > Metazoa > Chordata > Aves > Passeriformes > Thamnophilidae > Myrmophylax > Myrmophylax atrothorax. The sequence goes on along the minus strand of JAOXXN010000162.1, from coordinate 8,866,179 downwards.
TTTCAGAACCTGGTTCTGGATCTACCAATTCACATTAGTACCACCTGCAGTGCTTTGGCTACTGAAGGTCAGTTGAGAGATTATGTACAAGCTATTCCCCATTCCCTGAAAAAGGGAGGAAACTTCTGAAGGAATATTGCTATGACTTTATTCCTGCACCAGCTTCTTTGGAACTGTCAATACTTTCCATTTTAGTAGCCTGTATTTCAATCTCTTTTCACAGTCAAATCTAATAGCAAGTGTGTATTAAAAAAACAAACCACAAAAAGGAGAGAAAAAAGTCCTCCTGATTTTTCCAGTTTTGCTGCTGCTGAGCAACACTGAAAACAGTCACACCATCTTAAAAACCAGGCATTACTTACTCTACACCTACACTATCCTTTAACAAGTCCTGCTGCTCACTGCTGAACTGATCCCACCGAATGTCTCCTGTAAAGCTTCCTGAACACTTTTACAAGTGTAAGTTTGCACAGCACTGCAGCATTTACACAGCCTGACTTTTCACAGTTCAAACAAACAAAAGGTGTCACCAGACCACGGAACCACAACATACCAGAAGAGACTGGTTTTCCTGTATTCTTATTTTTGAAACAAACTTAAAAACACATACCAGAAGAATCTGAGTTTTCTATTTTTAATTTAAAACATTATGGAAAAAAGACAAGAAAGGCTCTTGGTTAGTTCTCAGCACACTGAGAGCTGAAATGACAAAATCAGACCCTCAAAAATTGGAGATAAAGAGACAAGGCTATACTAGTTACAGCATTTCAAAAACACTACAGGATGGCAACATTCAAAAAAAGGTAAGCAATTAGGCATTTAAATGATTACGCCAGTTCTATCTCCTTCAGAATTAAATACAGTTAGAAATATTATCAGTGTAATCTACATCTATTGTATGGAAAGATCCACTTGACAAAGAATTTTCAAGATAATCTCTTAAAAATTTTAAGTTCACATACACAATCTGAATAATTAAGTTCAAAAACTTGACAAAAATAAAAATAGCATTATTACAAAATGACTTCATGAACAGAAACTACCATGAGGCAATTACAAACAGAAATCTGGGAAAAAAGGTGCTCAATTATGCCCCAGATGAGCTCAATTTCAACTGAAAATTGTTCTTCAAAGTCTGTATTTTAATAGCTCATGTAAAAGAAATTTTGAAAAGAACAAGCATACTATGGTGTTACAGGTTAGCAAAGTAAGCACTTCCAACAACTGATCTGGGTTGCTGTTGAACAGTTTAATACATATGAAGTACCCAAAGAGCTCAAGTTTCAGTTGGTAGCACACTGCTACTCTCTTACAGTGAGTTTGGGGATAAAGCACCAGGCTGAACTTGATTTTAGACACGAGTGAGTAAAGAGCACAAGGCTTCACCCTTCACTGTTCCAAACCCTGGAAATGAGGATTTGAGCAACATATTCCAGACTTACCTTAAGGATAAGCATTCCACTTTTTACTATTACATTTAACCCCACACTTCTGCTTTACAATATTAAATGACACAGCAGTTAGAGCAGTTCACTCTCACCCAATTAGCCAAATCAACACCTGAGCAATTAGGTCACAAAAGAATTTACGCCCACCAGGTGAGAAGCACAGTGACAACTGTTCAGCACTGCTGGTCCTGCTGAAAGGACCACCCCGGATAACTAAGAAGTTACATACAGGTATTTTAAATGCTTCATTTAAGAGCTTTTCAAAATTTTGTACTAATCTAATCATACCCTGCAGTCCCACAGTTGTTGATTTTGTATGGACAAAAACACATCACTCTTCCATTACAGATATTTTGCAAAGATAAATGTCATGGAAGGGGAGTGACCAGCCTGCCTTTTATGCTGCATCTTACCTACACAAAGCATCCCAGAGAGAGGCAAACCAGCACCTGGTCACCTAAAGCACAAATGCAGAACTGAACACATGGATTGCAACAGGCCTGAATGTGGCCTTGTAGTGGAAATCACACACCCACAAGTTCTCTGAGAAGTTTGTGAAAATTACAAATAGGAGGAATTTTAATTTCCTAAATAAAATGGCAGTGCAGGTAAAAAAACAACCTGGGCAGAAAACAACAGTGTCTGGTCTGCATTAACCAATTATTTGATTACGAATCCAAGGTTTAGTTTTAGTAAGGGCCATCTGCAGTTTCTGTGCAACTTGAGACAAGATGAGCAAGTGAGACCACACTGGACCATCACACTCCTCTGGCACTCAGACTGCCCCCAGCACAATGTTAAAGTACCTAAATCCTATAACAAAGATTTCAACTTCAAAGTGAAGAAATGAAGTTCATAATCACAAGAGAGCACTAAATATGTGACAAACTACATGTCTGAAAGAACCACATACTTATGCTCCGTTAAGTGTCAATATACCCTAGAAGTTTTGGGTTACATTGTCTGGTTGCAAGGAGGGTGTTTTATTACCTTAAGTCTCTGATTGAAAGCATCAAACAGCAGTTTGATTCCATCCTGAGTCAGGTTAAGGATGAGGTCATGGCTAAGAGGTGACTGTAAAACAAAAAAGGCTGTTAGGCTTTTAATTTCAAGGCTTCTTTGTTAATATACATATACACATCACTGTGAAAGTATAAATGGAAAAACAAAACTGCCTCAGAAAACCACCACTTACTCAAGAAACAAGCATAACTAAAATACATTTGGCCAAACTTCTCGACTCCTTCAGTTTCCTTATGAAAAAGAAATAGCAGTGCCTGTCTGAGATCTGCACACTGCAAGAACTCCCAAAAGGGGACTTTGTCCATTACTTTAAGAGGGCGAAAAACAAAAAACCTCAAAACAAAGCAAGCCTCACCCCCCTATTAAAATACAAAAAGAAGCGCAAAAGAATCAACACCTTAAGAATTAACATTCCAAGTTTAGCATCTGAGACATCACAAGGGGAGCCTGTTGCATTCCTGGCACACAAAAATAACAGCCCACCTCACCAAGTCTCACATCAGAACCAAGAATGTGTTTGACAAAGAGATGGTGAGAGTGCTTTGCACTTCAAAAAAATCAAACTGTCACAGCCTTTTTCAGGCCTCAAAAGGAAGTTTTCAGACTCTTTATGTTGTGAATTTAGGTTTCCTTAGTTACTGTGAATCATAACAACTAAAGGCTTAATTTGCAGTCTGATGGAGTCAATAGGAGACATTCCACTGGCTTTTTCCTGGTGTCTGTGAAGGCTCTGTGCCCTCCCAGCCTGAGGCTCTGGGGAAGCTGCTCAATCACAGTCAGTTCAGCTGTTTGATCATGTACCATCTAAAGTACATTTGCTTCAAAAAGCTCTGCCTGTCTCCTTAGAGGAGAAAAAAGGTTGAATAACAGGAAAGCAGCAATATTCATGCCCCAGAACTGCACCAAGCAGTTATCCAGCAAAAGACAGAATGGGGATGGGACATCTGGGGCACACAAAGGCTTCTACAGTGGGCAGAAACACCCTGTTATGAATTACACATAAGCTATCTTATTTTGCTCCACTGGGAGAAGTTCTGGGGTTTGAGTATCAGAAGTCCAATTTTCATACTAAATTCTCACCTCTTTATTCTCACAGCAGCACTATCTTCTAGCCTGGGTATTTCTGAGCATTTTCACATGCATTTCCCAAACCATGCAATCAGACCCTAGACTTCACACCACTAGTCAAAGCAAGCCACAGGGCTTTCCATTCCCTGGGATGCAGATTTCCTCTTCCCCTTGATCTCTGCAGTAGCTTTTCCTGAAGCTGGATCAGTTTGAGCTCATCTTTCTTGAACACCAGTGATCCAGCTGTAAACTGGATCTTCCACAGCACAGTCACATCAATGGCTCACTCTTGCTGCCAAACCTTTATGGTGCTGTGTACAACTGAAGCAGCTCCGCAATGAACTCTGAGCTTGAGATAAAAAGATCTAATGTTGATCCTCACAGTCTGTTTTTAAATCCCTCATAAATCTAATTTAGAAAGGCTACAGACAGAGCAAAAAACCCTTGTAATACTGTATTCACATACACCAACAGAGTTGTTCTGACACAGGACATGCTTTGCGTTTCACTGGTTTCTAAGCAAAATTTTCATAAGGTTATTCCAAAATTAATGAGAGCATCAGAAGTGTTTTTGAGTGGGTGGGAAAAAACCCCCAAACATCTAAGGAAAAGCCTGCTAATTAGTACAGCAGATATCTTCTGTTCTATGCTGGCATACTTTCTAATAGAAAAAAAAGTTTCAAGGGCATAAATTTGGTTCATGTGACTTCTAATACACAAAATAAAACCTCAAGTATGAAAGATGATGCCAAGAAGCAACAGGAGAGTCTTTCCCGAAGGAAGCATCACAGATGTGCAGTTATAATCTACATAAAGATACAGGAAAAACTTATCACTAAACAATCCCATTGACAACAATCCAGAGGAAGAAAGCTCAGGAAAACAAACAAAGGCAATTAAGTACTCTGCTTAAACTGACCAAAAAGGAGTTAAAATTCTTTTATTCACAGAAGAAGATTCATCAAGCTTTTCTGGCACAGTTTGGGCATCCCATTAATGCCAAGTTAAAGACAGCACTGTGGGCAGATCTAATTGCATTTAATTGCCATATAAATTTTTGAAAGGAAATACTGCTGGAGTTCCAGGATCAGAAATTCAGTGCTTTAGATGCAACATCTTTAAATAACACTTGATCACTATGCTCAAAGACATTCTTTCACCAACCGAAGAGGAAAGTCATGAAGGCTATTCAGGTACAGTTTAGCTGGATAGAAGTTGTGCATGGCAAAGTTTATTTAAAGCTTTGAATCTTCTAAGAGCTGAGCTCTGTGCTCAGCTGCTAATGGAGTGCATGACACTCTGCACGAGGGCAGGGACAGAGCCAGACAATCAACTGCAGGCCCTGAGTGGAGTGTGACAAAACCTGCACCACTATCAGGCACTGAATTGCAGTAATATACAGAAAAAATATAATCAGCTCAACTATTCCAGGAAGTTGAGAACTACAATTTTGTAGGACTATGTAGACATTAAAAATATCTTTACCTTCATTACAGTTTGGGGGGAAACCCCTAACCCTGCCCTCCACAGACAGAATTAAAGTTCAGTGCACACAGTCAAGCACAAAGTATCTTTCCAAGAGGTGTAAAAAGTCAAGGAGTGGTACAACTTGCTTTCTAGTGCTGGACCACCAATCCTTCTGTAATTCAACAAATCTGAGTCCAACAGGAATCTCATCATTTATCTGAGCAAACCCAGAAATAATTTGAATGCACTGTGGTAGGAAAAACTAAAACCCTCCAAAGAATACTAAAAACCAAGGAATGCTTTCACTGCCAGACGGATGCTCCCATGTATTAAGTGCAAGAGGCCAGATATTCCATTTGCAATTCAGTCATCACAAAACCCATAAGTCTACATAATGTGAAACAAAAGAAGGATAACTCATTTAAAAATATGAAGTATATGCCCAGCAGTGAACAGAGTCCATGTTGTTCTTAGCCATTCCATATTCACTGCAAACACAGAGGCCTCAATCCATACTTTGATACAGACTGACACTCTACCAGACTTTGCCCTTTCCTGATGCCAATATGTTATTTACAAGGTATGGATTTCATCTTCTGATTAACGTGCATTTCACATGAAACACATGTGGAGAGTCACAATCCTCCTTCGTCCCATCCCCTCCTCCCTTACACAGAATAAAGGTGGGGGTGTAACACGTTGTACTTGATCTAGCAGAGAGGTTTCACTTCTAGTTGCCTTTCTGATGGGAGTCAAACTTAATGCTTAGTTCTGAAGAATGATTGAAACATCTATAGCTGGTTTAAATCGTTGCATCCACTTTCTCCAGACAAAATTGCAGATGCAGTGAGAAACCGTGGAAGCTTTTTGGGGGGTTCATCATTACTGAGCCAAACACGCAAGCAGGAAGTAATGAGCGATTCGGATCTTTAAAATACTGCAACACTTGATAAAGTAAATAGACTAGAACTAAATTATCCAGCTAATTACATAACATTTCACTCCTTAAAGGAAAAACAATGCCACCCCACCACAAAACTGACAGCTGTTAAATCACTGCACCCTGCTGAGCATTATTACACTTGAAACTGTTACAAAAGCCACATCTCTGATGCCGTGGCAATAATTTGGTGTAATTCAATTTCAAGCAGCCCCACAACTGATGCAACATGTACATCAGGACGATGCAGACCTTAATTCTAGGACACAGTGAGGTGCATTTCCTGGCCAGCCCATGCACTACTCACCTGCTCACTGTAGAGAACCTG
>JAOXXN010000162.1:8827484-8854413 GCA_026770055.1 Myrmophylax atrothorax | reverse complement strand
AGTCCCGCCTGTGCCGGGCAGGGGAAGGCGGAGGGGCCGCGGGTTCGAGTCCCGCCTGTGCCGGGCAGGGGAAGGCGGAGGGGCCGCGGGTTCGAGTCCCGCCTGTGCCGGGCAGGGGAAGGCGCAGGGGCCGCGGGTTCGAGTCCCGCCTGTGCCGGGCAGGGAAGGTGGAGGGGCCCCGCCTGTGCCGGGCAGGTGTCACACCTACGGGACGGGCCATAATTACACCGCTAAACTCGGGATTGAAAAAGAAAACAACCAGCCCAAACCAACCCAGTTGCATCCAGTTTTTCCTGTTGAAGGGCCAGGGCGTGGGAAAGGGGAGGTGAGGAGAAATTAGTCAGTGGCACGAGTGAAGTTGCGGGACTGACTCAGGAAGGAAGTCGTAAAGAGGTCCTTGGCTCTGCAGTGGTGTTTGAGCCACCCCGGGGCTCTGATCCTAAGGAAGCCCATGTTTCCCTCGGGATGTACCCAGAGCCAAGGGGGCACTGAACTCTCCCAGGATGTGCCGCCACCTTGGCCACCTCGGCCACCTCGGCCACCTCGTGTCAGACCATCACTCAATTCAACAGTGGAAACTTGACTAAGATGAAAGGCACCAGGTCAAGCCTTGCCTGGATAAGCAGAGAATTAAACATGAATGAGAAACCCCAAGGATACAGATCCGTGCCAGGCTCATGCAGAGTGACACCCCTACTGGAGCAGGGCTGCACAAGGGTGGAAAGTCAAGGGGACACAGAGGGTGTGGAAGGAGCTTTAACTCTTCCTGATGGCAAGTCGACACTCCAGGACGTGCAGGGGCTGGGGGAAGATGCATTTTTTTCATGTTTATTTGAGATTGGCAGCAGAAAAACCTCTCCTTGGGCAATACCCACCTCCCATCTCCTCTTCTCTGCTCTGTCCCAGCCTGACCCCACCATCCGTGTGCTGCCCACCTGCCCCATCCCACGTGCCCACCATGTCCCAGCAAGGTCTGCAGCACACCAGCCTCGTCACATGGAATATCCCACAGCAGGACAGGAAACATCAGTCAAGAACACCCATCAGGCAGCCAACCACAGCCATGGAAATTTGGGGATCTTGTATGTAAAAGAAAAAATAAAGTGTGTGGGGGGGAAATCAAGCATAATTCCAGATCCTTCCCACAGGCAGAGCAAGCCACCAGTGGCAGGGGGAATCAAAGCCTTAAAAAGAAATCCCAGTCACATTTGGGAACAGGACCTTGTACAGGCTCTGCTCTGAACACCGTGTTTCTCAGCATCTCTCTTCAGGTCACAGAGCTGTCAAAGCAGGTGACATTCTAATGTATATGGCATGGAGCAAGCCCTAGGGAAATTAGCTTTCTCTTGAAGTCAGCTGCATGTTGCTCTATTTATTATTCATGCCTTGCTTGCTTTTTTTTTTTAAATCCAAGCATGGTGACATCTTAATATGCTAAAAAGCACAGAGGTGCTTCCAATGTTTCCCCTTCACTCCAGACCTCTGACACATCTTTATTGACTCAGAAAGAGAAATTAGCCTTTCCTCTCCCGGGAGCACAGGCCACCCACTCTCTCCAAATCACTATATATCTATTTTATATATATATATATATATATACACACACATATACACATATATATGTATGTATGCATGTATGTGTATATATATATGTATGTATACAATATCTACACTTTATTTATATATATATTCATATAATACAATAGTGGGAAAAAAGAATTTATTTCTGAGTGTGCCTCTCCCATATCATCCATTTTCACACATCAGCCCAGACTCCAGCCTGAGCAGAGGAGGTCTCGGTGCTGCTGAGGCTGAGGCTTTGCTCTTTAAAACATTCACCAGTGTATTGGCAAGGGGCAGCCACCCAGGGAGTGTGCCAGCCCCTTCCACATCTCTGAGCTTAAAACACACCCCTGACATAACCAAGAGGGCAGAGCAGAGTTGCCGGGGGCAGGCAAGGACAGTGGCACGGAACAGTGTGAGGTGTTTCTGTGTTTCCTGGTCAATGGCAGTGACTCCACAGGGTGAGGAGGGAGGTCCCAAGCACAGGCAGAAATCGCAGCTGGCTGAAAATCCCACCACTGGTCCCAAATGAGAGCAAGTACAGGCACAGCTGAGATGGAGCATCTCCTTGCACCCATGCCCCCCACTGAGACCAAAATGTCTCCTTCCCTGGACAGGGGAATACTCTCCCACGCACCTAAGGCGTCCTCTCTGGTTTCCTTTCAGACCACATTTCTCATTCCACCGACCAAGACAAGAAGAAACCAAACCTGAAGTCACAGAAGGCAGAATACCCACCCAAGGCTATTTGCATGCTTGTTTGCATGTTTGTACCAGCTTGAGCGTTTCTTTTTCAGCCCTTGGCTTTAACAGCAGCAGCAGGGGGTGGTTTGCACAGACAACACCAGCTCCACAGAGAAGCTAGAGACCCCCAGGGTCACCCCCATCTCCTCAGACACATCCCTCTCTACCTTGCTCCTCTCACCTGGAGAGCCTGTCCCATTGGAGGTCCAGCTGCAAGCTGGCTTGGGTCATTGTTTTGGCACAGCTGAGCCAGCAGTTATGAAAATTCCCAGCTCCTCCCAATACCTTTTCTGCCCCAAACCCATCAAGCACCAGCCAGCTGCCCGAGGGGATCTGGGATGTTTTCCACTCAGCTCTGTGCTGCAGCTGCGCTCAGGGCAGGGAGCAGCTTTGTCTGTGGGGTGCTGGGATTGAGCCACCTTTGAGTGCCCCCACCATGGAACCAGAGTACCAAAGGTGCTGAGTAGGGACCAGTGTAGGCAGCTGAACACAGCCCCCCTCCCAGAGTGACTGGAGAAGCCCCACAGGCTCCCAAGGGACTCCAGGCAGGATGGCATTTTCAAGGCAGATTGGGCAAAGCACCATCATTTCAGCAACTGCTCTTGACAGGCAAAAATTAAATTTTAAAATAATAAAATTACTCTTCTCTCTCTCCAGTTTATGGAGCCCTTATTGGAAAATATCCAAATTTGGCCCCAGGGCTCAGAAAGCAATGTGCAGCTTTCTGAGAATTATAATCAATTTTTAAAGCCTGGCTCAGTTAATGTTTCTGACCGAAGGAATGGCAGTGGGTGCATCCATCAGAGACAATCCACGTTCCCTGCTACCAAAACCTTGCGGTGCCATCACTTTTTGGGGTGAGAGCAGCAGCTATAGGGAATTACCAGATTTTTACTTTATTTTCCTAAATTCCACACATCTGTGGGGAGATGTTGGTAGAGAAGAGCTGAGCTTTGTAATCCAGCCAGTCAAAAGAAAGGGGGAAAACGCAAAAGTTACCAGGAGGGACCAAAAACTCACCAGGGCTCGAGGGTGGGATGTAGCCCTGCGTGGGGAAACGCTGGGCGGCTGAGAGCGAAGGAGCGCTGCCCTCTCCCGACCGGACTCAATAGCGACACAGATCAGATCTGTAAGGAAATCTGCCCTGCGGCTGCCCAGAAAAATGGGCTGGAAACAGACCCAGCCTCGGCAACACTGGTTCAGTTGAGAGAAAGATATTTGCTATAAAGCCGTGAAGTTGCTCTGATGGTTTTTTTTTTTTTTTCTTTTTTGGAGGTGCATTTCCCGCTGCAGTTTTGGATTGGCAGTGAGGAATGGGATCTAAACAGCGTTGGCAGCTCCAAGGGGAAGCCTTGGTCGTGTGCTGGGGGGGAAGTGTTGGGACTTGCCAAGGAGAGTTTATCCCACCTCTTCAAGGGGATTTATCCCACAACCAAGAGCTTCGGGTCGCACCGAGGTGGGCAGTGCCCCATCAGTGCCAGGCTGGAGGTCCCCGGGTGGGCAGGGGCTGGGAACACCGACCCCGGCCTCTCCCAGGGGAGACCCCTGGCTCTGTTTTTCGCTGGCTCAGCACTTTTGCCCTCCTCGCCTCGCTGAGCACGCCCTGCCTTGCCCTGCCGGGATGGTTTCAATCACCCAGAAACCCGCTGGAGCGGCGGCCAAGCTTAACACGGGCAGGATGTGCAGCGTCAGCACCATGCCGGGGTCCGAGGAGCTGCTCTGCCCCCGCAGGGGTGGTGGGGCAGAAAGCGCCTTTTTCCAGCGGGCCGGTCGCCTGCACACGCACAGCCTCCAGCACTCGTGAGCCCCGTCCTGAGCCCCCCCGGGTGCGACTCTCATGCTCCAGGGAGAGCATCCTGCTCCCTGCTGGGTGTGCTGCACTCGCAGCCGTGCAGCCCATCCAGAATAAAGGTTTTTGAAGTGATTTTGTTCCTGGCCAGGGGGAGGGAGCTGATGTGTACCTGGCACGGGCTGGGGAGCATGGCAAGCCTTTGGTACGTGCTTTGCCTCCTCAGGAACACGGTGGTCACCAGCATCACTTCTCACATGCCAGGAGTTGGGTTCCTGGCAGCTGCAAAAGCTCCTGTGCATTTTTGCACTGCGTTTCATGTCTGGAGATATGTGGAAACGGGACGCTCCCGGCGCTCACCGGAGGATGCTGAGGTGTCCTGTTAAACGCTGACCCAGAAGAAGCGCAGCCGGGATGGCTCGTGCTCCACACAGGGCATTTTACAGGGCTGGGGCGCGGGCAGGGGCTGGGGAGGAGGGCCGGATGGATGGGCATGGAGCGCTCCCGAGAGGGAAAGGGAGCCGTGGTAAAAGCTGGCGATGGGAGGGGCTGTTCACCGCAAGGCAGCCGTTCCCCTGCATCGCCCCGGCTCGACGGAGCTCCGCGGCCGGCACGGGGACGTGCGTTTCGCAGGATATGCTTTAAAAGCTCTGATTCTTGCAGCGCTAGATCTAAATTGGCTTCGGCTTCATTAGAAACAGATACGCTGGTTTCTCTTTCCCCCTCAGGATGGTTTAGCCTGGGAGACACTGCCAGGCGTGGGCAGCGGGCAGAGGTGATGCTTATTCGGTCCTTCCCAGATCAGTCATCACAGAGCCACCAGCGCCAGCGGCTGCAAGAGGATCGTCCCTCCAGTGAGCTGCTAGCCATTGCATCGTCCCTTTGGCTGTGCAGCCAGGCATTTGGGGGTTTAATCATGCATTGAAAAAATTCGTGGGAAAATTCACCCTGGGGCAAAGCACAGGGATTCTATAAAAATAAAATAATTTAAAGCACAGGTTTGTTTGGGTTTTTTTTAAAATAAGTAAAGGATGAATTTGGGGATTCTAGAGAATCCCCAAACCCCTTATTCCCAGGGTTTATGGAGCCAGGAGTTCTGTGCAGGTGGCAGGGCTTTCATGTGGGCTGTTTCACCTCCAGAGATGTTTCCAAAATGGATGTTTGAGTGTCAGAGCAAATGATGAGGAAGGGCCATGGAGCAAAGTGCATGAGGAGGGGGACAGAAGGGTCAGCCCCCCACATTAGCCTGCACCAGCCCTGGTGCTCAGGGTTTTGTCATTTAGTGTGAGATGAGTCAGAGTTGCAGGGTCCCTCTCGGAGCCTCTGAAGATCTCTGGCTGCCCATTCTGTCACTGACCTTCTGGTGAAGGAGCAGTGTGGGAATCACTTGAATCTTACTCGATGTATAGAACCAACAACAGATACTTCCTGAGCCTCCCTCTCAGTGTGATGCCCTGTGGTCCTGCTGGTTCATCCTGCCCTGGATGCAGAAGCAGAGGACAGGAGTCCAAGAGGGTTTGAAGGAGCTCGTGACTAAGGCACCTTGTTGGCGTTGGTGGTTTCAGAAAGTCACGCAGGACCACCAGCATCAGGTCCCAGCTGTCACACCAGACGTGCTCTGCAGAGCAGAACCGAAAGCAGAACCAAAAAGAGGATCTGTCCTCTCCTCTGTGTGGGAGCATCCGCAAAGGGGCTCCGAGCTGGGGCCTTCACTGCCAGGAGAGGACTTGGGGACTCCTCAGCAGCAGCAGCTGCTCTGACCTGAGTGGAAGGCAGTCAGTGGGCAGCTCAGGAGCAGTCTGTGCATTCCACACTGCCTATCCCTCCCTTCCTTCCCCACCCTGGCCCCTGGACCTCAAACACAGCCAGAGCAAATGACCTGGAAGATACCCCTGCCTATGTGCTAGATGCTCTTTAGGAACCCTTCCAACCCCAACCATTCTGTGATTCTATGACCTGGAGGTGGATCACAGCTGGCTCGCATGCAGGGTTGAGCATCCCCAACTATCCCCCTCCTCCTGGGCTCCAGCAGCTGTGGGCACAGGCTCCTGGCCCTGAGGACAGGCTATCTGAGCTGCTGCAGGCTGGTAGCAAGGCACAGACAGCAGCCAGAGATCCTGGGGCACCAGGGAAGGCCACTGAGGCGTAGGATGGCGCTGAAAGGGGACTACGGCATCTCAGCTCTAGAGCAGGTGTCGCACCAAGGTGCTGCCCCGTGCAGAGGCCAACAGGGAGAAAGGGATGGCATACTGTGAAGCACAGGGCTGCTTGGCTCTTGGCGGGGCTGGTGGTGGGCATGGACCTTGTGCTTTCTCTGGGTAGTTGGCACATCATTCTGGGAAACAAGATGCTCAGCAGCTTTCCTGGCTCAGAGGTGTTGGTTGGTTTGGTGTTTCTGGATAGAGTTGCCTGTTTATTTAGAATTGCCTACTGATAAGACTTGTTCCCCCCATGGCTTTGTTTGCAATCCAGCAGCAACCCCACAAACCCCTCTGCTCTCCTCCAAGCTTGGAGCTCTTGGGCTCTCACCAGGGGGTTGCTCACCCCATGCAGCTCCATGCATTTAGAAACAGGAGTTGGAGAGAAACACCTGCCATAGGAGAGGGCTGCTGCAGTGGCAGTGAGGTGCAGACCAAGGCCCATGTTTGAGGGCAATTTCTACATCCAGATGGGCAGGATTTTAGAAAAGACATTGACACACACTGCAGAAGAGAAACCCACAGCTGTACATCGAGCTGCCACTGACCTCTCCTGCCCCGTGTCCTTCAGGAGCTGAGAACAGCACCACAGCACCAAGACTGGACAGAACACAAACCAGGAGTTGCAACACTGAGTTATAACAAGCAAGTCAACTGAAGAAGCCAGGAATGAGCCTTGGCAATTAATTCAATACTTCTGGTCACTGAATGCCACTGCAGGCCCAACACAGGCAGCAAGGACATTGCCCCTGTTTGAAGTGTTCGCCCTGGTGGGAACCAGCTCCTGGGACAAGCACTGCTCAGACCCACCTCCTGAAAAGCTGTGATATGGGATCACAAACAAGATCTAAATACACCTCTGCAAAGGGCTCAGTGCTGCCACAGCAGGGAAGGGAGGACATGGACATGATGTTGTATCTCCAGCCAAAGGCAGAGGTGGGACAGATCGGGGACTCACACAGGATGCAGGGGGTCCAGATGCCACATCCTTGCTCATACTGAGAAACATCCCTCCCACTTCTCTCACCAAATGCAGACACTACAATAAATCCAGTAATCAGCACCCAGAACTACTGCACTGGTTATGAGCACTCAGCAACTCCGCTCAAGACTCAAACCAAGAGCCACAACCATTCTGCCCACCAAAAAGCAGGGGCAGACACAACAGTGCCCACTGGGCTTGAAGGGAACGGTCAGTGTCAGTAACACCAGCACTGATGGGACCTCTCCCTCCCCACCCATCCTCATTTTCTCTTCCACCTTGATGTGTTCAGTACCTGCTCACTTCCCAAAGCCAAAGCCTTACGCCCAACCTATGTGGTTAAATCCACCTTCCCATGGCTTCTTCCCTGAACCAGCTCACTTCTCCCCATACCAACCACAGCTCTTCATGTCTGAGCTCTCCCAAGGAGCATGGCTTGAAAAGCCACTATCTGCATCACTGATGTGATGGGCTGAAGCCCTGAAATGCTTCCAAAATCCTGCAGCAGCAGCACAGCCACCCCAGGCATCTGTTTCAGTAATAGGCAGTCACACAGGCAGTGATCAGGGCCAAGTACATCCCACAGCCAAAAAGCTTTAGTTCTCTTATATGGCTTGTTTCTCTACACCTATACTTTGCTAGGTTTTTGTAAGGTATGAATAGCAAAAGCTGAAAGGGTTGGGGATGCAAGTGGGAAAGGCTCAAAGGGACAGACTCTCCCAGCAAACCGGTGGGTAACAGCTGGAAAAGCAAGGAGCTTTCAGGAACAAACTTTGCTCCAGCTCTAGGTCTTTCTGTTTTCAAGCTAAATCCATCAGCTGCTCCAGGGAAGAAAGAAGGTTGCAAAGGGGGAAAGGCAGTAATGACACCAGTTCCTACGAAAAACAGAGTCACAGTCTGTGGAACAAGGGAAGGCAGAGCACCAGGAAAACCCAAGTCTCCCAAGACCCCACTGTCAAGTCCAACAGGGTGGAAAACAGAGTTAGACATCAGGAGAGCTGTGGGGAGCAACAAAGACTTGGCAGAAATCTCACCAGCTGTGATAAACTGTGGACCAGGCCCAGTAAGAGGCACACACAGCTGAGCAAGCAGCATTCTAGTTTCCCATTTCTTCCCCCATCTTTTCCCAGCCCTCCATTGCTCTGGGTGACAGCACCAGCCAAGACAGCACTCAGCAATTCTGAGGTACTTTTTCCTGCTCTAACTCCTGAAGCTTAAAGAGCCCAAGGCAATTCTAAAAATTCACTTATCTCAACCTGTAATTGAGAAACCTATTTAATAGTTACTTAAACCCGGAGCAGCTCTGAGCTTGCAGCAGCTGATGAATATGCATGATGGGATTTGCATTTCGTGGCAGTGTGAAGACAGGATGTCAGGCAAATGAGCTATGAGAAATGTTGCCCATGCAAATGTTCACTCTGCTCTAACTTCTCACTGTAATTCTCATCCTTGAAGCCATTTTTGTCATTCTCTTATTTGCATTGGAAATGTAGTAACAAAATAATGTAACTTCACAGAAATTGGTCCTATTTCTATGCAGACAGAATGGATTCTTTAATTCTTTTAAAAGGAGTCCTGAACTAATGACAAACAAAAACCCCCCAAAATTACAGTAGTCCTGCTGACATTATGCTAGGCCATGCAGTTCTGGAGATCTCCAAAACCACATCTCCTTCCTTTAACTTCCCATCCCTTACCTGAACAAGGCTGGTTATTAGACAAACCACCACAGATCTTCAGGAACAGAAAAGCTGCTGTTTTCACCACCAGTTTCATTTTCTGTTTTCTGCTTTCAGAAGGGGTCCCATGAGCATGGGACAGCTGGTGTTTCCTTTAGGACTAGGAAACCTGCTCATTCAGGTTTTGAGAACTTCAGTAAATGGACTAAACACTGAGACTTCCACCTGTAGTACTGCATCCAGCTCTGGGGTCCCCAACGAAAGGACATGGAGCTACTGGAGCAAGTCCAGAGGAGGCTACAATGAAGCTCAGAGGGCTGGAGCACCTCTCCTACTTTTATAGGAGCTGTTTAGCTTGAAGAAGGCTCCAAGAAGACCTTACAGCCCTCTCAGTAACTTTAAGGGCTGGAAAAGTTTGAGAGGGACTTTTGACAAGGGCATGGAGTGGCAGGACAAGGGGTAATGGGTTCAAACTGACATAAAGGGGGGGGTTAGATTGGGTATCAGAAATTCTTACCTGTGAGAGTGGGGAGGCACTGGCACAGATTGCCCAGGGAAGCTGTGGCTGCTGCATCCTTGGAAGCCATTCAAGGCCTGGATGGATGGGGCTCTGAGCAACCTGGTCTAGTGGAAGGTTGGAGAGGGGGTCGGAACTAGTTGAGCTTCAAGCTTCCTTCCAACCCAAACCACTTCAGAATTCTGAGAAACACTTAATACTCTGTCTTGTGTCAGCTTCAGAAGAGGTTAAAAAACCCAGCCAGAAGTGGCCAAACCTCACCTGCTGTGCTTGGGCTCCAGATCAGACATCCTTCTCGATTCCAACAAGCTTCAGCACTTCCAGGGGTCTTTCTCACTCTCAAAGCAAGGTCAGCCATCCCTATGTCATGCTAGTTAGGGGACTGGATTGTAACATTCTTAAAATCCTTTTCTGCTGTTTGTGGCTCATGCAGGGAGATTTTCACGTTCCCTCTGCTGTTCAAGCACCTGAGAGGCAAACCCCATCTATGAGGAGCCACTGGACAAAGTGCCTCTGTCCTTTAGATGCCTTCACCCAAGAACAGCTGTACGAGCACAGCACTCACCCACTTGTGATGTACCTTGGGCAGAAAAGTGAATCACTGCATGATTACTCACAGGTAAACCAACAAGTTACCCAATGGCTTCAGGAACAGCTGCTTGCAGGGACCTTTCTAAAGTCACTGCTTGGACAGCAGAGCCTGCAGCAGTAGCCAACAGATACTGTCTGCCCTCAGGAACAGAAATGGAGCAGCAGTTTGTCATTTATGCCTCTTTTAAAAGCTACCTCCCTTCCAAACTGGAGACCTTCAGGAAAGCCACAGATCACAGAGTGTGTTTTTATTAGTCATTCTCTGATCTGTTTGCAGTCAGACTATAAAAGTATAAAATAAGGTTACACGTGGTCCTTCTGCATATAAATGCTCCCAAAGCAGACTGCAGCTCTCCAGCTATTAAGCAATTCTCTCCTTGATTTTGGTACACACCACTGTCATTCACTCAGTATTAGCTATTTGAAGTTGTACCACCTAAAATTTGACCAGCTTCAGACAGTTTTCAAGTCTAGCATTATGTTCATATTTTCCCCACAGTACACAGTTCCTCATTTCACGAATTTCAAGGTGCAAACCCCTGCTTCTTTCTCCCCATGCCCAAAGCAGCACAATTAACAAGGTTTAATGACTGCTTATAACAACGTACCCACAAACAGCACTCTCCTGGAAGCACACACAGCTCGTACAACCCCACGAGGTGCAACTGCTTGGGGCATCTGCAGCAGAAAGCTGCTTTCAGAGCAAGCAGAGCATATCAGGTATAAGAAAAACGAACTTCAGGGCAGCAAAATCCTCACTTTCCCCAGTGTAGACTTTTTTCTTAAGGGTTCCCTCCCAGACAGCTGCTGAATATGAGGGAGGGGGATCGATTAGTGAAGTGACCACTGGATGTCACTACTGCTTTAACCACAGACATCAGCTCAGCCTTGCACCGGCACGGGCTGCAAAGTTACCCCCCAAACACAAAATACATCAGCGTGGAATGCCAGCGAGTCAGAAATAAATTTACAGCACCTTGTTTTCACTACACAGAAGTTTATTATGAAAGTTAAAAGTTAAACATACAACACAAAAAGTAGCAAAAGCAATCCTGTAGCTTAAGGCAACTCTTACAGGAGATGAATTCAAGAAAGATGATGCAACTTCAGTTTAAATAGAACTTATGAAAAATATCAAATTGCATCAATAACTTAAAATGCACTTTAAAAAGTCTGCACTAACCAGCAGAGGGTAAGGGCTGTGATCTTAATGCCAGCATTAAGATATGGAAAGCAGCAGAATGCTAAATGATGATAGGGAAAGTTCAGTATTTACACAGAGATAGCAACGTTAATATCTGATAGGGTCATTTCCTGTGTACTTATGGTTTAAAACCACTGTCTGAAACGTTAGGAAAACCTTTTAAAATAAATTTTCAGACTATTCCATCAAAAATACACAGATGGCAGACAAGATCCAAGGCTCGGGATGCGTGCGATGCATGCGTGTGTCCCTTAAATAACTCTCTGCAGAAACACTTTAGAAAAATTATTTCTTTGGGGGAAGAAGAGCAAGAAGAATACGTGGCCACAGAGTGAAAAAGATTATCTTTCAGGTGAATCACATTTAAATTGAAGTATCAAAATATTTCTATTTGATGACATTCTCACAGTTTACAGTTAAGGACATTTTTAAGTGAATGTTAAATATTCATATTATTAACATACAAAGATTCTCCTTCACATTGACATCTGCTTACATTTTTGCAAGACCGCTTTTGCATCAACTGTTTTGCCATTAATGAGGAATGTATTATAGTCTTAATTATAGAATTTAATAAAGATTTAACTGTTCTAACCATACAGAGTTTCTACCTTTAAAATAGTTCTTAAAATACTGAAATCAGATCACCTATTTTAAAAAGGTATTTAAGTGAATCATTTATTTTAATCAATCAGGCTGTACAGGAAGCACCACATTTTAACAAAGCCAAATGACATCACATTTCCAATCAATTTTCTTCAAATATTGGATGCAATGAAAACTTTGGAACAAGTCCATTCACCATCACCCTAAATAAGATTAATTCACAAATTAATTCATCCCAAATATTACCCTGTTAGAAAATGCAATATATACTGCAATGTAGTCTTAATTTGCATAAGATTTAATAGAAGTGGCCTATGTGCAGTATGAGATTTCTGCACACAACCTCATCTCAGCTTTTCACCATTCAGCACAACTTTACAAAAAGCCAAAGATATAAAATATACTTAAAGCGGTTATCTTAAACGTTATGTAATACATATCACCTTGGCAGCTGAATTTGTTCCCAGTTTAAAGGCTGTTGAATCTGATTGTGGAGTTGCAGTATCCCTTTTAAGAACGAGTTAAAAAAATCCCTGAATAAAACAGAAGCCAGCCTGCGACTTCCTCTGAGATTCAGTAAAGCACTATATACAGGGTGTAACAGCCACCCAAACTCACTTGATATAGAATAAAATCTAAGACAGATATTGGGGCAGAATGCATTAATGCATGAAAATACACATTTTAAGATTTTTACCATTTAAAAAGTGGAACTAATGAATTGTTAGCAGTTAAAAGAATACTGCAACTGTAACATTTACAAACCCACAAAGTTTGAAAACTGATTCCAACAGCTCTGATTCACTGGGTTTAGCTTGGAAATAACGCCAAATAATGTCAGCAGTTTTTAGAAGGTCTTGCAAATTTAGGAAAAAAGAAAATGAAGAAAGATAAGAATGCATATCTAAAATAAAGCAGGAGCACAATAAGAACAATCAAAATTCCAAAAGCCCATATTAAAAAATTAAGCTTGGAATGCATTGGCTTCCAGCAGTTTCAAAAAAAAAAAAAGATCCAAAACAAAACAACAACAAAAAAAACAACAAAAAAAATGTTCTAAATCTGTAATATCTTGACCTATTTTTAAGTGACAATTTTTATTACAGTTGAGAAAAATGGTTTTATAGCTGCATAAGTTTCCATTTCACTAAAATAGTGCCAACAAAAATAAGTTTGCATAGAAAAACAAAATTTCAAATTGCCACTGGCTACATGCTTAAAATGGGAAATGCAGGTATTGTAACATAAACATAGTGCAAACCATGGCAGTTCGTGGTGACTTCGACTGCCGCAGGTCAGGAAACAGACCATAATATACCCAGTTATCACAGTTTCTGGTCTTTTATTAAATCCTTTGCCAAGGAGAAGCAATGCACGTGTGCAGACCATGGCGCGTCTGCTGCCGCTGATTAACGTAGTTTGAGATCATCTCCACTTCCTAGGTTAGATCCAGGACTAGGGTCTTGCTGTCTTCTTGCCTGCATTGATAAACACATATTGAAGATGAAACAAAAAGTGACCAGGAAGTGATCAGTTAATTTATTCAGTGCATTAACATGACAAAGACCAGAAACTTCACAATTCAAGCAGTAACCAAAGCATTAATTTTTAACATGAAAAATTTGACAAAGACAGAAACTTCACAATTCAAGCAGTAACCAAAGCATTAATTTTTAACATCAAAATCATTCTGTCCGCCTCAACTCAGTAATCCCCCCTCAGTTCAGTAATGCCCCATAATCAACAGGCACCACAGACAGGGCTGTGCACCCAGCGGCCAGAGAGGTGCAGGGCTCTGATCTGCCTCCCCACCCCGCTGAGTGTGGGCACACACATGTGCACACACACCTGTGCACACACATACATACATATGCACACACACACGTGCACACACACATGCATACACATGTGCACACACAGACACGTGCGCACACACACACATGTTCGCACACACATGTTCGCACACACGTGCACACACACACTGCTTCAAAAGCCCTCCTGCAGTCAGGCTTTAAGCATCACCTTAACAATCAGCAGGAGACTTCCAGAGCAGTTAGGCAACAAAACAATTTTCTTTCCTGTGAAATTCCCTTCTGTTAACCTTTTCTGTAAGTGTTTTCAGTATCAAGACTTTAGGGAGAAGGCTACAATGCAGGATGGCAAAGTACATCACATCATTTCCAAATGAATCTCCCCTCAGTGTTTTTATGTAGGAAACATTTGCTTTAGCTTCCTTAGGAATCGAGTGACTTATAACATGTAACACATGAGCACAATTTCATTACAGATTGACACACTAAATTTTTAACACGTACTTTCTTCTTCAGTGCACCTGCAAAGTTAGCAATGAGAAACTGAGAAAACTCTGGGACTTATGATTGCACTCCTGTATTAAAACAAATATAAGTTCTCCCTTAAATAAATGGTTCTGTTAAACAGTTTATGTTCATGGCATTGTAAAGAGGAAATTCAGGATTGTCAGTCACAGTAAAAGACACAGCTAGCTACTTTCTCTACCTGTACTCAGGTACAAGCAGCCTACATGCTGCAGGTAAATACTTAAAAACACTGGTACAGTTAAAATTTTAAAGCCACACTTGAACTCTGGGAACATCTAATATATGCTAGCTGGTTTTTAAGACATTTTAGTATTGATACTTTTACCCAAGGTTTACAGAGTGAATAGCTGCCACCATGGCCTGTATCCACAACAGAAGCAGGGCCACATCCTCAGCTGGTGGAAGGTTTCACCACACAGGCATTATCTGGTGTGGCTCCATCAGCTTCACTAGCTGCAAAAACCTGCTACATTCAGGGCTATAAAAAAGTGCACAAGTGACTGCTTCCCTCCTCTGAAAGACTCTTCCTATGTTGCTGAAAGACACAGGAACAGCCCCAGTGCAGGAGGCATTGTACCACTGAAATACGCTGTTCCAGCAATTACCACGTTAACACCACCGCAGTGAACAATACAAGGACTTCAACAAAACCGTGACTAACAGCAGCACAAGTGCTGCTCTTTGGTGTTCACTGGACTCTTCTGAGTCATGTTTACCGACACAGAGGAAACCTTTGTGCCAGCACAGCAGCCACCCAGCTCATGGTGTGCTGCTGGGTCACTCCCGCACCAATGGGCGAGTGAGCAGAGTGCCTGTTCCCTCCCAGACCCAACCAACACCACTGCCAACACTACTTTCTCCAATTTAGACTTTTCTTTCTCTGTTCACTTCTGCCTCCCTTACCTCCCATTCTTGTCTGCCTAATTGTATGCTTCCACTCAATTGGTTGGTTGCACCCAGAGAACTGCTGCTTCTTTCTATTTAAAAACTGATTTGAAGTTACGTTTTCCCTTCATGTGCAATGGTCCCATTCTGATGCACATGGACTTCATTCAATAAATCCCTCTAGTAATCAGCATGTTTCCAGAGCAGACAATTCCCTCCTGCACTCAGTGGTCATATTGCCATTACTGTTTTGGAAACACCTCCACTAACTTAAATATCACAGTTGCTACCTACTACGTGTGTGTATCCAGTACTGCTGTTGGTTGCATTTTCAGTATTTAGGAGTGAGCCAATCTTTTCACTCTGTTTTATCTGTGCGGGTCATGCTCTGACTGAGGGAACAATCTGCTTCTCCTACATGCAGAACAACTCTGAAGGTGCCAACCAACATCACTGCTGTGCACAAACCCACAAATTTCTCAGTAATCTTTCTGAGGAATCGCTTTAAAGCAAACAGCTCTAATCACATACAGAACTGATGATTTTAGTGTTTCAGGGCGTATTCCTTTCAGCCCTTGAAGCAACTTCTGCAAACTGCCCTCTCTGTAGAGATGCAGAATACTAGAAGATGGTGTTTAATTAAGATTTTTACATAATTTACTAAAGTCAAATCATTCAGCTTTGACTATCAAAATCATTGTGGAAAGTTAATGAAGGAAAAGCCCACACTTTGTCTTCTCCTTCAACAGAAAAGTAAACTGTGTTGTAAAGATTTTCTTAATATGAAATGGCTGTTCAACAAGTCTTAAATTAGTGTGAAAGTACCTATTTAGAGTTGTACCAAGATTAAGCAAACAGCAACAGTTCCACTTTGCATACTCTCCTCCTATTATTGAACTGACTGCAACAAGACTTCTGATTTTAACTGCAGCCTCTTCCTTCTAAAAGGAAACAAAGGCATGCACTGTCTTTAAGAATTACCAAAATCTTACTTCTACCAATCTTCTACCAATTTTGCACTCAATAAACATTTTTACACTTAACTAGAAAAGACCAGCAAGTTAATTGCTGCTCTACTACTGTTCTAAAAGCAACAGTGTTCCTTCTTCAGAAAACAAATCATACACACAGCAATTTTATTGTCAAATTTCAGTGAAGATTCCAAGACATGGGCATATGGTTGCATTTATGCTTTGCTTAAAGTGGTCTTTTCTTTCAAAACCTATGAAAGAATTTGCGTGATTCGTGACCTCATTGCTACTTGCAGAGCTTGCAGAAGCCACTAGTGAACAACTGCCAGATTTGGCCTTTCAAGTGATATGCAAAAGGCCTGACAAATGACCCTCAAATGCACCAAAAGCAGTCATTACAGTATCTTACACTGGTGTATGTGGATAAAGGTGTAATTTTGCAATTCAGTAAGTGGGGATTTACACAAGCAACTGTAACATGTTGGAATGACAGCTCTGACTCAGACACCCTCCTTTGCTTGTGCCTTTCTACTGTGCAAGGCAACACATGTGAAACACACACGCCTGTTCTACCAGTCACCACCCACCCTGCCAAGGCACATGTGCACAGCATGTAACAACTACAAGTGTGCTTCACATGGCAAAATAAAAATGTAAAAAATAAAACATGCTCGTTAAAGACTGGAGAAATGACCCTGTACAGAGACAGGAAGCTCATTGTGGAGCATCAGGCATTGGGTGGTATTTTTGTTCACTGACAACTGACAATTGGCAAAATACAACTTTCATAAGAAATGCCACAAGATCCTTAACACTCACTTGCAGGAGGAGTGTGACTACCAGCAGGGTAATATCTGCTAGTTCTCCTCAGTCTATTACAGGAAGCTAAAACTTCCCTTTTAGGAATGCAAAATGGCAATTTCCAGACTTCCCTCAACAGAGGGTCCCATACACCCAGCATAGCTAATCAATCCTCTGAATTGCAGTATTTGCTGTAATTTTGAAATGCCTACCTTTTGCTGCCACGCAAAAGCACCACAATTACTCTCAGTGAATAATGAGCTCAGCTTCTCAAGGATTAAGGAGACTTGTTTCAATTAAGAAAGATGCATCTATCTTTGCCATTGGGAAATGGAATACCCTGCCATGAGTCATGCATAATGAGCCATGAGAAAACAGTAGTTATTCATCTTTTCTTTGCATATTTCATTTTTTTCAGTCAAATGCTGATTTTAAGTTTGAAGGAGCACTACTTTGCATGTCCTTCATTTGCTGCTTAGTCAAAGGGTAACAAATAGTTGCTTATGAGAAAAACTTGTAAATAGTACACAGATCCAACAACAGTTGTAATTTTCCTAAAAATGAATGTATTTTAACCAATATTGCCAGTTTCCTTCCAATCATCCTGAAATTGAAGAGTTAATGCAATGGACACATCAGGGTTTCAACACCCAAAAATACTTTGCGCTCAGCTTTCAGCACATGAAGCCATGCAAATCTTCTGCAATACGGAAGGAATTACAACTGGCCACAAGCCATGTGAAACCTCTGCCACTGGAGATGGTGTGATGACCGCCTGAAAGCATTGCAGGAACGTATCTGGCAAAACACCATTTCAGAGCCACCGATCACATGCTGCTCTAGATTTATTAAAGCTGAACTCATAATGCTGATACCACGGAGGTAATGACATACTGACAAAAAAAAAAAATAGTTACTAACTAAAACCTTTTGACTTGAGGGTGAACAAACTCAAATGTGTCCCCTGCAATACTCCTACACCTATGCTCTCCTCAGCCCTCTGATATCTGAGCTTTGCCCAAGACTAAATATAGATTAACTGGGATGGACTGAAAGTCGTATCAAGAGTATGATGTAGTATCTGTATTATATTATTTTTCTTCTCAATAAATTAGATAGCTTGAAATCATCAAATCATTAACATGTATCACGGACTTTTTTTAACAAGGACCACATTGGAGCCTTTACATCTGTTACCGGGGCATTTAGGGAAAACAAATCTAAGAATAATGGCAATTAAGGAAGGTGGCACCCAAGTAGTCCCTCCAGCTGACAAGACAGCCGGACCCCATCCTCCTCCTCCAGCCACTCAATCCTGACCCATGCTGCAGCCAATGGTGCTTTCAACTCTGCCAACAAAACTCCTTAAAATGACTTTGAGAAAGCATCAGTAACTACTCCCTTCCTGTGCATGTTCTGAGGCCTCTGACGTACCCAAGGAAACCAACTCCTCTGACCACATGAGCTCATCAGGAAAAGATAATGCAGTCCCACTGTGTGGTTTACACGATAGCTCTGAGAAAGCAGAACTGAGAAAGCTGGAAGTAACTTAGGAAGGATGGACAGGGTTGCCATGAAGATGGCCCTCCCTTTCGATGAATCACTTAAAAAAACAGCAGGGGAAATTGGGACCTCTGAATACCAGGCAGTGAAATGACAAGTACAAACATATCCAGTGCATATATATCCTGGGACACTGGTGAAGGGGAGGGAAGGAAGAAGGGCTGTCACAAAGAGTAGCCAAAATAAAGTCTCTTCATGGACAACTCCACTGTAATTCTTTAATTGGATTCTGGCAGCTCTGTCCTGCTGAAACAGACAGAGCAGATGCATTATGTGCCTTGGCATCTGCCATCTATAATTTACTAAATAAGTGAAAAATCAGGCTATGTTACGAAAAACTAAACAGTGAGCATTTGGCTTCTCTTAGGAGGACTGTCAACCTCCTGAAAAGGGATCAAACAAAAAAAACCCCAACCAACCAAACCTGAGAATACAACGCAGATACTCTTCCAAAAAGTATACAACCGCAGGACAAAAACCACCCAAACAAAAAACCCCGAAATAAAGACACAGCAAGTGTGTAACCTGCCGAGCCTGCTCTCCCACCAGCTGCTGGAGAGCACAGAGCATGACCAGGCCTCGCAGCACAGCCTGCTCACCAACCCCGAGGCACACTCTGCCTGACATCTTTGCAATAGTTGCATCTCTGTTTAAAAGCCACTATGGAGGCAACGATTCCGGTGCACCACACTGGTAACTGGACCAAAGGAACAGCAAGCCAAGAAAGGAAAAGCACAGCAAGAGGACGTAGCTCTGAAGAGCTTCGAGACTGAAATTTTTATCCTCATATTAAAACTTTTTTTTCAAGGGAAAAAAACGTTGAAATGCTCCCTTTTAGAAAGTATTGTTTGAAGGCTGGTCTAAAGGTTATAAATTTATAATTAATATTGATTGCCTCCAGACAGTTTTCCTCTGTTGCTCAGCCCCTTTCTAACCTTCATTGACTGAAAGAAGATGCTTATATTACAGTATTCCCTGATTTGCAAGATTGATCTTCTCCATCCTACAGTCAGCATTGATTTTGTACAGCACAAATTGTTTTTCTGATATATGCATTCCGTAGCACTTTTACACAAACACCAGCTATTTAAGTTCTTGTGAAGCAAACTAGTCATAACATAACTGGCCTACTCTGCTGTGCTCACACTGTAGAACCTTTTGAGGCAACACAAATCCACACACCCACTTTAATGCCTCTTTCTAAAGTATGTTGTATTCATCCTGTATATAAACAAATTTTATGTATTTATGGTTGCAGACACACAGAAGCATGTATGGAGTCTACACTACCCCCTGCATATGAAAAAATTAACAGTTGGGGTTTCTTTGACATCCAAAAAGCTGTATTAAAGGTTATGCTATTTTTATATCACTGTCAGTTTAGAGAATTCATTCAATAAGTATTCATTAAATTAGTTCCAGATTAATTTTTTAAGGAAAAAAACCCTTAAAAATCAGAGAGCTTTATGAGGAAGTTTTTAAAAACCAAAACAAAATTAAAACAGAAACTCCCCCCCAAACTTACTGTTATGCTATACTTTCTTCTGAAGCCAGTTATATTTGACAAAAACACTTCTAATTAGTTAGAGCATTTATTTACACTAGGAGTTTCATCTTTAAAAGAGAGTAAGAAAGAAGGGAGACTGATTTTACTGTCTAGAACCTTGGAAGAACACAAAAGCATGAAAGTCAGTTCCTACTACTTGATTTTCTTTCAACTGTAAACTGTTTACATTTCTGTTAGAGATCCTGTCTGCTTTTTAAGAGTTCACAATTAAATAAAACACATTTTGTGATTTCAGTTCATAATTCCCAACAACCAACAAAAATGTGCAAAAACCTAGGGCAGGACTAAGTATTTAAAATGCAGGTAAATTTTCCTCCATCAGTTTTTAAAGGCTGGGGTTGTGGCTTGGTGCTTTGCACTGAGAGGGATTGCGAATAGAAAAAACTAAAGTTTCAAAACAGGTTGGAGGGTTTTTCAGCAAAATGAAGCTTTTTAAAATGGGAATTTAATTCAGTTTTCAAAAATGGTTTTGTTTAGGCATTAATGTAATTTATAGTTAGCACAAGACCACAAACAGACAGATTGCTAGACTAGACTGTCAGGGACGAGCAAACCGCTCCGCTTCTTTACTCGGTGTTGCTAAGACAAAGAGCATGGCAGTAACATAGGAAATGAACAAAAAGCAGAAAAAATGACATTTCAAAAATACTGGTTGAAGAAATCATTTGAAGACTGAGAACACATCCAACCCATCCCCAAGTAAAGCAATCGGAACACCCTCAGCTGTGCTCCAGAGTAACACGGTCAGATAAACTGCACACTCAAACAGATCACCTCAAGTCTGAAATTACAGTTTTTCTATACAAAATAAACCTTCACAAAATACCCTGACCTGCATGAAGCAACACACCAGAGCCTCTTCTCTTTACCCATCCCTTGAAAATCCACTGCTTCGTGCCATTTGCTCCAGGGAGGAGCTGGCAAGGAGGCACCTGCTTGTGGCTCTTCTGCACTGAACACAGGTTGTTACTTCCAGTAGAGTCTAATTGCACCAAGTAAGAGCTGTTTAAATCTCTCCAAGCCATTCACAACAGTGTCACACATTTCTGCATCATGCTAACTATGGCCAGAAGACTGAATAACAAGCAAAAGGTTTTACCGGAAAATTCAAGCACTTTTAGACAGCAACCTCACAGTAATTTCTGCAGAAAACTTCGGCTGGCACTGAACTGTGGTCATTCATAGTGAAACCACAGAAGAGACACTCATACTGACTCTCTCAACCAAGACACAAGGAGATAAAGACATTGTGAAAATTAAACATCTGCCTCGCCAACACCCCTTTAGTCTCCTCATTTTCTTCTATTTATTTGGTAAAGGGAAACATACAAATACTTCAGGTTCATATACCTGTTCAGAGGCAGCAGTTTCAGAATACACCCCTAAAGTAACAGCCTAAACCCATGTTCCTTTGCTGCAGCACCTGCTCATGGAAAGAGAACTTTGCCTTTGATTGGCATGAAACCATTAAATTGTGCAAGTCTGCCAAGTAGCTCAGTGTTCCTAAATTTAATGATCTTCCATAATTTTTTTATTTTACAATAATCTTTCACTGAGGATAAGGTTTTTCTTTGTGTGTATCATTAAATATTCACTGTCTCAGCATTCCAACGTTTTTGTAAAAGTAAAAGCCATTGGAATACATAATTAATTTTGAAGGCACTAAGAACACTCACCGACTTCAAAAGCATCTTTGAAACAAAAGAATCCTGAACAGTGAGGCAGGATTTGCAGTACCTGATGCAACTAAGCTACACAAGTTGACAAAAAACTCAAAAGCATCTTGTATTCAAAACAAACTATGTTAAAAATTTAACTGAACATAGCTCAACTCAGAGGTGCTTAAAAACTTCAATGAAAATTCCTAAATCCACTCACACCCTATTTACATTAGAGGAGTGCTGTAATTACACAAAAACACAATTACCTTGGGAAATGCAAGCATCACCTGCCTCAGATGCAAAGAATATGTTTATTAAAATAAAGATCTGGTGTGCAATGTGGTTGCCAGTGGAAGGGACTCTGTATGAAGAGGGCAAACAAACTTGACAGCATCCTGAAGGTTTTTGGTGGGGGGGATTCTTTTTATTGGTAGGATTTTTTTAGGATATCTAAATGAAAATTAGTCCAGTGATAATTTCTAAATTGTTACTGCACTCCCCATTTTTTCCCCTTTCAAAGTGTCACTGTTCTAATATCCAACTGCCACATACAATCCATTTTAACTCTTTTCATCAACTTATCACTGATCACTCCCATGCAACGATACACCACTTTGTTTTAAGTCTACAGAGAGACTTAGAAAAGGGAATCTTTTTACCCAGAAAGCTGTATAAATAAAGAATTTAATCTGATCATTTTCATATGCTGCCAGGCTTTGGATGGATAAATGTTTCCAAAAGAGCTGGCGCCTCTGTTTTGGGTAGGAGTGGGTGGAATATTGCAGGATTCCCCTTCCCTCCCCCACTGGAACAGAATCTGGTCTCTATTAAGGGCATTTTGGCTGTAATTCTACTGTCAGAAATATTCTGATCTTATACAGTGTTGCAATTCCTAAAAGCATCATTAACACTGATGAGATCCTGTTCCACGTCTGCCAATTCTGAGTTTTACTGTCTGTGCCAATCTCAGCAGGAAAGAGAAACCTTAAGTTTTAGTAACTATGAGAGCTGTATGGAGATAACATTAAAAAGATTATGAGGGCAATATCTTCATCTGTGTGTAGCATAACATACATAAAACCTCACTCAGCACACTTAGAACCAACCTGTTCTATAAAACACCTTCGAATGCCATCTCTGTAGTAAAACCAAAGATACTGTTTGACCTATTGAATCCCACAAAGAGTACCCAAGGCAGTCTGGATGAAGGTTTTCCCAGCTGGCAGCAATGCTGTGCCAGAGGGTGCCACTGACAAACTGCATTTCCAAGCTGACTGAGCATGTCAGCATCAGAAAATTCAATGCAGGCCCCAAACACAACAAACCCAGGAATGCACAGTTACGCATTACTGTCTACTGAGAATTCTGTATGGTAATCATGAACAGTACGTGCTCACTGATTAAAGTTCATTTGATTCTGCCCAACTGCTGCATTAGAGTGAAAGTCAAGGAAACAGTGAATAGTCTGGAAACCTGATTCCTCTTTAGGAATGCACTGTAAGTCTGTCTCTGCTCTCCTCTCTGTCCTACCCCCAAACCCCCCAATTTTTATGCTGTCCTAAGATGTAAATTGCAAAAACTCATCAGTAAACATTCCAGAGACACAGCCAGAACATCTTACCCCAAACACACAACAGAAAACTTGAATGTGAAAATCAGTTATAGTTCTGTAAGAATTTGAGGCAAAGACCTCTTGGTTAGACATATTAAACATGTAAATTAAAATAAACAGCAAAGTATGAATAACAATGTATTGCAAATCTCCAAAATCTGTATTTGCCATCACATAAATTTGAACCACCTTTTGATGAAGTTTTTCATTCTGCTTAAACGTATTTCAAGTCAGTAGTTTGTCCTTTTCTTCCTTTCTGTAGGTGATCTACACCAGTGCTTCAGAGCTAGGACAAATATTGCTGTTTTAAGAGAAAACAGGTACTAGCAGCTAATAAGGACATCACTTAATAACACCTGCCTGCTGCCTTATTAAGAGCAAGAGTATTTTCAGAAGTTATTGAATCCAGTTCCTGCAGACAGCCAGGATGTTTCTTTCTGTGTCTCAGTGTTACAAGTTTTGATGTCTGTCATGAAACCCCAGATGCTCAGTATTACCTCAATCTCACTGTTAACTGAGAGGGTTTTTGCACAGCTTAGCTGCAGAAAGTGTTTTCTGCACTTGGAGGAAGAAGTAAGTCTCTCAGAACTCCAGAATTTATTTCAGGAAGCCTCATTCTTTTTAAGCCTTCAGCATTCAGTATGCACACAGAGCTTCTTCTCTGTAGTAGCAGAAGAGGGGACTAAGGACACAGTAAAGGAAAATAAATCAAGAAAACTTTTAAGTGAATTGAAGTGAAAGACATAAGGCTGGACCTAAAGTTTCTACTGTGTTGTTAAAATTAGGGCAGGCTGCCACACATCTTGACAGAAAGCTTAAAGCTCATTCTACCTTCTTCCTGAATTGACCCCACGAGCAGGTTCTAGCTACGCTGTGACAGAATCATTCAGGTAACCCAGATGTTGCTCCAAGGATCCACTGGCAGCAACACATCCAAGGCAAGGATTTTACCTTTGTTACAGCTGACATTCTGACCTGTCTGCAGCAGTGTTTGCAGGGACATACTCCAGCCATCCTTTCCAAGGGAGGGACACTACTCTCTGTCTGCCTGTTCGCTCTCATTCTCATGCTCAGTGTCTTCCAATTGTACTTGGAAGGCAACAAAGTCTGTCTCATCATCTCAATTACCAGAAAGGATGCCAAAAGAAAAGTAGCTTAGCAATAACAATAATCAAATTTTCTAAAAACTGGAGAACCACCAGATTGATCATATTTGATTATAGTAAAGCCAGGCTGTACTGATGAAGCAAGAAATAAGAAATAGCATTAGTAAGGGAAAGAAATTCAAAGCGTTTCTGTATTCTCCCTGTTCTCTGCCTGACCTAAGCCTGTTTTAACTTGCCAACTCCCCTTACGTATTATTACTCGTCCTCTTACAGCTCTTGCCTTTCTGACATCTCAGAGCAGCTGGTTTTCATTCCCTTTCCTGGCTCCTCTTTTCTGCTCAGTAATTTCTGCTCTCATCAAGAAAGAACAAGATTCAATACTGTGGGGCCCTGAAGAAGCAAAGAACAACACAGGGGGAATGACACCAGTGAAACAGAGGAGCAAGACTACCTGCCAACAAGAAAAAGATGAGAGGACAATAGAACTAGCCTGTACAACAGAGCAGACTGATTAAATTCACTGATAATGTTTCCCACAAGATGGGATAGTGAGCTCACAAAGTGCCCACAGCTTCCAAAGTCTTTCCTGTGTTCCCAAGAACTGAAATGCACAGGCCAAAGATCCTTCTCTCTGCTACTGAAGTATCATTTGAGAGAGAAATGGCAACTCTGTGAATAAATATGTCCTTATAGCTCGAGTACTGACAGCAAAGGCCATCTACAGAAAGGAAAAAAGGATAAGATCTTAGAATTCTTATCAAAACTTTAAAAACTTGAAATGAGTTTTACAAGAGTTAAAAACAATGCATTTTGCAATTTTTATATGATAGCATTGAACAAACAGAAAACACACAACATTGTACAAACAAACAAATAAATGGAAACAATCTGAAGTTTGGGAAAGTACTAACCAGTTACTGACAGCAGCTGTGAAACCCTCACCTCCATTTCCTCCCGATGAGACCTGTCTCTATCCTCGAATTCACGGGTTCTTCGTCGAGCCTCTTCAAAGGCTTGTTGTGCCAATGCATCCTCCTGCTACCAAACCAGATGACACAGAGTGACACAAAAGGCAACCCTCATTTCTACCATCACATTCCTTGTGCATACTAAGCATCACTTGGCAGCAAAGTCAAGTATGTCCTACAGAGCCTGCCTGAACACAGATGAGTTCCAGCAGATGCCAATGCAGGTTAATGAAATAATACTCACCTTCACTCAGTGGTAGAGATAACCAAAGGTGGAACACAGCTACTACTAAAATACATTTTCAAAGGAGAGCTGCTTTTTCAAAGTAATTTAAATTCTGCTGGTTTTTTTAAAACCTAGGAATTCTCAGAAGTTGTATGAAAAAGGCAATAGATTTTATTCTTCTTATAAAAGTAATTTTGGAGACAGTATTCAGAGGTATAGCTAGTCAGAGTCCACTGGCATCACTACATAAACAATGGTAATTTCATTCTCTTGCATTTTAAAAAAAGTACTATCTAAATTACAAACCAAATAAATCATTTTATTGAAAGCTGCTGCAGGTGCATCAGTATGAAGACTCTTAATCCTTATGTATAATTTATATTATTTAATTTTAGGTGCGTAAGGAAGTGCAAAGCAGAA
This sequence comes from Myrmophylax atrothorax, assembly GCA_026770055.1. Lineage (NCBI taxonomy): Eukaryota > Metazoa > Chordata > Aves > Passeriformes > Thamnophilidae > Myrmophylax > Myrmophylax atrothorax. The sequence continues at coordinate 8,828,421 of JAOXXN010000162.1, read as the reverse complement.
ATTATTCCACCACTAATTTGCACACATTCCAATCCAATGGAGGAGAAACCTGCAGCCTTTCAACAGCTCTGTAGTTTATTTTCAAAAAGGGCTTATGCACAGGAATAGATTTAATAAATTAAGACTCAAAGAAAAAATCCTTGAAACTGTACCTTCTATTAGAAGATGTTCTAAATAAACTGTTGTTAATATGTAAAGCCATTATTAAATGGGTTAGAAGTTATTTCTCTTAAAGAGGCCTTTTGACACATATTTTCTGTTCCTCTAAAGAGGTTCTACAAAACAGTAAGGTATAAACTGTACTGTTTCTCTCTCCTCCTAACTCCTCAGCTATAATTACTGCTAATTCTGCTTACAGTTCCCACATACATGGGAACGTTATTTTAAAGCTGATAATTTTAAAAAAAGCTAACCTTGACTGTTAGAGGACATAAACATGCAGAGTGCCCAACTAAGTTTCAACATACCAAGGGATTAAGCGCATAAATTTTTTAATTTAAGATAAAGCATCCCCAGCCTGAGAAAATGTTAAATTGCTTTTTTTGCCGTGGGCACAGTGGTGGGCCCTGAAGCTGCTCTGTGAAATGCTGTGAAGGGGCTCCCTGGTGGCCCAAGGCAGTGAAACACAAACAGCTGCCAATCCACAGCCCCGCACTGGCAGGTCCCCAGAAAGCGGCGTTGGAAGGCAATGTTTAAAGCTGCCAACAAGATAACATTTTAACACTACCTACTATTTTTAAGAGTAGAATTTGGCCCTTTATAGCTATCTTAATGTTCGTACAAGGCATAGCAATCAAGGTCAGACAGCAGAAAGTAAGTTTGTTCTTAATAATGCAGAAGGATAAGAGATAAAAGATAAGCTTGTCTCCCAGATGACTACAGAAAAGCTGCCTTATTTCTAATTTACAAAAGCTATGTATGTCTTGTTTAAACAGAC
>JAOXXN010000162.1:8803192-8819116 GCA_026770055.1 Myrmophylax atrothorax | reverse complement strand
GGTCTCTTCTCTCAGGCAACCAACAGTAGGACAAGAGGGCACGGGCTTAAGCTCTGCCAGGGGAGGTTTAGGTTGGATATCAGGAAGTTTTTTTACAGAGAGAGTGGTCAGGCACCGGCATGGCCTGCCCAGGGAGGTGGTGGATTCTCTGACCCTGGAGGTTTTTAAGATAAGACTGGACATGGCACTGAGTGCCATGATCTAGAAATCAAAGTGGGATTGGACTAAGGGTTGGACTTGATTATCTCAGAGGTCTCTTCCAACCCAACTGATTCTATGACTCTATGATTCGATGAAGTATAAGGCGACTGACTACCTGCTCAAAATGCTCTAATGAGAAATTACATATTTGTCCATTTTCTTTAACAGAAATGTTATAGGAATATAAATATATTTTTATAAATAAAATGCTGTAGTCTTGCCACAGAGATGCTGCATGACTGTTCCAAAATGCAAAGTTGAGTCAGCCCCATCCCTGTGTTCCACCAAATGCCAAGACCCACTTTCATATCACAAAGAAGGGTCTCTAGCCTGGGTTTCAAGGAGGGGCCAAAGCACAAGAGAGGAAGAAATCTACGAAATGCAAAAAAAAAAGGAAAAAAACTTCTGAAAATGCATCAGAACTCACACACGAAAATACTGAATTATTTGGGGAACAAAACAGAACAGTAACTTCGTAAGAGTGACAACAACTGAAGTTACAGTTTAAAAAAAACTAGTTTAAAAAAAACTAACAACAAGCAACCAAGTTATGGACAGAGTTTACGGCATTTATCTGATTTTGTAGGTTTAATTCTGAAACAATAACCTTGTTTTTAACGGGGAATGAAATAATAAAGATGAACAGTTGAAAAGAATCCCCTTTAGGAAGTCACTATGAGTGAAATAGGCTTTCTAGTGGTTTTAATTTGGATCAATCCTTCTGTCTCATGCCTCTGAGCATACTTTTTATTCAAACAAACAGAGAAAATGTTTTCTATTTTAAAAACTTCATCTTGGAACACTTTCCATTATTTGAAAATGAGGTTTTGTTCAAATTTAAACCTTACACTCTTCTGCAAAAACGTAAAGGAAGTGATGCTTTCTGACCAAACAAGAATCTTTCCTAAACAGTTGTACAGAGATGACCCAGCTGTGGGTTTCAAGATGAACACAGCTCCAAGTTTCTCAAGGGTGGCACCTCCATCACAGCTGTATCACACCACTGACAGCATGAGCAGCTGCCCAGGTGGGACTGCTGGGACAGTGCTGGCCAGGGCAGTAGGGCCGCCCAGGGACACCAACCAGCACCACCATTTCCCTGCCTGTGACCGGTTCCTCCAGCTCGTCCTCTCTGTGACCACACTGAGACATTTCACTTCCAACTTTAAAGACAGCGAGAGGATCTTCTGACAAGGGCATGGAGAGATAGGACAAGGGGGAATGGCTTTAAATTGACAGAGGGCAGGGTTAGATTAGGTATTAAGAAGAAATTTCTTCCTGTCAGGGTAGTGAGGCCCTGGCACAGAGAAGCTGTGGCTGCCCCAACCCTGGAAGTGTTCAAGGCCAGGTTGGGCAGGGCTTGGAACAGCCTGGTCCAGTGGAAGGTGCACCTGCCATTGCAGGGGGTTGGAATGAGATGCTCTTTAAGGTCCCTTCCAGCCCAAGCCATTCTATGATGCCATGATTTAGACTACACAAATAATTCGAGAAGAGGCTGGTAAGAGGAGGAATGACCAGGCCTGCTGCAGTGTGTGCAGGGCTCATCAGAAAAAGCCCATTTCAACTTTTTAGTTTTGTTCTTTCCTCTAAGGTAACTACATAACCCATAACACTCACCCAAAAACCAGAGACAGATCAAAAAGCATTCATCCAGGCACTAGTTTTTACAGAACACAAGAAAAATCTCTGGCAAAAAGTGTAACATTCAAAATTAAATCGGGTTTCTCTACTTCATCAGCTCTGAAAATGGTTGATTCTACAAGCAAACCCAGAAATATTACCAAAACAGTGTGCTTGATAAGAGTTTGAATCTAGACTGTTATGCTTAATGGGACAAAAAAAAAGGAAAGAATAGAAGTTCTAAATGCAGTCTCTCATACTATGATGTTTTAAGATGATAAAAAGAGTGGAAATACAAATTCACTGACTGAGGAACAAGATATCTTGAGTAAAAGAATTTGCTGAAATACAAAATACCCCACGAATTGCTAACAGCCTGTACTAGAATTTTAATAGCAACAAGTAAAAATAGCTGAGCACAGGGCTAAGTAATTTAACTATTACTTGCAGGGATTTGTTGCACATAAGCATTTTAAATAGTTGTTAAATATTTTAAGCTCCTGCATTTTTCCCCCTTTAGAGCAATATATCCCTGGTTCATTCAGCTTCTGTGTTTCTGCTCCTGCTTAAAGTCAATTAAGAAAGTTGCAACTATGATTTCTTAGAAGGGTTTTTAATTTAGGAGGACCCTTGAAAAAATACTGTACCTGCCAGACTCAGGAGTCATAGAATTTTTTTTTTTAAACTAAGTTTTAGACTCTTAGATGTGTTCCCCCTATCCTATAGAAACCTAGAAATTGATACATGCCCCTCTTTCCACAAATATATATATATATGCTAATTTTAAGGATGATTCAATATACAGCTTTAAATATTAGCTTAAGGCATTTCACAACAACAAAAAAATCTCAAAAAACTTCGGCAGTGAGTTCCATTCAAGAACATTAACAACATAAAAAAATCATTTCAGCTCTCTAATTATAGTAGAAGGTGTTTGGATAACAAGTGATAGTATTTCCCTGGTGTACTCCCTAAGGAAAGAATGCACTCCAATTAACAACCAGAAAAACACCTCAGAACATACTTACTGCAATTGTGAACTTCATAGAAAACCTGATGGTCTGGTATTGTGTATTTTGTTCAGTTCTAAAATATGCTTATAAAAGTCAGCTGGTTGTATTACAAATATCACTAAAGTTTAAAAAAATGTCCATATAGATAAGATTCAGATGCAACACAATCCATTTTTACAAAGTCATGTACAAACCCTTGTACAGACTCACATGAAAAACATCTTTGTGAGGAATACCAGAGCTGTGACAAAACCCCTCTCACCATGATTGAAATACTGAATACTGAAATACTGCAGTGATGGCGTTTGGTTTCTAAAACGTCAAAAAAAGAATAGCAGAAGAATTTTCCTCACTTCACTGGAGAGTCAGAATTTGAAAGTGCCTTTTAGAAAACCTGGTATTTTTATGGCTTTTTTGGTTGGTTTCATTTGTTAGTTTTTTCTGCATAGTTAGCTCAACTATGTAATCATGACTCCTTTCAGAAAGCAGATCGATGTTTCATTAAATTATGCAGGTTGCTATTTCAGTTAGCTAAAAAACAAGTCTATAACTAAGAACAGATATGAAGCAGTAAGGATGTCAGAACAAATGTGATTAAACTCTGTGGAAACTGCAGCATTTTATTCCTGGCTTAAGAGCACTGTCCGTACTTACGCTGAGAAGCTTGCACAGAAAAACACTGACATGCTACTGCACAGAAGTTATACTCATCATTTAATAACAACCAAGTCTCTCCAGACACAGCTCATCCTTCCAAAATACTGCAATTTCTGGACTAAGCAGAAAACATGAACCAGACCTGACCACAACCACCAAAAAACCCCCAACACAAAGCAAAAAGCAGACAGCTTCTAGTTTTCACATTGTCGCTACAGAAAGGTCTAATGCCTCCCAACGAGACACGCAGCTCATGCTCTACCCATTTTCCTTTAGAAGACAAAACCAACAAAATAGCTGGAACTGAAAATCCACAAATATGTAATGAGCAGAATATAAGGATAATCTGAAAGGCAAATGCTTGCTGGGGTTTTCCCTTGTGAAACTTTACAGGGTCTTTTATCAGTCCATCTTTACTACTGGATTCTACCTGAGAAAGAAGGCTGCATTTTAAATCTACTCTCCCTTTTAATGGTGAGCATGTGCATTAGAAAAAAGACCCAATTTTTGCTGCAACAATTAAAATTAATAATAATGTTTTTGCAGCAAAATTCTGCCACAAGACTGCAGCTTGTTTTGCTGCTGCAAGTACACATACATGCTCATGCTCACAAACCCAGTAACTAACAGGGGCACACACAGTTTTCTGCCACGTTGACAGAATACTTTCCAGACAAATTTCAAAATTGCTTGGGAAATTCATTCTTTGTAAGCTTTTAGAAAATCACATAGCAAAAAGCAGTTATAACAAGGAACTCCAATAGAGGGGTAGAGAGAGATATTTATCTAAAAAACATCATTTGCACACCATGCTACCTTGGTGCAAATAAACAGCCTATTAAATCTCTGGCTTTGAACTGAAAATTTGAAACATGTAATGCACGTATACTCAACTAGAAGTTACCTGATTTGGACAATATAGGCAAGCAACTAAGAAAAACATCCAGGAGCAGATCCAAGCAGGAGAGGGGCAAGAAAAGTTGCTGCTTCTGCCCTTTGGCTTTCATTACCTTCCTGAGCATTCTGAAAGCCTCACTCTTCCCTCTTAAACAGGATTCAAGTCTGGAAAAACTGTCCGAGCATTTATTCAATAAGTAGTGCTGCATCAAGGCTTAAAACAGCATTAGTAATTTTTTATCTTTTGTATACTATAACAATGACGCAGCTTTCATCATTCAGTACAATTTTATAGTGCCAAATATTCTGTAGAAAACTATCAGCTTCTGCAAAGAACACCATTTGCAATGGCTGGGAATTTTCTTTAACAGAATAACATCAAACTATAGGAGCTCATTTTGTTACTTGTGCTTTGGACAACAGAGCTTGAAGAAACATTTCAGTAACTTTCAGAAAAGTAACAGCTTCTTCTGGCAGATGTTTCATCATCTTACCAAATTTTTCTTATTTTTAATATGAAGTATTAAATGATTTTCACAAAGCAACAGAAATTCTCAACAATGATGCTCTGACTTTTCTCATTGATTTATAAGAGGAGCAGAGAAGCATAACGTTAACAACTTTGCTTAGTAAGTGGAGACTGATACGCCAACAAGAGGATTCAACAATCCTGGATTGAAATGCCTGGACTTCTTCCAGCATCTATGCTGTAGAGATCTCAAGTACTGCTTTCATCCACACAGCACTAGTGCCCTTACACACAGCTGTTCCCAAAATGCACAAGTCAGGTTGCTAACTTTGATTTTGTTGCTCCTCTAGGAAACTTCAGGATGATGACATGAGTGTATTTGAAATCTTGTCTATACAACTCTAATGAGTGCATTTAAACCATTGGAAAGAGTTCAAGCTACTATGACTGAATAACTGCTTCTACAGCATGTAATAAAAGCTAAGCAAAGGCTGGTTTACTGATGGCAGACCCAGAGCACTTACACAGCCCTGCTCTGAGTACTGTTCATCAGCATTGTTTCAAAATGGCATCATCACTGCCTGCACCGTAATGCAAGAAGGAGGCTGAGGGCAGTCACACAAGTATCTGGAGAATGGGGGGAGCTGCAAGGATTACAGGGACAAGGCTGTGGATACTTGTCACATGAGAGATGCCCGGTGTGACTCACGCTGCAATGGCAGGGGCACCCCACAATAAATCACCCTGGCAGGAACAACTGTCCAAACTCAGCCAGTGGCTGCCTGTCAGTGCAGGACAACATGTCCCTAACAATCTACATGGTCTAAAGAGTTCTGGGCCCAAAATCCAAATTCCTAACTGTTCATAGTGTATAAACTGTATGCAGAGAGAAGCATGTCCCAACTGTGAGGTAAAGTGAATAAGCAAAGACACACTATCACTACCTGGCTTCAAAGGGAGTTTTGACTAAATAGCTCTCCTCTATGCAATAGCAGGTCATAATAAAAAACTCTTCCAAGTACCTAGGAAAAAAAAAAAAGAAAGAAAGAAAAAGTTTTACTCTCCTCTAAAGCAAAATTTGTTTTAGGTGCATAAACAAAGAAATTACATAGCTGGAAAAAAAAGAGAAGAAAGAAAAAGAAATCTGAGAAGTCTCTGCCAAATAAAAGACTCAAGCACAAACACAATAAAAAAAAATCTAGAATCACAAGTATCTATATAAAACTAGTATTTCACTCAAAACCATATACATGATCCTGGATGAAAACTGATCAAGGGCATCATTGAGAAAAATGAATTCTGCTCATTCACCAGGCCTTTGCAGGACTTCCACCACACAACTCCAAGGGGAAAAAAAAATAAAAATCAAGCTGTTCAGCCAGGCTGGGTACAAACTGGATACACCACCAAACCCATTTGTCTGCTGTCAGAATAACCACACACTGACCTTTTCGTTTAAAGCAAACAGAAAGAGTCTGAGAAAGATCAAAAGGAACAACAGTGATGTGATGTGGGGCTTCATCCGGGCAGCACCACTTCCCTTGGGCAGGCAGGAAAGAGCACCTCGATGGCCCTGAGCACACAGTCCAGCAGCTGATGTGCCTCCACTGACCACCTGCTGCTCCTCACAGAAGAATCTCCTCCAGCTACCACAAGGTTTTGGGGTTGTGGGATCATCAGTAGGAAGATAAGAATTGTTTAAGGGTGCTCAGAAAAAGCACCAGCTCTGATGACAGGCACCAGTCAGATCTTCCCTGCTCCACATTCCTGAAGTGAGCAGAAATGAAACCAGATGAACATGGCAAAAATCTGGCCCCAAAATATTGTTATCCTAACACACCAGTGCATTAAAGGATCAACAAAAAATTGGTCAAGGACTGTACAGAGCTACACAATGAACCTCACCTTGACTTTGGATCTGGAAACAAAACTGTTCTGCAGGAGAAAGCATTTGTTAGCAGGACAGCTCCTTGGAAATAAAATATCCACACCTATTAAACGATGACCCACAAAGACTTACAAGATACTCCTTAAAGGCTGACAGTTGTTAGTGTTTAACTAAGTCACATCTTGCAGGTCCACATTTCCACCACATATAAACAGCTCCTTGAACTTGTCAGGTGATGCTCAGCTCTTCGGGGTTGTAACACTGTCTCCTGAAACACTCTAAATTGAGACCTTCACAGTAATTTGAAGGAGCGTTAAATTACTACATACAGAATGATGAAATCTTGATAATTGTGAGGACCACAAGCATCTTACGGCTGAGATAGTTTGCCCTATGTGGTGACACACCACAGTATGATCTTTAATTATTGTATTATGGCTTTAACATGTTCTTTTTTTTTCCCTCTAAATCCCTAACATCAGACATCCTTTCCCACTGATATGGGAAAAGGTAAAATCCTTTTGTCCAGAGACTCACTGGACTGCAGGGAACACACAGAAGTAACTGTAAACTGTGAGAATATTTTAGACGGGGACAACACAAAACCTCCAAATACTACTGGATTGAAAATACAGAATTCAAGGAGTATGGCTTATTAGCACTACAGGGAGAGTAAAATGAGAGCTGAAACTGTAAATTGGTTTTCCAGGCACCCTTATCTTTTTTCAACAAGTAAGCATACCTAAAGAAAGCAAAACAAAAGCTGCTACTCCAACTTTGTGAAAGCCTTAATGTTACATCTAAATTGTTCAGAAAATGGTGGTGACCAAAGAAATTAGAATAAAACTTCCAATTCAATATGTGTTAGCACAGATATTCAGGTATTTCTCATAAATTAAGCCTTCCCCTTCCAACCAAATTCTACCAGGTACACTGTGATCCCATGTATGACTGGAAATTGCATTTGCTCAGAAAACAGAGCAGCTAATATACCATCCCAATAATCCAAGAAATTTTATTACTGAAGTCAGAAAAGAGAGTTAATTTGTGGACAAGTCCTATCTATCAAACCTCTAGTGAGAAAACAGGACACAAGTGGAAAACTGGTGCTGTTGGCTGCCATTTAAATATAGTTTTTATTAAAATACATCACCTTTCTCATTACACTTCTGCTAGTGCACTATCTGCAGCATAACACAGATTTTCCTTTTTTTTAAATTCATTCAGGCAGTTAACATCAACTTAGAGGCAGATAAAATTTCGTAGTTGTGACAAAAAACTGCACGAGTGGAAATTCATCATCTTCAGGAAGAAACTGAAATTCTTTAGTTATGGCTAGAACAAAGTTAATGGTTAATGAGTAGAAATCCTGGCTACATCATATGTGGCACAGCAGGCACTCTGAATCAATTTAAATCTTGTCTGATGTGCTTTCCTCCAAAGCTGCAGAGTTCAGAGCATATTATACTGAAATAAGCCTGTGTTGAAGACTCTGGTTTACGAGCAGCTGCCGCCAAACAGCAGACAGGAAGTAAAGCTGCATTAGAATGAGATGGAGAACAGTATTATAAAGGGGAGGGGAAGGCAAACAACTTCACAGACTTCATCAGGGACTGGTATTTAAACAGTAAAAAAAGAATATCCGAGAACTAATGTTCTTTCAAGTAAGAAAGAGCAGAGCTATATAAACATCTTGAATAACAAATGAAAACCGAGGAAATTTATCTTACTGTAAGAAGTATACAAAATGAACCATGCAAAGAAAGTTGATCACATAGCTCTTAATAGAACAAAAGGACTTGGAATAAAATTAGATTTTAAGAAGAACTGAAGTCCACACATACAGAGTTCAGCCTCAAGTTCAATATGGCATCAGTATAAAACTGAAATAAAAATTAAAGAACTTCATTAACCACAATAAAACTAGACTAAGTAATTAATGATACTGGAGAACCAAGGTGAAAATAAAGCTCTCCATTCAATTCCAGGGTTTAATTATGTAAGATTTCAGGCAATACATGAGACTACTATGCTGTCTACCTCTGAATTTCTTCACAATATCTATTCATTTATTCTTTAACAAAAAACAAAAAGAGAAACCCCTGGACACTGGCTGAAAACACAAAGGATCACAAAGCCTTTCATGGTTCAGTTATCCAGAAATGGGACACACTGAATCTGACGCACCCACACACACCCACAATGACATACAATGTTCTATCATTTTTACGATCTAGGGACCAATTCTTAGTGCTGTTTTTTTACTATGACAAACCTGAAAAATTGCTCAAATACACAATTAAATTTGCTGCAGGTCAAAGACATCACAGAATGTTAAAGCTATCTCAAAAAAATAAAAATGTTAAAGTTGGGTTTAAAATGAGTAGAAACATTAAGTGAACACTTAGCTATCCAATTCTTGGATTAATGAAGACAGGGTATCCACCAGAGGCCTACCCACCCATTGTGAACATCAGATGCATCAAATTAAAAGGCAAATTAAGCATACAAAAAAACCACTCGGTTAAGAAATACCAGATTTAAAAACCTCAAGCCTATGAAGTATATATTTTCACAATCCCAACTTTCACAAGCGTGTTGCTCTTTCTAAAATTCAGTCATTTAAGCAGCAATTCTTGCAGATGCTGCATTGGTAGCTTTGTCAATGTGTCTACAAAACTGCTTAGGCACAATAATGACATATTTTAAATATGGATAAACTATTTTGGGCCATCATTTGCTCAGCCAAACACTGAAGCAGAATTCCAGAACAAAAATATTCTAGTGTTGGTAAGTTTATCTCCATTCTAGATCTCAAACTAATGCCTAAGATAATAATTAACTGACAGCTCCCCCCATAGCCTTTTTTTATCCATATAATTAAAAACATGCCTTGCTGGCATAAATCCACTGATGAACAAACACACATTATGCACTGCCTCAAGAATCAAAGCTCATAAAACAATGTTGCACAGAGCTACAAAAAATCACATGGTTTTAAGAGACTGCTGAAGCCTATGAAAGAAATTCCTAATAAAGCCAAATGACAAACATCTAGAGAGAACAAAATCTCAGACAATTCATATGAAACACTTAACTGTTCCTGTTGATAACATAAGAAATACTCTCCCATTCTGCTCAGATCATGGGAGTGGCTCACTTTCAGGGAAGTTTAGCTCTGTGCAGAGCAAGCCTGCATTCACATGTGATGTACCCCAGTAAGGTCTCATTACAACAGTGAATCTGTGATTTGTTCATACCAGAGTATTACATTATTCCCATTTATCAGTTTGTCCACCTCTAACCTCATTCAGAATTCTTCTAAACATTCTAGTGAAGCACTCTAGAATTTACTGTAAACACACATAAAAGAGGGAGTGGCATTCACTAATGAGGCTCATATTCTATTTTAATACACAGCATATCTACCACACTCCTACATGATTAAGACAACACAGGAAAATGGATGAAGTAGTTCAGTACTTTAAGGATTCATTCAGAGAAAACAAAGTTAAAAAAAATCATAGGAGTAAATAAAATTAGTTTTGAACTGGCAAGAAGAGAGACTTCAGTCTTCTTACACATTACAAGAAAAATTCCTCATTCAATTGTGAGCCAGAATCAATATTTTTCAGTAAGAGCCAGATTCAATTCAGTTTCCTCAGCAAAGCAGTAAGTACCCAGACAGCCAACTTCACTCCTTCTCCCCCAATTTGTCAAACTTCTGCAAGCCTCACAGGACTAAATGGAAAACAATTTTTCCAAAAAACCTCATTAACCTGAATTCCAAATACCGTAACTGCCCTCAGGAATTTTTTTTTCTTCCAATCAAGTTTTCCCACTATAGGAAATATTTATCTTCCACCTAGAAGCATTTAAAAGATCCAATATGCCATTAAACCTGAATAGGCTTCAACTATTTCCTCCAGCCTGGTAGGTTTGGTAGCATTAGCTGTTTCTCATTATAAGGGTAGGTAAAAAAATTCAGGCAAATGAAGAATTTTGTAGTCCATTAGCAGCCCTTAAAATCAAAAAATTATACAGAAATTAGCCTGAAACACAAGGGCTATGAGGGCTTAAGTGCTGGTCCAAACCCACTGAGGGCTGCAGAAAGTCTCCTACTGAATTCAGTGATCTTTGGATCGGTCCCAAAGCACCTTCAGTAGCACAGATAACAGACAGTGTCTACATTTTAAAAGTATGTTTTTCCTGTAAAACAAAACCAGCTGTAAGTGATTTCAGTAACTTTATTCTGATGAGACTAAGCAAGGTTTCTGACTTTAAATCTAATACAGCTTCACAGTAACCATCACTGTCCCTAGGGAATTCTAGCTTTCAATATCAGTCTATGGGACAACCACCTCAGAAAAAAAGAGATTCAGAAATCAATTCTGAAAGTGATGCTGCTCCTGTATTAGAGTTCATGGGGAAACCAAGAAGAAGCTTCATTCCACTAAGGGCACATTGACTGCTGGCTTTATCAACTGGCATCCAAAGGCCAAAGCAACCTGTTGAAAGTGCAAAGTTTCACTAGCTACCACACTTCATTTGCCAAAGTCTTACTTCTGAACCACTTTAGAAGCACCTACACAACACCAAATATAAATTGTTCCCCAAAATTTTATCATAGCATGGCAGCTAAAATAAAGTCCTGTTCTTGAAAATAATAAAAAGCTCCCAGTACTGCCCATGTTTCCCTGCAGAAACAGTGACATGGTTTAAAACAAAGTGATATGAGATTTGACCCTACCAGCTCTCACTTGCACTCATGTCACCACCTACCTGCATGGAGATGTGAAATATCAGAAATTTTGCATAATATGTGTGGCCCATACTAATAACATCGTAAGCAGAGCATAAAAATTTCTTTCACTCACAACAATTTCCTTCTTACCTTGCCTCCTTCTCTTTCAAAGTCGACATATTCCCGGGTCGGTGTCTGTCGCTGCTCCCCCTGCCAGCTGGCCGGAAAAAACTGGAGAGACAGATTGGTTCCTGTGGCCACAAAAGCCTTTTAGAAAAATCAATACAAACAGGATCAGGGAGCAAGACATTACATAAATTATGCAGGCAGTCATTTATTTTTACATCAGTTTATGTCTTAAGCCAGGCAGCATAGAGAATACTTAAAGTCAAAAACATGCACTCATCATTTTTCTTAAGTATTAAGTTACAAACATCTGATTCCATTTTGACAACATTTGCCATTGGCTGCTTCGGATATAAAATACAACATGGAATCAATACTTCTTTCAAATCAGTTTTGCTGACATTAGAATCTGTCCTTTCAGTTCTATCTGGATACCCTGCACCAACTTAGTACCTGCAACATTAAAAACTGCCCATGATTTTAAAGAGGTTGCGTATCTCTAAAAGAAGTACCTCTGAAGGAAAATGAACAGTGAGACCTGTTACTAAGGACAACTATTTTCAAAAGAAAATTACTTGTCTCCTTTCACAATCTACTTATACCTAGATAAACACTTAAATGAAACATAAATACTCCTATTTTATCACCTACTGGCACGCAGCATCAATACACAGCTCAATCAAACTCCCCAGGACGATGTCCTCGTGCCACGTTAAGACACCAGTGAAATCCAGAGCAGCAGATGCTGTGGCAGTGAGAACAGGCAACTGCAGGAATCCTGAGCTGCAGCCCCTTGTAAAATCATTAAAGGGACCGACTTAATCATATTAGAAAAAGCAAATAATTTTCTATGATTTCAAATGAAAATAGGATTCTGTTTTCTTTATAAATTTTCTGTATTTATTTGCGTATCCTAACTCCAAGCCACTAAGAGTGCACAAAGTCAGATTTGCAGTATATATACTCTTCTCTGGTACAGGTGAGTGTGTTGTCCCCTAAGAATCCCAATACTCACACATCCTCCCAGCACATCACTCTACTCAAAATCCCAGGGTTAAATGTAAATTGTTGCAATCAAACAACTGTATTGATTACCACGATCACTTAGATTTAAATGGTCATTAATACAGAATACAGTTTTCTTAAAAGCTATACAACTACTACTCTAATAGTTGGAATTTCCTGACAAGTAAATTTCTTTCAAGCAACCCAGAATTCAGCAATTTGTAACTGTACTGCTACCTATGACACAACAGCTCTACACGTTGTTTAAGACAGTTCCAGTCACGGACTGCAACGCTGTCTGTCACAGGAATAGTATCTCCCATTCTGAAAGTACAAGTGCTTTGTCTTGACTCCTTCTCCTCCACCAAGGCAGGCTAATGCTCTGCAATTGGGTTCCATTCCAGGCTTTAAAAATTTTTTTCCTTGTTTTTTGTTTTAAACCTCCTGTAAGCATTTTCTCGATGTCATTAAAATTAACAAATCAGTCCCAGTAATACAGCGGGGAATACTTTATTGGTACATTAATATTTGTTTGCCCTACAACACTCAAACATTTCAATCAATGATACACAAGGATACATTTGCATAAATAGAAAGCATCAAAACTGGCAGGGCTGCAGACCATCACTATGAAGCTGATTACCTTGTATTATCCCTTGGCTTTTCTAAGGGATTCTGTTTAATACCAGCACAAAAACTATACCTATCTCAAAATATTTTTGACTCTAAGTCTTCACCACTTACTCTGTTTAAGAACTAGTTTCCCACCTCTGAACAAACACATGTTTTATACTCCTTAATTTATACTTAAAATGCTGAGGAGTGAGACCTTTGAGTGTAAACCAGCTGAGTACAAACCAGCTGAGCACTGCAGCCCTACAGACCACTCTAGTTCTGGTACTGGGGCAAACAGACCCTCCTTGCTTTCTGAGAAACCCAGCAAGGCAGCAAAGTGCCCATGCCTCCCTGCTTCTACCCCAGTGTGTGCTAGAGGGCCATGAAACACAATCAGAGAAAAGAAGAAAACAAAAGTACATAAATTCCGCATCCTCATGGAGTCATGCAGGCAATATTTAAACCACAAATATTTAAAAAGTTATGTAGATATTTTTCTCTGTATTTTTGAAGCCTGTTCCTTCCCTTTAAACAGACAAAAACCATTCAGTTAAAATACTCATGTGCCTCTCAAACCAAATCATAGGTCAATACCGAAAAACTTGAGAACAGACTTGCTAATAACCACAGAGGACTACATGGAATCCAACATTATTTTTCAAGTAACAAGCCAATTAAATAAAAAAAAATTTAAAAAAAATCACATCACTAGTTTGGGTTTAAACTTGAAAGTAAGAAAGTTAAAATTTTCTATGTACAGCTTTTTAATGCTCAGTTTGAAAAGGTATCAGACGTTCAGGTCTCATCTTTTGCGAAAAGCTTATCAGGTAGTACGAGGGTGACCTGACCCACATACAGACAACATAAATACAAGTACCTTCCAAAACAAACCCAACATGTGAAGTTATTCTCAAGTTATCAAAGCATTACCAGTACACATGAAATCTTATTTAATATATTTCACATTTACTTCTCAGTAATATTGGTAATTACTTTATTTATTCAATCAAAAGTTATTTGACAGACATAACCAACAACCTACTGCCAGTTCTACATTAAATCCCTAAGCTGTTCCCTGGATTTTTTTGTCTGCTTAAAAATATGTAAGGTCATTTGCAAAGGCTCCCATTGGAGATAAAAGAATAAATCCTTGATGTCTGGAAAAACATTCAAGACCAAAAAAAAAGTAAAATTACTAGCTCTTTTTAACATCAGTCATTACACACACTACATTTCTAAATAAACCTGACTACTTGTGCCCTGTTCACAAAACAAAACCAGATGTTTCAGATCAAGAAATATAGAGCCTGTTTTATAATTAAGTAGAAGTGAAAATATGCAGAACAGGCATCACTGGTTGCTTCCAAGGGCTGAAGTTCTGGCAAAAAAAAAAAAAAAAGACAGCAGCAGGCTTGAAAGTACAAAGGTGAAACTACAGTGATTTCCTATTTATATAAATAACTGCATAGGATAAATGAGCAAGCTGGTTTATAAGCTACATGGCTTTATTTTTTTTAAGGGAGGGATTCAGGTATATTACACACTTTCACCTGTACAGAAATTTCCAATGGTAGTAAACTATGTCTTCCTTACCTACCCATTGTTTCCCTGGTGACTTCTTAAAGGAAGCAAACACGCTCCATGAAAAATGAATGTAAACCAAATAGTAAAATTAAGAACCTGTCTACAGGGGGCCTCTCACAAAATAATATTACAGGTTCTAAGACCAGAGATAACAAGCAGGGATAACATTCAGCTAAAATAAAGTTACTCAGTAGAAGGTAACCATGTTCTTGAATGTGTATCCTTTTATGGAAAAGTGCAAATGAACAAGACCAGCTAAAGTAATGGATATTCAACTACTTTTATTCCGATGTGCATAAAAATAATTTCATTGTGCATAAGAATAATTTCATTGTGAACTGACTAGCAACATGTATACCACGTGAAATTAAAGAATGCTCATAAACCAAACTTGGTGAAAGTGGGGTTTATTTTCTATTTTACCTTATCTTTCACTATATACTGTAAATGAAAAAGAGGTTCCTTCTGTATTTTAATACTGAAGAGTTAGAAACTTCACAACGCTATGAGAAACTGATCCTATAGAAGTAACCTATAGCTGAAATCAAACCAGGAAATAGCCAGTCAGTTCTTGACTACTCCGTGCCATACTGCATCGCACTTCTTAGCTCAGAACAGTCTGCAACTAACCTTAATGAATGAGAAAAACGGGGCTGAAGTTGCAAGTTTCAAAGCCTAATTTTAAAAGTACTTGATTTAGTTCTCACATACATCAAACAGCTCACTCAAGGCTTTTAGACAGCGCCTTCTGAATAATGTTACTCATTTCTGAGGGCTAACGTTTCCGGACAGAAAAAAAAAAGAAAAAAGGCTGAATACTGAAATAAGCAGCTCGTAGCTGCAGCACGTGCAGAGGAAGGAGCAGAGCCCGTTCGCACTGCGGGGGGATTTTCATTCCTTCCTTCCCTGTCACCCGGCGCTCCAGACACGCACTCTGCGCGGAGCGAGGCGACACCTCCGAGCCCCAAAGCGCTGCTCCCGAGGCGGGCAGACACTGCCCGCCAACAAAACCTCCTTCCCTCGGCGTGTGAGCGGCGCCCGATGTCAGCCCGCTCCTAAAGGAAAACTTTCCCCGCGGCGCGGCCGCGCAGCCCCGGCCGGCCCC
>JAOXXN010000162.1:8779769-8792161 GCA_026770055.1 Myrmophylax atrothorax | reverse complement strand
TTTGGGGAGGGTTAGCACCTGGTTGACTGATCTTCAAGTCACAGCCCAGCCCCCAGATTTCGGATCAGAGCACTCAATATTTCCAAAAATAGTCCCATCACCAAAGTTCTCCTGTTCAGCTATAATGCAGCAGTATCATTCCCTAACCTCGTTCTCAGAAACAGCTGAGATTTTTGGCTGCATTTTAAAACAAAAAGGCAAAGAGGAGGGGAAAAAGCAGGGGGTGGAAAAGAGCTTGAGGGAAATGCCTGGCATGGAAAGGCTTCAGCCTAAATAGCTGAGCTTTGGCAAAGCTGTAAGTAGTCAGACTGCTTCTCAGAATGAAAACCACCCAACACACTTCATAGGTACATACCCACTCATAAAATCCCAGACACGTCTTGTATGTACAAAACCCTGTGCTCCACAGCAGGTAGGGTGAGCAGTAATGAATGGGTTCAAATCACAGCAGCAAGATCTAGATTAGGTAACAGGAGACTATTTAACTATAAATAATAATAAATAATAATATTATAAACCTGGGATAGGTTTCCCAGGAGAACTGAACTTCCATCACAGGAGGCTGTCAGAAGTAGATGGAGTGCAGTCATCCCTGACATAGTGAAGAGCAGCTAAAAAGTGAACTGGGTGACGCATCAAAACTCCTCAATATTTAGTCCATGCACAATCATTTCCACATGCTCACAATGATCAATAATACTCTTCCCTTAGTGGAAGGATTTTGTAACTGTTGAAGTGATTGATTTTTGACATGCATGTTTTAACAGAGAGAGTATCTCAACCCAGTCTGAAAGGAGTGGTGAAGTAGAGGCACATGGAGGCTGTGTGTTCTGTCCATCGTCATACTAAACTAGTAGGGCCAGTGACACCAGTATTTAGAGTTCTGCATTCATCACTTCTCAACTCAAATTGTTCTTCTCCTTGGGAATTTCTTAAAAGTTCACACACTCATTTTCATGGCCACTGATTAATGGAGTTCCTTTTTTGATTGCTTCTTCTTCTGCTCTAGGGTTTATTTGAGCCCAGTACCCTAGGATCTCCTTACAGCTACTTCATCCTCTCTTTCTTCTTTTCTCCAGCCAGGGGATTTCCAATCTGCTGTCAGATCCAAGGTTGCTTACATCCCTTTTATCTAGCAGTCTGCTGTGCTTCATCTTTCTGAGGAAAGATCCTGGATGGGAGCTTTTCCTCCCAACTTTCATAATCTACTTTTCAACTCCATCCCTTCACTTTCAGTCTGGCAGGTCTTCGCTTTATGTCTAATTCACAAAATGGGGATTCCTGTTTATTTCATGTTTCTGTTCCTTCTTGTTCAAGGCTTTAGTTCAGTTGGAAAATGTCAAAGAAGCATCCTTTGGGAATCGGAGGAAGACACCTGAGCGTGTCAGGAGATTCCACAGAGAACATGCTACTCCTACCGATCCAAGGGTGTCTGGTGGGCAGCTCGTCACACTGGGAACAGTTTGGTTCATCACCACTTCTCTTTTGCTTTTAACAGCAGCTTCCTTGATGTTATTGTGTAACAAGTAATTTATGAGCATCAATTTTGAGCATCACGGATCTTCTGAGATCCAGAGGATTTTGTTGTACACTTTGCAGGCTGGTTTCCCACAGTGCTGGATCCTGGCCTCTGTCACATCTGCTCACACTCAGTTTGGCAATGTACTCATTTTCCACCATGATATCCTAATGGTTCTTTTCTGTTCTTATAAGGAGTCTACTGCCATTTCAGAGTTTTGCCCTTTAATATGTCTTTACCTGTCAGGAACCTGAAGCAACATTCATTTCCAAAGATGAAAACCAGGTGCACTTTTCATGCTGCTGTTTTGGGATCAAGACAGGGTATGTTTGTCCACCCACTTTAGGCTTCTGTCTCCAGTAAAAGCCAAGTACAGATTGAAGGGATTCACACCTTTGGCTTCACCAGTAACCAGTCTGGATGAAAGTGTGCTGGAGACAACCTGCAATGGTACTCAAGGCTTACCTTCCTGAGAGATCTGCCTGCAGGCAGCATAGTCCTTCATCATCTCCCAGGTAAAGCTTGTAGGTCATTATGAAGGAGAAAACAAGCTTAACCTGCGGTTACTTTGCAGCTGCTTCATGGTTACCAAGTTGTCATGGCAGGCCTGTTCTCTCTGCCAAAGGAAAGACATCGTCTGGGTAGAGGGGAATGAGACAATGCCCAAGAAAATTGTTCTTAGCAGAAGATATTAATTCAAGTACTTCAACTTTCATGTAAGAGCTGCCAATAAAGCATTTCAGGACAGACCCTTAAGGTCCATCTCTCCTGTTTCAAGGTCTGCCACCCATCATGTTGTACACCTCAGTTGCTGAAGACTGAATTCCAGTGGGTTTTCTCCCCTAAGCTGTACATGTCAGGAGTTTTATCTCTCATAGAAGCAGCCGTGGATACCTGAAAGTGTCTCCAGGAAGCAAATTCCCCCTGAGAATCACAAAGCCAGGAAAAACCTCCACTTTCTGTCCACTAAAAAAATATCCTATTAATTTTAAATTCAGTTAGTTGCAGTCCCTGAATTACTTTGGCACATGCTGAAATTAGAGCTGGTTGAGTCAGTCTGGTCTTTAGGAAACCAGAGCTCCGCATCAAAGCCACACACCACTGCCATCCCCACCCAGGCACAGGAGTACACAGAGTCCCAGCCAAGCTCTCCCGTGGGTCCATTTCCCAGCATTTATCACTAACACTGCATTTAAGAATAATGTGATTGTCAGCAAACATCTAACAAAAGCCCAGGAGCACCGTGCAGCGATTGAACTCGCTGCCTGGGAGCTTCTTGCTCCCAGGGCTGCTGTCTGCACACCAGCTTCCACTCTGCCTCACGTGAGGGTGGTGCAAAGTGCTTTGGAAGTCAGCTCTGCACGTTTTTCTCTGAAGATGCCTGTAATCCACCTGGGGTTTTATGTTTACCTAGGCAAAACTGAGTACCTTGGATAACTAGCTGCAGTCCCAAGCAGGAGGCAGGCTGTTAAACGTGCTGATGCCCTTGGTTGGAAAGCATCATCCTCCTCCGCTTTGTTTCTCAAACACTGGTATTTAATGACAAACAAGAGCTTTTCTCCAAGGAAGGCGACATTGCCACAACACAGAAGTGAGAAAACATGATCACAAGTTGTTAAGTGCAAGAAGCTACATTTGAAATACAGTCAAAGCAGAGGTGTGCATGAATATGGACATGAAGATGGGACTCTAAGTCTCGATCCCTCTGCACTGCCTTTGAACTGAAGAGGAAGTGCTTGTGGCAATGCAGGATGTAAAGCTGATTATACTTTGCTCTGTAAGAAAACACATGTAGCCAGCGAGCACATGACTGCTGAAAGATTAAAAGGACCCTAAAATTCAGCACTTTGTCTTCATTAGCAGTTACATAAAGTATTTGCCTTTTTTTTTTCATCCTTCTTTCTCTTCAAAGACTTCAGAAAACACTTTAGAGACTAAAAGAGCATCCCAAATCCTGAGAGCAGGGATAGGGAAGCTGAGGTGTAGTTTATTTTACATCTCAGCTGCATAAAATGAGCAAGAGCAAGCAAGCAACTGCAATTCAAAGACCTCGAGTCACAGCCTCTGGCTCCTATAGCAGCTAGTTATATTCACACCAACTAGTCACTTAATGGTTCGTGAAAGCTGCCCAGCATTGAACTCTCTCCTAATGCATCCTCATGCTATCCTCTCCCTACTTCCCCAAGGGTTTCAGAAATATTTGGATCCTTGCAAAGTCTATATTCCCTTTCTTAATTTCCTGCATTTTCCATTAATCTGCTTAGAAGCTATTTAAGTAATTTTTTTGATTTCCTAGTTTTCATTTAGAGCACATTAAGCCTTTGCTATGACAAGTGCTCCCCAGCAGTGCTTCTGTTTGTCTGCCGGTGAACCTCTAACTTAAATATAGTGCCAAGCACCTGTGAGATGCACATGTTCAAAGAGATAATTACATTTCCTTGGGGTACCAAGCCAGCAGCAGCTATTAAAAGTCATCTGGGGAAGGTGCTCCAGCTGCTAATTCCTTGGGAGACAAAGCAAGGACCACATCTCCATTCCTGGTGCAGGCAAGGCACACACATCTGGCATAGAGCTCAGAGGTGCTTCAACAGCAGTGAAACATAAGCTTCAGCCTAATTTTTCTTCCAAAGTTTCATTACTCTCATGGGATTTTCTTGCAAGATGTACTGTCCTAACCCCAAGGGGTTGGCTTGTCAGGCACAGCTTTATCCTGACTTGTACAGGCAGAAATACTAGATCAAGAGCAGCTGCTTTCTTTACACTGCCAATATGTTTCCAATGACTTGTGCTCTCTGTGTGCTCACAAGTACGGCCACAGCTCAGGAAGACATTTATTCAGCACATGCCTAAAAGCCATTGACCTGAATGAGCCTCAGACCTGTGCTTCAGATTTTTTCCGAATGCCCTGAAAGACGGGATAGTTTTTTTCTGCCCATTTAAACACTGAAACCCAAGACTGTAACACAGTATATTGAAATGTCCCTCTGCTGCTGTTCCCTCAGCTCATGAATCTTGCAGAAAGGCCACCAGTTACAGGTTGCTGCCACTGTGGTAAAAGCTGAACCTTACATTTATCTTTCCACAGTGTACCTTAATGACTAAGATGTATGATGTCTTCTTGCTATCACATTTAAAAAAGTTTGGAAGCTTGTGGCATATGATGGACTCCTTGAAATGTTTTCTTTGGATTGAATATCAGGTTGCATTCTGATTAGGAGAAAAATATAGCAGGAGAAGGCAGGCAGTGATGAATTGACAATTTCCTATTGCTTTCTCAGAGTTACTATTCATTTTAGGTGGAACAAATTTGTGTCAGTTGAAAATTCCATAGAGGTATTGATTTATTTGAAATTTAAAGATATAGTAAAGAAAGCATTCAAAGAGTCTTAATCATGAAGAGTATAGTTTTGATTAACTCTAGGATTTTTAAAAAGGATCAAATTATTTTCCAAGCTGTGTCAATTTCCAAAAAGCTTTCCCTTTATATAAACAGTTTAGGTGAAGGCACATTGTTTCTAAAAGCTAAGATGGCCCTGTTTAGATTTCTGCCATGCAGCACTAACACTAAACTAGCCTCATCTGTCATATTTAGCTGCCATTTGCCTTTGGATATTTCTAATTAAAATAATCATAAAGGAAGCAACATTGGACCCTATCCACATCGAAGAGGGGAAGCTTAAGGCAAATCCAAAGTCACCCACTACAGCCGGTGCTTGCTTCCCTGATACCTCTTACCCTCCTGAGAAGTTTTGGAAAATGCAGCCCTCAATAAAATTCTCCATCACTCTAAGGGAAAAGCAATTGGTCTCTATTTAGGTCAAAAAATTAAATAGTAATAAACCCAGAGAATTCTAAGCAAGGCTGACAGTTGTGCTCAGAGGAACACAGCCACAGATGAAGGGTCATGCCAGTGGTCTGCCTGTGCTGGCCGCTGTCATGAAGATGTCCCTGAGTATGCTGGTACCCACAACTGTATTTCCAACACCAGAAAGGCACAAGTAACAGCCCCAGTGATACTGACAGCACCTTGCACTTCAGGGGCACTGATCCAGCTGCAGCCACAGGTTCAGGCATATCAATGGGATGGTTTACAGCCTGTGCTGTTTTAGGGGCTGGCTGCTGGAGAGTGGGGAGCTGAGGCTCCCTGACAGGAACAGGGAAATACTACCTCTGACGATCTCCAAGATCATCAAGTCCAGACTGGAGCATCATTTCCAGCCTAAACGATTCTGTGAATCTGTGTTCCCAAGCCCATACAATGAGGCACCCAACCACCACCCACCACACCTGCACAGCAGCATCCACACACATCAGACCTCTGGAAGTTTGGAGCAACTCTCCCAAATGGTCTAAAACCCACTGGTACCTTCCAGCCATTCTGAAGTAATTAGAAGTTTGAACTAATGCGGTTACCCCAGGGCTCTCCATACACTACCAGAAAACAGATATGCAAGAACACGTAAATTTAAATGAGTAAAGGGGCTGTGGATCTTTTAGATTTAAATGAAGAACTGTATCATGTGTGATAATTACAGCCTTTGCAGGCAGCAAATGCTTCAGTCAAGTTCACGCTCCTTTAATTTAAAGGTCTGTATCTTCTTCCATGTTATATATCCTCATCTAAATAATAACCTTCCAAAGCACATGACCCAACAAACACTGCCTCTGGATTGCATATTTAGTATCATCAATAAATAAGGCTATACTTTCAACTACTAACTAGTTATGAGTAGCAGTTTAAAATAACAAAGGAGCCATTCAAATTCAACGTTAAAATGGCATTTCAAGTGCTTAAATTGTTCGAAATTGTCACTAATGGGGGCCATTCTGCTCCAGTCGGCAGCCTGTTGTCACAGAGCTGGACACCCCAGAGACTCCTACCTCTCCATCACGCTGAGCTCAAGTTGGCCCTTGGGTTCAAGCTAATTGGAGCAGGCGATGGACGGCCAGAGCACGACCTCCTTGGCTTTGTTTACGGAGGAAGCTCTTCTCATTAGATAGCTGGATGGGTCTGCACATTGCTGGGAGACAAATATACGGACTTTCACTTGTAGGTCAGCAGTTCAGATCTGATGGGGATGAGTAATGACAAGCTAATTGATCTCAGATGGCCATTTGGTGGTCTCTGCAAAATGAATTTGGTGATCTGGGTTCACGTCTCAGGGGATGAGCATCCATGTCATAGAAAATCAGCACTGTACAGCCCCTCTGCAAGGGCAAGGGCTGGAAGACATGGAAAACACCCTCTTATCTTATTCTTAGGGGGGTCCCTTGGCGGCAGGGCTGCAGCACACTGACAGCTGGAGCTGAGGCTTGGCTCTTGCTGAGAAACTCCACAGCGGCTCTGAAGAGACGGGCTGCGTTTCCTGAGCCGGCTCCTCCAATCCCAGCGGAGGAGCCAAAGGTTTGCTAACAGCCCCTTTTCGTGCCGAGGAACTTGATGCCCAAGCCTAATTGGAGAAATGCTGACGATGTTCTCTTCTAATCAGAAACTACCGTTTGCGTTCTGGCTCTCTAATAATATATCCCCTGTCCTTCCAGCACAGAAGTTAAAACGTGACCCTTTGCGATTCATCTACTGGCTAAAATTAGTGATTTTTATCTGCAATGCATTTCTTAAATTATGTCCAGTGGGGCATAAAGAGCCTCAAAAACTCCTTCTCTCAGGAGGGTCATTTATTCTGACAGTAATGCTAAAGCATGTATCTTTCTGTCACAGCGCTGGCCCTCAGAAGGATTTCTAGATACAGTACTGCTTTTTTTATTTCTTTTGTTTAAACATTATTAATTGCCTCCCCAGCCCTCTTTGCTGAAAACAATTGTCTGGGGTCAGACTCGAGGGCTGTTGTTTCCATTCCTGCTATGTACAAAGGACTGCTTCATTATAGAGCCTCGCTGGAGGAGCTGCAAACGGACTGATCCTGCCCTCCCACTGCTTCACTCTGAATTCACTCTTTTAATACCAAAGTTGCTCAGCAGGTTTGCTCCCGATTTGCAGGGACAGGCAAACCTCAGCCTCTCCAACAGCATCGACCTAAAGCCAGAGGTAGCCAGGCTGAGGGGTGCCTCTCGAAAGGCTCCAGAGCAAGGGGTGTCGGCACACCCCCCGTTCTGTAGCTGGGCTCCTCGGAGGCAGCAGCTCCAGCAGATAAATGGGAAGGGCATGTCCGACCCAGCCCCCGCAGCCAGTCCCACAAGAGTTTCTGCTTGGCTTGTCCCCATGGGAAGAAGCTGCCTTGGAAAAGCGGTAAATACTCCAAGGAGGAAGTCTGCGCGGGTCGGTGGGGAGGTGAATGAAGTGCCGGCTTTGTTCTCCGTCCCAGCCGCAGTGCGTGGCCTCAGGCGAGCCCGCGAGCCCCGTGGCTCCCACACGGCCGTGCAGGCAGGTGTGGGCAGCGGCTCTGCCTGCACACAGCCCCGGGTGCCCAGGCAGGTCCGGCCGGGCAGGCACGGTGGATGGAGACACCCCGCACTGGTGCACTCGCAGCAGGGACGGGATGCCACCGGCTGCCTGTCTCCCCACCAAATGCTTTGCACGCCGAAATATAAAAGAATAGTGACCAGTTTGTCAGTGGTGGGAAAATACACGGTGGCGCTCAGAGGGAAAGCACTGGAGAACCAGAAACAGCTGTATTTGCATATGTATAAAGGCCATGTTAGCTGCTCCCTCCCCTACTCCCCCTCACCTTCCCCTCCCTGCTTCTGCTGCCATAAATTAAGGAACAGGCAGGAGGTGCGCCGGTGCTCATCTGCCGGTAATTTGGTTGAGGCAGGGTGTAGCCGTGGCATGCAAATCTGCTCTTGCTTCCTCTTCTGCCTCGAACGGCGCCTTCGCACCCGGCGCTGCTGCAGAGATCGGCACCACCAGCGAGCTGCGTGCTCAGTGCCTTGGCCACTCGGTTCTGACCCCAACCGAGGCAAAGCTGGCCAAGGATGATTGTCCAGCGGCACGGAGCCAATGTACGAGGTCCTGCATTGCTTCCTCCCCCATGGCAAGTGCAGTGGGGCTTCCCAACAGCTCCTGCCCCTCCAGGATCTCGCCACTGACAGAATGCTTTAAATTAGGAGGAGGTCCTGACCAGGGCATAGCATGGAGCACTGAGGACATTCCTCCTGGCACTTCCCAAGTCCCCCTGCCTGTTTTTGGGGCATACAGGGATGAACAAAAGCAGACTCATGCTCAAGTCATGAGCTGTCCATCTCTCAGCCCACTTTCCCTCAGGCAATCAGGGCTGCCATGGTCCCTCTGCGCACAGTTATCGTGCCAGCCCAGGGCAGGATTTACACTGGCAACAACTTATTCCAGGCTAGAAATCCTCATGCTTTCCAGGAGGGTGCCAGCACAGCTCTCGGCAGCAGAAGGACTAACAAAGCCTGGACATTAGCTCCCAGCCTCGCAGATCTCATTGCAGTGGCTGCACATGGATGGGACCAGGACCTTTTTTGTGAGTGCAGCAGACTGCAAGAACCAGGCAGAGGAGACCCAAGTTCCTGGTGGGCAGCAGGCATGACAAGCGATGTGGAGAACTATAATTGCTCTCTAGATCCTCACCCTCCTGCTACTGTGATTGTTGTATACAAACCAAGGCCTAATGTCAAAAACGGGCATAGTTAATGCCTCTTTGTCCTTTTCCATTCTTTCTGCAGATGTGTTTGATCCAGCAGTGACCACATCCCTATCTGGTGCCTCATGGACCGGTGTTTGAGTGAAGACCTTATCCTGTGCTGCTGCACCCTCCTCCTGGGTCATGTCAGCCACATGCAGCCCATGCCCTTTCCCTTTCCAGCATGCAGAGGGCAAGTTGGATTAACTTTCCAGCACCCTAGCAAGGAAATATTCCATTTGCTTGCCCCCAGCCACTCCAAACAAGGCCACCTGTAGCTGTCACTATCCCCAAAGCACAGGTTGCAGCGAGCAGCAGCACACCCATGGAGGCCACCAGCAACTTCTATGATGTTTGGTAGAAGAGAGTTTGTAGGTATGTATGCTCTTTACTCTCCTGCCTCACTGTAAACCAAACAGCCTTCCTGCAAGGCCACGCTGTCTCATCGCAGCACCTCCGCTGAGCTCGCAGCACAGTGGCACACGTGACTTGCCACATGAAAAGGCTGAAGCACGCCCAGGAGGGGGGTTTGAAGAGGTGTTTGATAACCCATGGGGTGTGTGACTCTCAAGGCCCCTACAAATCTCAGCTGAGAATTTGCCAGTGCATTTGCTTTGGTGTTATGTTCAGGACCATAAGCTTTCACACCATCCCTTTCTTGCAGCATCTTGCAACCCTTTCGCCAAAGCTGCTCTCTCAAAGCTTGTGGTTCAGCACTGGCTGATGCCAGCCTGGAAAGAGTTGCCCTCTGGATTCAATATCTTCCTGCACACACAAGCACATGTGCTTGCATTTGTGCTTCCAGGCTCTGTGATCAATCATCACATTTCTAAAACTCCACATAGCAAAAGTGCACTTAATTCCTAATGAAGCCTCAACCCACAGACCCCAGAGGCTCCTTAGACTGTTCTGTGTGTAGTTCCAGGCTTCTGGACCAGAAAGACAATCCCCCTCCAAGGTCCATAAGTGACTGTTGCAGTTCTTGAGAACACCAGCTTCTTTTTTTCCAGGAGACAATCCTGTTTTAAAATCTCCCTGCTCCTTACTTCAACAGTCAGACCCACAGCACAGCCCCACAGAGCAAAAGACCCCACAAGGAAAAGCACCACCCCACTGGTCCACATATACCTTTTTTTACAGCATTGCTTCCCTTCTGTAGGCAGTAGAAGCTTAAGCACCTCCTGAGCCTAAAATCAAGTGCACAAGCCCTTTCTCTTTGCAGGAGCATCACGTGGCTGCAGCCTTTCATTGCCCTGCAGGCCACTGCCTGATGCTTTTCAGGTGTGGGGCTCCACAGGACGAGCCCTTCCTCACACCTGCCTCTCTGACACCAGAGCCACGGCCTGTCCCCCGCTGCCCACCTTCCCCCTCCCACAGGACCTGCACTTCTGGGCCAGAGGGCACAGCCCCTAAGGAGACATCCCTGGAGCTGCACATCCCTCAGGAATGGATTCAAAAGTTCATTTTCCATTTGAGTAAGGGAGGATCCTGGTTTGGTACAAGGGAAGCAGGAGTGCGTGTGAGCAGGGTTAGCCTCGTGTTAGAAGGAAAGCCATTGTCTGGAAACACCTATAGTACAATACACAGGTTTAATGCTTTTTATACTGTACATTTTTTTAATAATAAGGCTGGGACTACATTTTTCATGCATTGTAGAGAGGCGGATTTTGAGAGCTGATGTTTGGAGACGCTGAAAACTTAATGATTCTCAACTGAAGGTCAGACTCTGTGCAATAAGAGCTGGAGTCCATTGCAGGGAGAGGGAGCAAAGTCTTCCCGATGCTTCCCAGCAGGTTTAGAACTGGTGCCTGCTGGAGCTAACTAGGCAGCCCAAGCTCCTTTTGGATGATCAGCAGCAGCTCTCCAATGGATCTCAGGCTGGATCTGGGCTGTCAGATGTTACAGAGGACCTTATGTTATCCTGGTGCCCTGTTTCCTGCAAGAGATGCAGGGTACAGAAGAGGAAGGAAAAGGCTCTGTGGGTCATTCCTGCCTGCAATGTTTTTCAACGGCTTTTCCTGCCTGGCCAAATGGAAAAAGCTCATTTCTAAATGATAACACGTGACAAATGATCCCAACAACAGATGGGAAGAGCCCAGCATGATTTTCTGTGGGATGCAAGCCTTCTCTGAGTGTTTCCCAGTGCTGGAAATGTCCCCTTCACATCAAAAAAGCAACCTTGCAGCAGAACGCAACCCAATGGCTGATTTATGTCAAGGAAAAGCCAGAGGTTCTCATCAAAAACAAACTTAAAAATGACATTGTGGTTGATGTTCTCACAGTTCATAAATATGCTCACTCACTCCACAACTGAGGAGGGGGGATTTTTTTCCTGGAGGGGAGGGGGGAAATGGAGCAAACCAGGATTGTGAGCTCTCTTTTTGTGTTAAATGCAAGAAATATAAAACCCCCCAGCAGCTCTGCATCCAGAGCTGCCTGGGCTTCAGTGCTAGAGAAGGAACCAGCTCTGCCCTTTGCTCCAGCATCCTCCTGCCAGGCTTCCAGAGCTGCCTGCCTTTGCAGGCTCTCAGCCAGCCCTGCAGCCTCTCACTGGTGCAGTTTTCACAGAGCTCTCCCAGGGCAGGCAAACCATACTGGCTGTGCCTGTACACCACAGCGTGCCCTGGCTTCTGGCTGGGTTTTACCCTCAGATAAAAATCGATTGCTGTTTTATATCAGAAATCCCTATGGCTGCAGCTCACTGCCTTCCCATAGGCAAAATAAATCATGCTCTAACCCTCCCCACATGTGTACAGATACTCCACTCAACCTCCAAGGGAGGAGGTGAGCTGTGTTTGGTCGCCAGCACATGTGGCCACAGTGCAGTGGCTCCTCAACCCCTTGATACTTTGGCTGCTAATGCACAGCAACACCCTGACCTTGGTGGGCAGCTGATTGCAGTGGCTGCTTGTTTAAATTAGAACAGCAAGTGCCTTGTTCTGTGCCAGAGAGGAACAAAATAAGGTAAGAAATCCTGCTTAGCATGTCAGGACATTATGTGCTTACAGACATACAGCAAAGGAAGTCCCCAGGGTTGGTCTGAGGGTACATGTGGAGCAGCTTTGCCAGCCTGGTAGAGAATCTCAGAAAAACCATGAAAATCAGTGTGTGTGACTTGGAAGAAGAGACTCGGTTGCATCACAGCCCAGACCAACTATGTCTTGTGAAACCCAGCCATGATTAAAACAACAGACGTGTTTTGGTTTGTCTTTTTTTTTTTTTTAGAGTGCTTTAGATCTCTCATTGAGGAAAGCTGGGAGATGACT
Source organism: Myrmophylax atrothorax (assembly GCA_026770055.1). Taxonomy (NCBI): domain Eukaryota; kingdom Metazoa; phylum Chordata; class Aves; order Passeriformes; family Thamnophilidae; genus Myrmophylax; species Myrmophylax atrothorax. Next base: position 8,779,772 of record JAOXXN010000162.1, on the reverse strand, counting down.
CAC
>JAOXXN010000162.1:8714515-8779727 GCA_026770055.1 Myrmophylax atrothorax | reverse complement strand
GGAGGAAAAGAAAACAACCCTAAAAAACCCCCAAACCATTTTCTAACCAAATGTTTAAATGCATTTGTTTTCAGCGTGCCCATGGACAGGCTGCGAGACCAGCCCTGCAAAGCCCGTCCGCCACCTCATGCAGCTTGACTCAAATTTTGAGTAATCCCCACAGTCTGTTTGATGTGGTTGAGCCTGGCAAGAACTGGGGTCGATACAGGTGAGCGGTTGCGCTCTCACTTTCTTCCCCATCTATACAAACTTGCCACCATCTGATGAGCAAGACCTGGGCTTCCTGCTGCCACAAACCAGAGTAACATGGCCATCCCCACCACGAGCCTCAGGGAGGTCAAGATCTGCCCTGGGAGGTCTCTATAGAGAAGAGGTGATCTTGATGCTGTTTATTGAGAGCTCAGGGAGGCACCTGAGGCAAATACAGGAGTAAACATGTCTAATTGTTGGTTGCAAAGTCCCCCAAGCATCATTTGCACTTAGCCAGTACGGACCCCAGGCTCCACCTCTGCACAGGCATGTTAGGCATGTCCCAGCCTGCTCCTGTCTTCCCCATGGATGAGGGGGACACACAGGGTACCCCCAGAACAGAGCAGTCATGGATGAGCTGTGTGGGAGTTAACTCTGAAAGAGAGAGGAGAAAAAACCCCGGATACTTCAAAAGCCTCTGGATGGCTTCTGAACATCTCATACCACCAATCGAACAGAAAACTAGGAATTACCTCCAGTAATAGGCTGATCTTGGCTTTGACATTGCTTTTAGCTCCAAGCCCTGTATTAAGTAGGCCAAAGCCCACAGAAGCTCTCTTAATAGATTATTGCTTAATAAAGCAACCCAATATATTTTCTCCATAGATTTCAGCGTTCCCTGCTTCAACCTACGTTCCTAGAGAGAGCTGAGGTGCATGGTGGGACGAGGTCTTCTGTGGGCAGCAGAGGAGACCAGTCCTGTGCTCATAGCCCCTCTTCCCTGCAGTGGGAGTTGGGTTTTTTGGTGCCTAAATAAGTTGTACGAGAAAAGGAGTGTGAAAAAGAAATCCAATCTCTTTGAGGAGTGGAAATGGACTCTGCATCTCGCACCGAGAATGGTGTTTGATCCATCACCAGAAAGCCACTTTGGAGAAGGAAGACAAGGGTAATGCTCAAGGGTAGCTGAGGGCTGGGGGGATAAAAATCAACCTACAAACTCTCCAAACTACCTGGAGGGAGGAGGTGCTCTGCAGGGCCAGAAATTAGGGTCAAGCAGTAACCCCATCGAGCCAGCACACTGGAGGCACTACCAGCAAGTGAGTGGGACACCTCACAAGCCAAATGCCTCATGAGCTGAAATCATTCTTCTTCTCCAGACAAAAAAACCCGACTCAGAAGCAATTCCCCGCCTCCAAGCCTGGTGCTGGATCTATATCAGAAGAGTCTAGCATTCACCCAGGGGTTTTTATTTAGCTTCCCTGCCTTTGTGCCAGCAGACCTTGCATGGCAGGTTCAGTGACTTTCCATGGGGCCTTAAGAATTCAATTTTGCTTTTAAATTTGCTGCCTCTAGGCAAGATGTAGCAAGTTTTTATGCTCATGGTGCCTCTTTGTCTGCGTAGTGGTCTCATGCATAACAAGGAGAAGAAAAACAAAATATCTATCTCTATAAAGGATGCTATTGTGTGAAATTATTAAGTAAATAGGGGAGCTGGGGCAGGATTCACCCAGACCCACTCACTGTGAGTGGCAGGGCTGGCCAGAGCAGGGCCTGGGTTTTAGTCCCCCTTTTCCAGCAATGCTGCTTGCCAGGCCCAGCTTTCATAAGAGTTTATTTTCAGAGCTGCTCCCTCAGAGCAGAGGGAAGCGGGAAAGCTCCAGCCTTGCATCCTGCTCGCAGCATCATCCACCTTCCCTGCGGGGAGGTTTTGGCATGAGCTCCCCCACTCGTTTCTCTCTTTACTGCTGCCAGAGACCCAGCCAGTGATAAACAGCAGCGGGTGCCTTTTAATTAACATCCTCATTCAAGGCAACATATTATTTTCATTAAAATCAATAAATAGTCCCTGCTTGGACCTTTTCGTATGCCTTATATTGAAAGCAAACCAAACCCCACTCCTGGCATCTGGATCCCATACTTCCTTCATGGGATGCACCACTGCAGAGGCCACACCTGAGTGGGCTCCACTTGCAGGACAGGGATTTCCCCGTAGAAAAGGCAGCAGCAGATCAGATGCTTTTGAGGATGCTTCCCCCAGGTGAGGAAATTATTATTTCAGATACAACAGAGGACAGAGTCAGTGAGCATTGGAATGCAGCATCCCTGACAGTGTCCCACCCTGGACTGCATCCCTTTCTGCCCCACATGGTCCTTTCTGCTCATTGTGGATGAACTGGAACAGCTCTGGACTCACATGCACAACAGCAAGTGACCCTTTTCTTTTAAAAATGGGTGCTGTTAAATTAGGCTGTCTGAGCTGGGATAGCCAGGTGTGAATCTGCAGCACTTTGAGATCTGGGCTGAAAAAATGGTTTAAGTGAAAAATCACACCACAAAAAGCAGAGATGGGGCATTGTGAAAGTAAGAGCTGTGTCCTGGCATGCCAGGCTGGACATGGGGGGTGGATGGGTGCAGAGGGGTGCACGTGGGCATGGGAGTGCACATGGACACAGGGGTGTGATTGCATGGATGGGAGTTCTTGCTTGTGAAGCAGGAAAAAGGCCAATCATGGTCTGTCCCACAGCAACCAGCCAGCACAGCTCAATTCTCCAGTGTGCTCCCAATATGTTCCCAGCAATGTGTCCCCTGCGATCCGGGCAGGCCTACCCGGGCACAGAGCAACCTCAGTCCCCTCTCTGCTTCCCATTGGCCATTCTTCAGTCCCTTTTCTCCCCACACTAAAGTCCACTTTCACACACAAAGACTCAGTTAGTCCTCAAAGCTCCCAGTGCAAAAGCACTGCTGTCCTTTCCTACAGTCAAGGGACCAAAGCACCACTTGGAGAGATTTCCCTCACTGAGATGAGCACCACACTGGGAGGTTTCCCATGGCCAAGCAGCAAACTGGTCATCCCACTGAGCTGTACCACTTCCACCTCCTCCCTGGCGCAGCTTCGACCCCCAGCCTCATCCTTGCCTGCTCCTGTGTGCCCAACAGAGATGCTTTTGGCTGCAGTGGCTTTGGCAACAACAGTTATCCTGACAACTTTTCCAGGAGAGCTGGTGAATGGGATGTTTGTCTCCTGGTGCTTCATAGTTTATCCAGCCAGGTTTATTCTCAGGGTGTGGCTGGGGTTTGTGCCGCCCCTGCCAGGGAGCCAGTTTGAAGGGATCCAGTTCCCAAGGACAAAATAAATCCACTAATTGAACATGATCCCTGTGCAACACGGCACCCTTGGACTCCACCCAGTGCAGAATTTTCCTTCCGTTTGGGGCTTTATTGCAAACCTGTGACAAAGCCTGGATTTGTCAAATGATTATTTTTGACTTTGGTATCAAACATAACCCAAACACAGAACCCACCCCTGAGCTGATCAACCGGGCAGTTTTCATGCCAGGGCAGATGTTGCTTTAATGAGGGGGCCACAGTGGTTTGGCATGAGTTGCTCAGGCATTTTGTGGAAAGGGGATAAATAAATGCAGGGCACCCGCTGGCTTGTCCCCAGGTGACTGCTGTAGGATCTCCAGGTCAAGGCATCCTTCCAGACCTCCCAAATGGCTCATGGAACTGCTCTGTTAAAGGCTGGCAAATGGGAAAGCCCCTGTCCCTTGTCCCTTGCTGCTGGTAAGAACAACTCCTCCTGTCCCTTTTGTCAAGCATGTTCCACGAGCACTGGTGGCCTCAGTTTGCCCTCAATCAGTCTTATGGCTTTAGAGAAGAATGTGGCCCAGAGACTGCCTTGTGGAGGTTTTTCTGCCTTTGGTTTCATATTTTGATCAAAGCAAAGCTTCAGAGGCCTCCAGATCCTGGCAGCTGGAGATGGTGACTCACCATGATGCTCTGAAGCTCAACCGGCCATCAGGTCCTGTGAGCTCCTGTTGAGTTGTCCTCCCTCAGCCAGGACACTCCTGTACCTGGCCCCCCTGGCTGCCATCAGCAACAGGGAGAAGGGAAATCTTGTTGCTTGTCACTGAGCAGCTCAAAAAAAAAAAAAAAAGAAAAAGGCTTTTATAAAATGCACCCACTCCATTTGCAGCCTCAAGTGGCAGCCGGCTGTTTGTCCAGGAGGGGATGTGTTGTAATGACCTCATTTGCTGGCTTGGGTTTAAACCAAATGGTCACCTGCATGTAGATATAATGTCCACAGGATAATCTGGTGCCCCTGAAAAACGCTCAGCTCAAATCCAACCCCAGGAGAGCCCGGCACACAGGCGTGACCCCAGGGGCAGCCAGGCGTGCTGACTACAGCCGTGCCGGGGGCTGACTGCTCAGCCCTGCAGCGATAAAACCCGCCTTGCTGGCGGTTTCTTGGCTGGGCTTCTCTTGAGCAAGGAGTGTCTGAAGTGGGGTTTCTTGCTGTGCTATTGTCCCTTGAAAGCCACCATCCAGCCTCAGTCCAGGGACGCTGCCTTGCCAGGGCAGGCAGCCCTGGCGCCCAGCCCACAGGGACCTCTGAGCCCTGCCATCCCAGCCCTGCCTGCTTCCCGCTCCTTGCTCTGGGATGAGCCACGGGAGAGGGATGTCGTCTGCAGCAGCAAAATGAAATGTATCTGATGTTCAAAACAACGTCTGGAGTTCATTAGAGCAGCAGTCCACAGATTGGGAATCAGGCACTTCTGAGGGATCGCACAAAGGCGCTTCACGGGGGTGTGAGCTCGCGTCGGCGTGTTTTCTTCACGGCCCAAATTATGACAGGATCCAGATGTGCTCAAAGGCGCATCTGCAGCACGCGTAAGCCCCGAGGCAGGCTGGGCACCCACAGAGGCTCCCCAGCCCTTTCCTAACCCCACTGATGCCACTGCTGCCTGCTGTGCTGCCCAGTACCCAAGCCTTCCTCCTGTCTGAGCCTTGCAGAAAAGCAACAGGATCTGAGGACGTCACCTCAGGAGCAAACACTTTTTCAAGCAGAGACAACCTTCAACCCAGGCTTAACGTTAAGCCTCTGCTTGAATGCCTTGTGGCCATGAACCAGCCCTGGGCTCCTGGCAGACAGGTTGGTTCCCTGTCCAGCTGCACCCCACTGCAGGCGTTAATTGAATTACAGCAATTAACGGACATCAGTGTTGGTGTTCCCCGTAGTCCCAAGCTCAGTCCTTCAGCTGGGCAATGAGAAGACCAGATCCTCCCCAGCAAAACCCCATTTTGTGGGTAAAATTGTCTGGTTTGCAGAAGTACAGGTCTATGCAAAACCACTGCTGAGCAGCCCTGGAGTCCCCTCCAAAAGAAAGGGGCGACAGCTTCCCCTCCATGCAGTGCTCTACTTCTTCTCCCACGCTCAGCAAAATTCCCTGACCACCCCATCTGCTCACTGGGCTTGAGTCCTTGTGTACCTAATGATGCTCGTGTAACACGGGACCAACGCGTCCTGTCCTTGTCAACAGGTTAAGCCTTGAAAAATTTAGTGATGTTGGAAAAGAACTCCTTGTGAACGGAGCCCTGTTGAATTAGTCCAAACAAAACACATGTGATGGATTAAAAATAAAAATGCTATTAAATTCTTTCAGGATGTGAAATTTAACAAAAGGCCTGTTGTGCTCAGGACGGAGGGGAAACGCCGGAGTTGGGACCAGGAACTCACTTAGCCAGGCAGTTTTGGAGGGACCACCTCGGATTTCTTTTATGCCACTATTGGTGGATTTTGCACGCAGGTTTTGTTCATGGAGTGATCTATTAATGCCACTGTCTTGTCTCCCCATGTCCCCCCTGCCCCAGAACTTTGCAGTGGGCATGCTGGGGCAGTGAGGCTCCCAACCAGGGCAGGCTGGGCATGAAGGGCTGTGCCAGAAAGTAGAGCTCTCCCTCCCTGCCCGGGAAGCCGTGACCTTTCCCAGCAAGCAGAAACAAAACCCGACAAATTCCAGAAAGTTTCAAAATCATGACGGCAAAACCCCAGAGCATCGCCTGGGAGTGGAAAAGCCCTTTTCAGATCAACGCTGGAAGCTTTTCGGCTCCGATTCCCAAATGCTTTGGTCCAAAAATTCACTATATTTTTCTTTTTTTTTTTCCCCTCAAGAGGAAAGTTTGAACTCCACCAAAGCCACATGTTGCAGAAGGGGTTTGTCAGCTATCACAGCTCAGAAAGCAGGATGGAGATGACCCATCACTGCCTCGGCACTCCTCTGGGGCTGCTTTCTGCCCCTCTCACTCTGTACCCAGCTCGCATAATCCCTGCTTCTTCTGCTGGCCGGCCGAGAGGAGCCTGCCAAGCTGGAAAAGGGCCCGGGGCCCTGGCCCACCACAGCTAATGCAATATTTACTGCTGTGGAGCGGCGCTGGAAGCTGCCGAGAATGGGCTGCTTTGTGCAGGGCAGCCGCGGGAGGGTGGAGGTTCCCGGGGGTCCCCCCACCACCCTGCCTGCTCAGGGCATCTGGGGTGAAACCAGAGCTTCCCGGGACACAGTGGAGCTCAGAAGTGAGCTGGACATGGGCTGTAGGACGTGCACATGAGAGTGTCAGTGTGTCCAAAGGCTGCTCCACAGGGCTCCCAAGCCATTTGGGGACATTGGGACAGTCCTTGTGGTGTGGGTAGCCTGGTTACTGCTCCTGCCAGGATGGCTGCTCAGATCCTTTCTTTTCAGAAAGATGGTAATAAAAAGTGGAAAAGTGGCCTGAGTTTGCAGGGTCTTGATTTGCGGGAGTGAACAACCATGGTGTGTGCCCTGTTGCTGGGGGGCTGATGGGGTCATGCCAAGAGCCCACACGGAGGCTCTTTTAGATAATAAAGTGCAGCTTTCGGGCAACCTCCTGCTTTTTCATCAAAAGGATGAAAAGCATTTTCCAGCAGCAGCAGGCAGAGACCTGCAATCTCCACTCTTTTCTCAGGTAGATGTATTTTATTGACTGGTTTTCTGAGGAATGGCCAACAGTACTGAACCTGTAGTTGCTTCAGTGGTCGCCATGGGCCACTACCGAGGATGCCTTTAGCCCCAGGACCAAAAGCATCACAGTTTCATTGAGGACTCAGCTGCTGACAAGGCTTTGAGTTGGGGAAGATCCCGGGCTGAGCCCCCAAGAAAAATGCAGGCTGGTGGAGCCGAGGTGCCTTGGAAAACCCACCTGGAACACGCACTGTGTTTGCAAACTTGGCATGGCGAAAGCAATTGCAACATTGGAAAAATGTTTTCCCCATAGTGTCTCTGGGATGGGAGGTGTGCATTACATGGAGGGTTGGGTCCTGTAGTGAGCTGCTTGTATGAGAGCTTTGGAGGTGACTGGACTGTCTGCATCCTCGCTATGGGTTGGCTGCACCAGAGCTCCCTGTGCCCACCCCTTCACTAGTTGGTTAGTGCCCAACAGGTAAACTGAGGAGAGAAATACAGGTGGGTGGTACTGGCTGCTGAGCCTTCATCCATGTTCTTCTGTGGTCAGAGGCTGTTACTCTGCTTACTACAGCTGCCTGCTCTGCCCAGAGTAAGAGGGCAGTGAGACACAGGCCTCATTTGCAAAACTATTAACAGTGTGTTAATAACTTAATTCTGCCTCTGTGTCCCCAGTTTGCAGCCGTGTTTGCCAGAGGGGCAGGCTGGCTGCTCCAGCCTTTCCTCTCACTCTTGCCACGGGTGGAAGGGAATGACTTCTCCAGCACGAGTCCATTTGGTGCTAAAAACGGGAAATCAGTTTTCTATCGATTGGCATTTCTCTTAACGTATTCTCGCAAGTGCTCATTAAATTTTCATTCAATTATCCCGGGCCACGCTGTATTTTTTTTTCCCCCCATCCTTTTCAGAGGGAATAGGCGATAATGGAGGCATCCCTCCCACGGAAGCAAGCTGTTCAAGCTAATTTAATCAAGGAAAGTCAAATCTTAATAAAGGAGGAGGGAAGAGCAGTCCTTGTACCAGGATGGCTGATGGTATAATGACCTGTCTTCTAAAGAAGCAGAGCAGCCAAAGCTCTCCTGGTGCCATTAACGTTCGATATGTCAGAGCTGAAGGTACCAGTGAGAGGAAAACAACATCATTAAGCAGGACACTTTCACGCTGGAAGGGGAGGCACATTTATATTCTGACAGGGGATTATCTAGGCAGCAATAATAATAGCAGGAGTAATAATAATAATAATAAATCATTATCACTTGGCATTGCTGGCTGTAGTGGGACCCAAGGGTGTAAACGGCTCTGGCAGAGTTAGAAGGGTGAGTGGTAATCATGAACGTCAGTGGGAGAAGACAGGTTTGCAGGGTGATCTGGGACAAGCCCCTGTCTGCTCCTGCCTCAGTTTCCCCAGCCACAAAAACAGTTTGGATTTGCTTCTGCTCTGCTGGAAAAGCTTTTCCCTGCAGCAGCACCCAACTTTGTGCAGAGCCTCCACGGACACCACAGCCCTTGCTCAGCCCTTTGTACAGGAACAGGAGGGATGGTGCCAAATCCAGACCTTGTCCGAGCCTGAAGGTGAGCTTGTTCTTGGACCCTTCTCAGATTTTCACATAAAGACTCATGAGAAGGTTTGTCATAAGGCCTGTGACAACAGCTCATCCATCTGCAATGCTGACAAGCCCAGCCACTAGCCAGAATATATTCCAGATTTGTCTCCAAATGCCGGGTGTTTGAGCTGCCTCTGAGGACCACACATTTCAGACAGACGTGTTGTTCCTGCATGCAGCACGTTTCCGGGGGTAGTGCCTGTGTGGCACAGCTGGGCACATCATTTGTTAATGCGCGAGCAAGTGTTCAGTCTCAGGGAGATACACTTGCTGTTGTCACTGGTTTAGGTAGGTCGGGCTATTGGCAGAGATGGGCAAGCAGAGGAGAACTGGACTCTGGCTAATCTCTACAGCATGTCTGAGTGGTTACGTGCAAGGTTGGGAGCCTCGCTGCATACGCCGCCGTTTATCGGGCTTTCAAGGCAGCCTTTGATAAAGAACCACAAGGCAGACGGCGGCAGCAGCTGAAAGGGATTGCGGATCGAGGTAGTGAAGAAAGACCTGGCTCCAAATCAAAAGGATCTCAGTGGCTGTGCCAAAGGTTCAGCTCCTGCTCAGGGTGGGATGGGGATGACCCCTCCTCTTCATAGCAGGGGAGTGGAAGGGGAGAGGGGAGGGGAGGCAGCAGTATTGCTGTGCACCCTCCTGGCACATATTTTGCTGCACGCATTCTCTTCACTCTACCCCCTGCAAAGATTTAGTTTGTGTCCAACATTGCAATGGTTTGTACTGCCCATGATTTAAACCCAGTTGAGGCATGGAGAAAGGAATGCCATCCATCCTGCAGGCATATGGTGCTGCCCCACAGCATATTCAACACCCCTGGAGCTCAGTCTCCCCTTTGCCATTGCCCCAGGTGTGTTCTTGGCAGATGTGAGCATTTGAAAGGAGGGAAGAGATTCAGGATGTGCTCAAAGTAAATAAGTGTCTTAGCTGAAGTGATGTGAGCTCTTTCCCTGAGTGCTTGCGGTAAGTTCCATTACCGCCCTGCGCTGGGGCTCGGGACCTTCGGTGCTGCGAAGTCAGGGAGAAGTGCTCCTTAATGCCAGATTGGAGCTGTCTTTCATAATGCAATTATTCCTCAATAATCTTGAAATGGAAAGGAAGAGGGGGGAGAGCGTGCAGAGGTAGTCGGGATGTGTAATGCATGGGCTGTGCTGGCACTGCGGGGCCGCTGGATGCAGCCCCTGGCCAGGGCTGCAGGGCATCCTTTCCATGCAGAGCCCACTGAAGGCTTCACCTTAAAGATGAGGAGCAAAGAGGAGGGTTTGGGGTTCTTTTTTTCCCTTTCATCTTGAAAAATAATTAGACTGAAAAGTGTTTCGGAAGAGGCTTGCAAGCTTTAAATCAAGCTTCTGAAGAGCCTGATCAAAGCAGCGGCATCTTCATCTGCGGAACTCCCCCGGGTTATGGGGTTGTGCTGTCGTCCCTGGATAACCCTTCCTGGCCAGAGGGATCTGAGGCTGGGGTGCAGGGATCATAAAATCATGGAATGATTTGTGATGGAAGGAACCCTAAAGATCCTCTAGTTCCAACCTCCCTGTCATGGACAGGGACACTTTCTGCTATAATCACGGAGAATCCATCTGTGGGTAGAAGTAGCCCAGTATCTGACAGTGAGTTTCCTTGCTAGGACTGACTCTGAAGCCCCTGATGGTCCCTCTCTTGCACCCCTGATTTATTTATCCTAGGATTAGCTGCAGCCGGTGTTGGGGACTGAAGGACGAAGGAGTGTCTGTGGGGTTTGTGGGGTCCAGATCCCTGGGGATGGATGCAGAGAATTTCCCCAGACCCCTCTCTGCCTCTAAAGCTTTGGGACTTTCACTGGCAGGGGGGACCCATGGATCATAGACCATGGGTTTGTTTCACCCATCCCTGGACAGACACCATCCCCCTCCAGACAGACACCCCCCAGACAGACAGCTCACCAGTTTCTGGGAACTCTTAGCTGTGGAAAAAAAAATTCTCAGCCCTCCGAGTGACTCATGGGGGAGATAATTGCGTACACTGCTTGTTTTTCTTCCTACTTCTGCCTAAAGAAACCATCATCTCCAGTGCCTGGCACTGGTACACCACAACTTTCACCATTTCCCTTTGTTTTGTCTGATTTATTCACTCTGAGGGAGGAGGGGGGGGGTGTTTCCTGCAGCCAGAGCCCCCCTGCAGAAGACCAGGCCTGTGGATCTGCCTGGTCTCCAGAGGAGCCACCTCACTGTGCGGATTCTTCAGTGCCTAGAAAGGGTTGTGCTGGCAGCAGAAGTCTCTCCCTTCACCCCATCTAATGATCTCATGAAACCTGAGGGAATGTGATCACCTGATCCTGTATCCCACGTGGCCCATAACTTGGGCTTAAGTCAGGGCAAGACCTACAAGAACCATACACATCCCTGCTCATGAAAGCACCAGCTCTGTTTTCTGCAGGATTGAGGCTGGAGAAAGAAAACAATGGCTTTAGAGGCAGCCCCAAGTTCCCACACCCAGCTCTCGTACCTCAGGGCTCCTGATGGAGAGCCCAGTCTGAGCGCCCTGGCCAGACAGGGGTTGCTGTAGCCCAGCACCCGCCACAGCCCCAGGTCCTCCAAACACCCCCCACGCCATTATAAAAGCTTTGCTGAATCAGATCTAAACCAAGCCTGGAAATTCCTTTGGCATGAGCTGAGCAGGGGATTTCAAACCACATATAGCTATTTCATTGCAATGCCTGTGCTTTCTTTTAAATATATATATATTTTGATTTTGGGCGGGCAGTGGTTCTGCTGCTTTCCCAGCCTGTGGGTTTCATTGAGTCCCCATCCCGATGCCGCTCGACATTCTGGGGCTGCCCCACTCCCAAGGTAAAAGCTTTTGCCTCCCAGGTGCTGGCTCATTAATACAGCTCAATTAATGCTTACTCCCCTGGTGTCTGAAGATATTGGATTCCTTCTTGCCCCACTGTGCTGCATGCACAGTCCTACCAACAGCCAGGACTGTTACCCCTCTTTGGAGTTAAAAGGGGGGTTATGGAGATTTTTCCCTTTCAGCCTTGGGGAGTGCGGATTTATTGTGGGTTTCTGGAGCAACACTGCTGCAGAAGTATGGACAGGGAAATATAGATACATAACCTTCATCTTGGTTTTATCTCCTGACCTATAGAGCACATTTAAACATATATCCTGATTAAGTGAAGGATGTGGGGTTGGTCATCCCACAACCACCATCCTATTTTTCAGGACAAGACCCTCCCAGTGCTGCCCCTGGGACATGAACCAGCTCTGAAACCACAAGAGATGGAAACTGGGCAGGCAGGAAAGTTTTTCCAGGGTGGGATTAAGATAAAACAATATCCATCAGAGCCCCTGCCTGCTGCGGCTGGGTAGAGCTCACAGCCCTCCAGCTTCCCCTGCCCATGTCCATGGAAAACACCTTCATGGGGAGATGCTGTGAGCTTTTAGTAGAAGATCAGAAGTTTAAATTGGCACAGCAGTGTCTGAGGCAGTGCTTGGAGCCACGGTATGCTGACAGTTTATTTGACAAAAAAATAAAAGAATAATAACAATATTGAACATGCAAAACAGAGTGAGGGAGAAGGGGACAGTTCCAGCAAGACTTCCTGTCTGCTTGGGAAGACTAAGGAACCACTACTGAAGGGACCAGAGTAATGGGATATTTAATGTTTAAATTGCATTTCTTTGCTGTTTGAGTAGAAGAGAAGGTTTGGTTCTGGGCACCAGGCAAAGCTTTAGAGTCAGCATTGCTTCCCAAGCTGGTGGCCCAGAAAATACCCAGCAACACATCCCAAATCTGGCTTCTCCTTGGATGCTCTGCCATGGCTCTCCAGAGCAATGACTTGAAATATTTCTCTTCCTCCACTGGAGAAGGTGTCAGGGAGTCCCCAGTAGCTCACACAAACAGGATTTATCTCCTCCCCTATTTTCTAGAGTACCCAGGCAGATTTCTGATAGCAGAGGGCTTCTTTTGAACAATTTCTCATCACAACAGCAACAAAAAAGAAGTGAGGGAGAGAGAGAGAGGCTGAACCACTACATTTGCTTTCCCAGCATGAGGGTCCCATGGCCAGGGCAGGTTGGGGTCTGGAGAGGCAGCAGGGAGGGATGGGGCTGGGTACCAGGGGAGGGGGGCAGGGCAGCGAGTGGCTGTGCTCCTGTGGAGTGAAAAAGTCTCCAAAGAGATTCTTTTGGAAAGGGAGCTATAAATACCTGGCTATAATTATTTCCAATGGTCCCTAGCAGCTCTGCCCCAGCTCAGTGCTAAAGACAGCATCCCCCCACTCCAGATGTGGAGGTCTCTACCCCAAATATTTAACATTCAGACTGCAACTGCTCTTCTGGTAGCAAATTCCTTCCCAAATCTCCCTGCAATTTGTGGCAGGCAAACCTTGTTTGAGTTTGAGGATTTAGCACATTTTTGCCGAACAGTATTTTGCAGGGAGGGCCTGGAGCTGTCCAGGCTGCATTTTGTGTGGTCTGGCCACCCCCAAGCACCGCATCCTGCACCCCACCTCACAAGGGGCACCCCAGTATCCATCCTGCCCAGCCCCCAGCAGCAGGAGAGTGTGGGACCCCAAACTAAGGGATCATCTCCACACCCTATCCCCTCTGCCCTGCACCTCTGCACATCTGGGGCTGCCACTGAAGTTCAAGGTCGTTGGGCTTTTATGTTGTTCTTTCTTTTTCCATTTTGTGTGGTTTGTGGGCACATAATGGAAGGTGGATTCTGGAGGGGTTTGTTCTCTTGCCAGCCTGAATTATTAATCCAGTTTGGTTCTTTCTCCCTCTTTTTCTTTTATTTACCCCCATGGATTTTATTTTAGGCAATGGCCAAATCACTGGCTGGCAAGGCTGGCCCTTGCACCAGCTCCGATAACATCGCTCTCCAAAGCACAGCGGTGCTCCGGCCCACGGCAGCAAGAAGCTGCCAGCCCTGGGAAGCATCCAGAGGCTTATCTATATCCAGGGCTGGTGGTCGTGCCCCCTGGCTCAGCACAGCCGGCAGAGAGGAGCCCAGGATACCCTGCACCTCCATCCTGTGTAATCTAGAGCATTTTGCTGGAAGAGGGGTTGAAGGGTGAATAAAGCCTTCTCCTGCGAGGGTAGATGCTTCCCGTGCCAGAGGCGATGGGCACGCAGGGCTGGGTTACCATCCTCACCAAAGGGCACGGTGCCCGGCCAGGGAGGAATTAAAAGCTTGGCCATGATGGAACAGCACCAGAGCTGGTCCAGCTCCCCGCAGCCTCCATCAGCACCGTGAGCCACTCCCGCCTCCCCCAGGCAGGTCCCTATGGGGCAACGGAGGTCAGGGTGTCCTCAGCCCTTGTAAGCGGGAACATCCTTGCTCCCCATCAGTCTCGGTGCAGTCACACAGTCCCGAGTCCGCCAGGGCAGAGGGCAGCGTTGTGGGGTCCCCCAAGCCCCCCGCCTTCGCCAGGAGGCGATTCCCGGCGGGAGGTGGGCAGGGAGGCGGCGGTGCGGCTGCTCCCCGGGGCGCTGGCAGCCTTGGCACCCGCCGCCGTGGCTTTGGGTGGCCCCGGCCCACCCAGCCGCACCCGGGGCTGCTGCCTGCCCGCCAGACACCGCGCTCTGCTTTAATTAGCAGAGTGGTTTAATGAACGGCAGCTCGGCTGCGACCGCGGAGCCTTCCTGGCTGAGCGGCCGCGGTTTGTTATGGCTGTATCTGCTTGTCCCCCTTTGCACCCTGTGTGCCCCCTCCTCTTCCTCGTGGGGAGCAGGGCACTGGGACTGCAGTGGGGACCCAACCCTTAGCACACACCAGAGAATCCACATCAGAGGGAGAGAGTGGGAGCACCCCCGCATGCAGGAGCAATGCCAGGGTGCTGTGGATGCCCGGCCTTGCCAGGTCTCTGCCGGAGGGCTGCTGGGAATGCCCACTCCCCCTGAGTGGATACCAGCAGAGGGGTGACGGACGCCTCCAAGTCTGCCGCTCGTGCTGCCCTCTCCATGAGCAGGCATCGAGCATCATGCTGCTGTCTTGGGGCTGGAGGCGTTTATTTATACTGGGAAGACTGCGAGAGTGTTATTAAATTGCGCATCGCTAAATGGCCACTGCGGAGGGGTTGATGCTTCCTGCCATCGACAGGGCTGATATTGCTATTCCCATCACAAGGCGCTGGGTGAGCATCCTCCGCTCTGCCTTTGGAGGGAGAACGCGGCTTCCCGTGCGCACGGTGCTAACGAAGCCCCTGGCGCTAACGAAGCCCCCGGGAGCACAGCCAGCCTGAGAGCCTGCGACGAAGACAAAAGCACTTGTTGAAAGAGGCAGCCAGGTGGGAGCAGCCCCAGGCACCTCAGCGGCTCATCACGTCACGGCAGCAGGGCGCTCGGGCGTGCGGCATCGCTGGCACCTCACCTCCTAATTGGTGACCCCCGGCTGGAGGCGGCAACTAGAGCCCCGGCCCTCCCCTCCACTGGGACTCTCATTAACCACCTCTGGCTTTATCCCGCGGGGAGCTGGGTTGCGGGAGGCTGAGGTGCGGTGACAACGCTGTCGGCCATGTGTGCACCTCTTTGTCCACCCGCGCTGGAGCGGGAGCAGGGTGACAACTTGTAGCTGCGCTAATTGGCCTCTCGCTGTGGAATTGTGTTGAGTGGAGAGTGGGGAGGTCAGCAGATACAGGGTCATCATCCCTCTCTTTGGAGCAGAGGGTAGCTGTTCCCAGGGGCTTCTGATTTGCTTTTATTCCTTTCCACGAAGCAGGTTTTGCAGCAAGTAAGGTGCCAAGGTGATACTGCACTTTCAGCTTGGGGGGAAAAAAATCCCCTTGCTGAGCATTTGAGGCCACAGACTCACAGTTTTCATTACACTGAAGACTATTTTACCTCTGTCTGGCTTAATGTTATTTTCCGTAACTTACAGCTAAGCAGAATCATGACACAGCTCATTAAAATCCCCTTCTGAAAGTGCCATTTTGTGATACCTGAAAAAGGGGAAAATTGGTAAAAACCACAAGTGTGGACCCATCTGCGCACACCAGGTTGAACAGCACAAATCAGCCTCATCTACTGCAGGTGGAGAGCTGATGCTTTGCTGAAAAATAGGGACATTGGTGTAGAAACTTGGGCCTCCAGCTGGGCAGCAAGGATCCAGCCCCAAAATTACAGCACTGATGCTGGGAAAATCTGGTGAAGCACAGAATCCATCTTTCCTTTCCATCCAGACACTGGATGGCTCCTCTCACTGAGATGAGATACCCAGCTGTCGTGGGAAGCCAGTGGCTGCCAAGGACAGATCCTGGTGGCAAACAACCTCTTTGATCTTGCCGTGGCCGGCACTGGCAAGGTTGCCCTGTGGGGTTGGCTGCGAACACGGCACAGCAGGCTCCCTGCTCCCAGCCTCAAATATCTGTCTGTTCCGCTCCGGCCACAAACCCTCCCCCGGACTGGAAGGAGGGAAAATTACATGCTACGGTTTGCAGATTTGGTGGAGATAAATCCCCCATGGAAGACGCAGCTGGAGATGCCAAGGCTGATAGCGCCAGGCTGTTCATGCTGTGGGAGTGCCGTCTCCCACTGTGCCCACTGCCCCGACATGGGGCCATCCTGCTCCTGCGGAGAAGCTGGGAAACTCCCTCCTGCCCTGCTTGGGGGTGGCAGAGGGCCAGGCTGATCCTGTAAAACCCTGAGGGTGGATCACTCCATGGGCAAAATAATCTCGAAATAAGCGTGGGAGGAAAAGCAGAGCAGTTATGCATATGGGGTGGGCATTTGTGTAGTGAGAAGGTTTGGCCTCAGCTGCTGGGGAGAGCAGCCGGGCTCAGCAGCGTCCCTTAGCTTTGGAAAGGGCACAAAGGATGGAAAGGGCAGCCAGCTCCCAGGAGACCATCAGCAGGGAGTGATGTGATGGGTACCAGTCCTTCCAGGATGATGCTGGGCGGAAGGGTTGCTGGCTCTTGCAGACTGTGAGCTGAAAGCTGAGAGGAGCCCAGGAAGGAGGAAAAAACCCTGACGTGTGCCATATTTCATAACATGAGATGTGAAACTTTAATGGGCTCTGTGATATCAAAGAGGACAGGAAGCCCAAACCTGTACGCAGTGCATGAAACCCAACAGCAACACACAATACCATCACACGCTCCTGCACCCTCGGCGTCTGCTGGCTGTCCCTGAGGACAGTCCTGCTTGCCTGTGGAGCACTGGCCCTTTGCTTAGCCTGAAGACATGTCACCGCGGGAGATCCCAACCTGAAGACCTGTGGCAAAGCAGAAAACAGGGTTCTAAATAAAGTGTGGTGGTGCCTGAGGCCTGGCTCTGGCGGAGGGCAAGCTGGGAAAGCATCCAGCGCTCAGGGCTGGCAGGTACGTCACCATGAGTTGTGGCCAGCACTGTATTTCTCCGTTGCAAAGTTGAGCAGTAAATCCTGGACAGAGGATCTCAGGGAGGCACCAAGGGACAGTCACTGACAAAATTTATGGCTTAAAGGCGGCAGAAACATGCCATAAATATAAGAGGTGTACCGGAGAGCTGGCCCCTGCACTTCCCAAGGGGAGGTTCCTCCCGGTGCCTGTCCTCTCCGCTCCTCTCCTCTCATTTTGATTTGGCAACCAGTGTTCATTGCTGTTAAAACATCTTCAACTCTGAAAGGAGCTGGTACCTGTCCCTGGCAGCAGTGGGGTTGGCTGTAATGGGTAATAACCACCATGACTCCCACGAGTGGCATAAAGAATAAGAGGGAGCTGAGATTTGGAGTGGTGACCTCTACAAGCCCTCTCCCTGTCACCACCATCCAGGCTTTGCTGCCCATGGTCAGCCTCTCACAGAGCTTGGTGCCCCTGGCTGCATCCCATGAACTCACTTGCCCACCAGGACCAAACCCTTTGGCTGGTCCCATACCCTGTGTAAGGGCAGAAAATACGATTTCAGCTGTGCTAGCACTAATCCCAGTGAATAAATCTGTGGCTATCACAACTTCTATGACAAGTGACATCAAGTGGCCAGCCAGCCTGTGACAGAGGGTAATGTGAGAGCTGAATGTGCCAGGCCTTGATGGGTGGCACTGGGATGGCGCTGGGATGCAGGCTGTGAGCACATTGGGGTTTCACTGCAGGTAGAGGAAAATGAGCATCTGTACTGCTGTACAGTGGCCAGGGAACCAGAGCATGTTATCAATGGGCTGAAGAAGAAAGGGAAAGGTCTCCCTGGAGGATTAACCTGGCATTTGATCCCATGACAGTGATTCTACTCTACATGTGGCAAATCTACAGGCATGGGAAGAAAACTCAAAAATAGGTTCAAAGGGACAAGGTAGAAAATCCAGTCAGAAACATGAAAGTACAAAAGCAGATGGGGGGTGTGTGTGTGTGTGTGTCTATGTTTAAGTAATAAACATTTATCCATGAATTAAAAATAATAATAATAATAATGAAAAAATTAAAGTTCTCCTGTTGACTTCACTTTGGGACTTTGCCATGATGAGGGGTTTATAAGCCATCTATCTTCCTCATCTGAAGGAAGGATTTGTAAACCTGTGCCCTTACCTATCACATGAGGCAGATATGCATACTACACACATGGCTTTCCTGGGCACGGCTGATGCTTCTGCCTGGGAACCACATCAGGAGCAAAACCTGTGTCTGGGATGAGAAGTAATCCCGTCTGGTAGGGATAGACAGTGTGGTATGATGGGGCAGCTACAGTCGTTGACAGGAAAACACAATTCCAAAAAGGAACATGGTCCTTTAGCCCAGCCAGACTCCCGAGGACCACAGCAGAGTCCCACTGACCTCATCCCAGCAAAGATGTTTGTCCAAAGGCAGAAATCCGTTTGCAAGCTCTGCACTGCAGAAGTCCCAGCGAGGAGGAATAAAGCCATGGAAGACATTCCAGGAGGGAACGTGGATCCGGCAGCGCTTCTGCTGCAGGGACTGAGAGAGACTTGCTGTTCTCTCCAGCGTTGCAACTGATCTGGGGTGGGAGGCAGGTTCCAAAACCCGTAAGAATCACCCCTTGTCCGGCAAGTGAGAAAACCGGCTCCTGCACCCACGCCACGTGTGGAGCCCAAGCCTCACTCACCGGGCACAGCCTTCGGGGGCGAGGGGCGATTAATTAATTACACGCCTTAGGAAGCCAATTAAAGGCCGTTGCGGGGGCACCGCCGCGCCCCCTGGCGGCCGCCGCACCCCGCGGGCCGGACCCGGCCCTGGGCGCTTCCAGCGCTCCTGCCGGGATTTGGAAAACGTTCTCTGCTACATCCCACAGCATTTAGAAGTGTCTGGGCTTTAATGTCTGGGCTGCACCCCGCTGAGTTGTAAATAATTTTTTCCAGCACGGGATATTGTTTACTAACATGTTATTGAAGACTTCTTTTCCAAACAGGGATGTGGCTTGGACACGGATGGCGACAGCTCAGCCGGGGCTCTGGACTGCGTTCAGTGGCTGATCAGACACTCTTTGAAATCCGTTTACAAAATTTACAGGGAAACTTTGCAGTTTAGAAACAAAACATTGTCTGCCCTCCGTTTCAATATTTTGTTCACTGTATTCCTGTGTTCTATCCCAAATCCATGTACCAGCTCCTAATCTGAGCAGGGGTTTGGATCTGGGTTTAAATGCACGCACTGCACATGCCTCAATACTTACAGTGTCACACACCAGTGTGTGTGCTGGGATGGCTCCAGGCACCTCAGGAGAGTGCAGCTCACCCCTGCCCTGGTGAGACCCCACCTGCAGTCCTGTGTCCAGCTCTGGGACCCCAGCATACAAAGGACATGTCCCTGTTGGAGTGAGTCCAGAGGAAGCCACAAAGATGCTCCAGGGGATGGATCAACTCTGCTATGAAGACACACTGAGAGGGCTGGGATTGTTCAGCCTGAAGAAGAGAAGACTGTAGAGAGACCTTAGAACCCCTTCCAGTGCCTAAAGGGGCTACAAGAGAGCTGGAGAGGGACCGTGAACAAGGGCATGGACTGACGGAACAAGGGGCAATGTCTTCAAATAGACAGGGTTAGATTAGGTATTAGGAAGAACTTCTTCCCTGTGAGATTGGTGAGGTACTGGCACAGGTTGCCCTGTGACCAGTTGTGGGTTCCCCATCCCTGGAAGTGTTCAGAGCCAGGTTGGATGGGGCTTTGAGTAACTTGGTCTATTGGAAGGTGTCCCTGCCCATGGCAGGGAGTTATAATGAGATACCCTTGAAGGTCCCTTCCAATCCAAACCATTCTAAAATTCTATGATTCTGCGTCATGCTCCCTCAGACTCCTGGGACTCAGAGAAACCCCCAGGAGTCAAATTGTTTCTCTTCCCGGGGAAAGCAGAGCCTGGATGCTCAGACACACAAACTCTGGCTGCTGGGGTGTCATCTGAGAAGTAGCAGTGCTGCAACGTGATGCTGGGAAATTATACAGTCAACAGAGTAGCTCTAATGAGAAAATGAACCAGACATCATATGGTGTTGATTTAGTGCTCAAATATGAAGAATAGGGGAAAGGGAGGAAAATAATGCCAAACCAACCTCAACCCCCCAGGAGTTTATAAAGGCGTTCTGTGCAAACACGCTGCTTTTACCCTGAGGAGCAAGCAGTGCTACTCCTCATGCCTATTCAGGGCTGCAATTAATCTGGTTTCGGCAAACCAGAATCAAAGTCCCCAACTCTATTAAGAGCCACCTCTTGTGGTGTCTTAAACGTGTGAGCAACTCAACGCTGCTTTGTAAAAGGCTGGCGAAGGCAAAGGAAATGGAAGCGTCATTCAGCATGACGCCATTCAGCTTTTCCCCTCAAGAGCTATAATGATGCTTTTGTCATTCAAGGCACCTGATCAGCTTCCAGAAGTGTGGGCCGGCATCGCCCTCGGAAACTTGAAATCCTCACACTGTGTTCTGAAAAATGTGTGTTTGGGATGCTGTGAGAGCTGGACTTGCTGGGGAATGCAACACACTGTGACCACCTCTCATCTCCTGTGGCTACAAAAACTGAACATCCCTTGTAAGGAGTCCCGGGGCTGGTGTCTGAAGATAAAAATGAAGCCTATTTTATCTAAAGATAAAAATGAAGATAAAAAGGAGTGCCAGCTCTTAGCAAAGCAAGCTCACCCCACAGCCAGGCTCCAGGCTGTTAAACTGAAGCAATGCAACCCCAGATCATCCCTGTATCAGAGTGGCTCTGCCACCCCCGAGGCCATGGCTCCAAGGAGCTGCAGAGGGCTCTGGATTTGAATCAGACACCTAAGTTTGCAAACCACTCTCTTAAACCATTCCATTAAAACTTTTACACAAATAAGAGTCTCCCTTGACATGCTCTGTGATTAAGAGTGTCCTGCTGCTGGTCAGCCTGCTGGGAGGGGGGAACAGGCCTTCAGCTAAGGCCATCTTGTAAACTGAAGCTAATTTAGAAATCTGAGCCCTCCTCAGCCTGTGGAGTTTGAATCACCCACACTGAGTCCCCTCAGTGAAGGCAGAGACGGACCTGTGTTTGGAGAAGACATAATTAGAAGAGATCCCAGATCATTAACTTCATTACTGTAGCTGTGATTAATAGCAGCAGCAGCAGTGTGGAGCATCACCAGGGAGGACGGATGTGGGATCCCAGCCCTCTGGTGATTTCCTGCCTCCAGGAGCTGCTCTCAGTGGCTGGAAAGGGAATTGAAATTGATTCCCAGCCACAGAGCCCCATATTTTGGTTCCAGGCTTGTAGAGTCAATGGAGCAGTGCTGGGGATATGGGAGCTTTGGGTCTGGGGCTGTTGGGGTTGTGGACACTGCATGTCTGTCCTGCACCATCACTTGTGCTCTCCTGTTATTATAAACACCCCTTGATTTACCCCATAGACAGACATTGTGATACTTGGTTAGCATATGAGACACTCCAGTAATGTCACAGTAATCTGCTTGGGATGGTTTTTTTAATTTATTCCCTGGCTGTGCTGTGGTTGTCACACACTGACTCTTGGCTGCCGTTACACAGCTCCCGCTGTTGCTGCCGCCATCAGCTGCTCCCACTGCCTCTCCACAGCTCATGTAGCTGGGTGTGCATCCTGATGGCATTCCTTCTTTAATAACTGAATTAACATGCCAGCAGCAAGTGCTACTGAGTGACAGGAGAAGGCAGAGAGGCTGTTGCTGCCGCTGGAGGAGGCAGGCGGCGGGGCCGGCTGGGCTGCGGCAGAGCCGGCTCCTCCTGCGAGATGCTGAAGAGGGCAGCATGTACCGGCAAAAGCGAACCGCCCGCCAGCAAAACCTCTTCTACCCGCAAAAAAACATCACGAGTTTATAGGTTTATCTTTCTATGGTCAAGAGCAAAAAGAAATAAAACCCAAAGCTTGCCAACTCTGGTCTTACAAACCCTGAGAACAGCCACATGTGTGCAGGTTTGTACACTCGTGGGGCAGAGGAGTTTTGACACAGCTCAGTTGTGCACACACAAGCCACATGTGGAACTTGTGTTGATGTTCACCTTCCTAGGATTTACTTTGGATGGTCTTTGGATATACTTCTTGCTTGGAGTGTTTAATTCAGCCAGCTTTCAGAGTCTATGCTCTGCACCACACCATGGTAGCTCCTGGTCAACCAGCTGCTTCCTCCCTTGCACAAGCCTTGTGGGCAGAGATATTGGGTGACAAGAGTCTCCCCAAAAGAGAGACCCAGGGAGAGCACCCTACATCCCATCTGGCAGCCACTGAGTCAATGCCACCAGGCAGCTGCTGCCAGCTGCACTCAGTGGGTGACAGGGCGACCGCAGGTGACAAGAAGTGATGCCTCTGGCCTGTAAATCAATCAGGAAGGCAATCAGGCACATAGTGAGCGGCGTTTGTGTTGCACCTGCCAGGCTGACAGAAATTTTCCATGCTGCAAAATTTATGGTAAATATGGTCTGGGCTTGGAATTAATTTTTTTCTCATTGTTAGGAGATTTACTCAGTTGGAAGGGGAGTACTTCATTTCAGAAATAATTGTTTTACATTCTGAGGTGTTTAAAGACATGTTTGCAGTTTTAAAGCAGAAGAAAAGTGGAAGTAAAGGCATCTAGGAGAATAGAAATGAAGAAAACAAAAATCAGTCTCTTCACAAGTTTATTTCTAAATGCTCCATAGCTGACACATTCACTTTTCTTTCTGTTGTTCCACCAGAAAAGTGATCTCCTCGTTGACAAAATCTTCCAGGACTCAGGAATAGGAATGACTCAGCTGTATAGAAGCATAGAGTATGGAAAAAACCAATCAAATGAGCCTCACACAAAAGGTGAGGGAGTCAGCATCCCTGGTGGTACATGGCCAGGCATATGCCCAAATCCCAGCTCTTCCAAGTGCTGCAAAATCCCCAAGTACCCCAACTGTGGCAGCCCTGGGACTCCTGGACTTCAGGAAGCCTGCTTAACACCACCTATACAGTGAGGATACTTGAAGAGTTTGAACTCCAAGAGATTAAACACCAGCCAACAGAATCTCACCCTAAAATCCAACTGCAGAGTGCAAGGATTCAGGGGAAGGAATCAAACCTGCCCAACATCCATTTTTAACCACCCAAACTGCAGCTTCAAGGTGTCTCCAAATCCCTGGGCTTCAGGAGCTCGTTAAAGATGTTCCACCTGGCTTTCTCCAGGAATAGGGAAGGGATGGGCAGCAAAGCTCTCCCCTGCCATTACAGGCACTGCAATTGCTGCAAGCCAGTGTGCAGGGCTTGGTGCTTGGCAGTGGTGCAGGGGCAGTAGTACACAGGGCTGCAGCAGTGAGACACGGTGTTCCCTATGGAAAGGCTGTCTGGCAATTCACAGTGCTAACTTACTGTGAGCTGTCACAGGCAGGGATGCTTCCTCAGGCCTGAGAAGGTAAAACCATGACGGACCATGAGGATGCAAAATCTGGATTCTGTAAAACCAGGGTTCTGCAGTAGGGAGAGCCATCACCTAATGGGAGCTGATGGACAAAATGGTTCATAATTGCCAAAAGTTCCACTAGAGCTGATTGCCACTGTCACCCCTGGATTATCATCTTATGGCTCTCTGGGGGCTGGTGAGCCCTGAGTGGTGACCATGTGCATGGCTGAGACCAGGCATGGTGGGTCCCACCTGTGTCTCTGCACTCATCTTAGCAAAAATAAGGATGGCTTTACTATTTTTTTTATCCATCTGCTTGTAACTTGGGTGGAGGGGCGGGTTCCTGGGAAGGCACTGCTCTTCCATAGGCTGTGCAGCCCCCACATAACTTCCCAGGGTACTGCTCCTGCAGACATCCCCAGTACTTTGCCAAGGTGAACCAAAAGCACATCTAAGGGAAACTCCACACTCATCCCAAATTTATATTTCATCTGCAAAAGGAGCTGCCATTTCCCAGCCTGATCTTCCATCAAGAAATGCTTCTTCTGCCCGGTCTAGTGGGAGG
Source organism: Myrmophylax atrothorax (assembly GCA_026770055.1). Classification (NCBI taxonomy): domain Eukaryota; kingdom Metazoa; phylum Chordata; class Aves; order Passeriformes; family Thamnophilidae; genus Myrmophylax; species Myrmophylax atrothorax. The sequence goes on along the minus strand of JAOXXN010000162.1, from coordinate 8,755,855 downwards.
TGTCTCAGCCCATTGCAGAGGGTTGGAATGAGATGAGACTTAGGGTCCCTTCCAGCCCAAACCATTCCAGGATTCTATTAATCCTCCACTCCTGGGGCTGGTATAGAGCATTTATTTGGTGCTAAAATTGCCTCAGTGATTGTGTGGCACACAATGATGGAGAAAGGGAGGAAGCTGGGCTAAAGAAACTGGAAGTAAAGCAGTGGTTTCCTGAAAACAGACAGGACTGCAACAGGAAGAAGGGGAACGGCCAAGGGAGCAACACAGGGGGATCAGAGCATCCCCACAGCCTCAGGCTGCTCTGCACCCATGGGCTCATGGCAGACACAGAAAAGAGGGAAAGAAATGCAATGCAGCTGGTAATTTCCCTGACATTGGCTGAGAATGAAGCCATCCTCCTAATTAATTGCAATTGTTTTTGGACAAAGAAGGAAAGAGGGAGGGAGAGCTGCCTCTGCTCACTGAAGTGGGAAGCAAGAGCCTCTGGATGGAAATTTGGGTGCTGAAGGAGCTGCAGCTGTGGCTCAGGTGCCACTGTACCCCAGGGAAAGGGCCAGGGGCAAGGGTTGAGAGACGACTGGCACCTCTTACCACACCAAATGTGGGTGGCCAGGAGATGCCCGGCTCATTGTTCCCCAGATCCGAACAGGGCACAGGATATCCTGGAGTAGCTGCTGGACCCAGCACCTGCAAGGGGTAGTGGGGCGGAACATGACTGGATTGAACTCATTACAAATAGTGCACTTGGTTTCATTTCACTTTTCTCTGAGAAAAATCACTTATAAACAATGCCGAGGGTTGTGAGGACATTGTAGCGATTTGGAGTGAAGCAGGAAAACTGGCTTGATTTGCTCTCATCTGCTGAGAAGTTAAACCTGAGGGGTTACAGTGACCTATAACGTCATGTGGGTGTTGGGTGAAGTAGTAGGGTGGCAAAACCGCAGCCAGTAAGCAGTCGGCTGCAGGGAGGAGAAGTTTCCCAAGGTCTGATAAGCCCTGGCAACACGGCGGTCCTGCTCTATCTGCCCGACTGGGTCTGGCTGGCGCCTGCTGTACCTTGGCAAGGCCACCCACCCTGCCAGTGCCACCAGCCCCCAAGTCCTGGAACATTTTCTGCAGCCCCTGTGAGTGCACAGCAGCACCAGCAGCCCTTGGGCTGGAGATGGACCCGACCTTGCCACGTGGCGCCTTGGCTTCTCGCCATTCTCCCAGGAGCGAGCTGCTAAAAATATTTGTAGGCAGCAAAGAGAATGCAACGAGTACCCAACCCTTCACAGCTCTGCTTCACAGTGCTTGGTCACTTCGGCAGATGGGGCTGAATGGGCTGACATGGCCACGCTCTTGTCCCAGGGGGCCCTGGAAGCCAATGAGGGATCTGCCTTTCCCCATCCACCCTGCAATTAGAGCAAGAAAATCTCCACAGAGGTGCCAGATCCAGCCTGATTTCCTCTCATCTGTTTTCCCAGAAATGGGAGACTGCAAACAGAGATGGACTTGATCCTGCCTCCAGCTCTCTCAGTGGCCTTACTCACATCCCTGCCCCTCCACTCCCTAAGCAAGCCAGGGGATCCTTTGGCTCAAGCTGGCAAGTGAATATCCCTGCAAGTGCTGTCCCCACCACCAACCTGGTTTCCTTTGAGGTTTTTTGGTGGGTTTGGGATTTTATCAGGGTTCAGGCAGCAGGTGGGATGGGGAGTACAGCAACCCCACACTTGTGCCTTTGTGCCAGCACCCACAATCTGGGAGCACAGCTCATGCCTACCCATGTGCCAGAGCAGTCCCCACCAGCTCCTGCTCTGGCAGGTGTCACAGCTCTGCTGAAACACTGGGATAATATTCCTTGGGATTTCCTCTGTCTCTAACAGTGGCTGATGGAAACTGCTGAGACATTTCAAATTTCAAAATGCCCCAGTGAGCACTAGAAATATGTATTTTTATCCTATCTGGGTGATTACTTGGCTGCTCATGTATTGTATTTGCACCCCAAATATATGCACTGGGGAGCTTATGGGAGAGCAGAAACCAGAATGGGTTTCTCCAGCTCACGAGTCAAGAAAAATCATCAGGAAAGGAGTTTTTTGGCAGAAACGGAGATAGAAAAAGTTCAGTTGGGTTTGATATGAGAAAAGGGCGACTGAATTGGGAGAAATATTTCATTTTGGAGCCTGAATTGCTTCTTTAAATTGCACTGGAGTACATTTGGTGAGGAAATGTCAGCACAGAAAAAGTGTAAAATCCTCCTGTGACAACCAGTGTGAAAGAGTCTGACTTGGGAGGGAAAAAAATGTTGGGGGGTTTTGTTCCTCCCAAAAAAAATGCGATGAACAAAACAGGAATTCATGAAGTGTTTGACTTGACATGACTCTGCCTATTTCTGTGTGAGAAAAAAATTGGCCCCCCACGGTGCCATGACTCAGTGACACTGCCCAGTGCCGAGCGGCTCCTGTGCCTCTCACCGCCAGCGCACCCGGCTCTGCGCGGCCCCGAGCGGCCGTCGGTCCTGCCGGGATGTCTGTCCTGCCGCTTGTCCGGCTCAAGCTCTCCTGGCGACGTGGCATCCGCCACCAGCTCCTGCCAGTGGTAACGGGGATAATACCCAGCTTTTAAGGGATGAAGCACCCTGGGCAGGGGAGCTGGTCCTGGCTGCTGGAGCGATTCCTCGTCAGCATCTGTCAAGGAAGATTAATGCCTAAGTAGGTTGTGGGCTGGCTTCCAGCAGCATTTTTAATAATCAGATGCTGCGCGCTGTTTGAGCAGCCCGTGGAAATGAAGTTGCCTCATTACCGAAAAGAAACAAATATGTTGACATGAAGTAGCTCATTTGCTGGGAATGTTAAAGCTGGTGACAACCCCAACTCAGGCCTGGGGGGCTGACACCCCCCCAAAGCCTCTTCTGGGCTGCAGCACTGCTGGTGCTGGCTCAGGGGCTTGAGAGATGTGCAACCAGCACAGCTCCTGCAAAAAATGTAAATAAGGCCTTAAGGTGGCACTTGGAACATCTTGCAGATAAAAAAAGGACAAATTCCTGCCACCCTGGGAAGGAGTCTGGCTCGGGTTTTGGGACTGGGAGCCCATGTGCTGGGATCGTGCCTCAGAGCATGTCCTTGGCTGTGGTAGCAGCTCTGGAGAAAGTGTCTCCTTGTGACTCATCAGCAAAGTCACCAATCAGCAGCATTTGGAATATAGTGGAAAACAGCCTTTTCATCTGCTGGCACTCAGCTCCAAACTGCTGCCTGATGTTGCCATAAAATCCATGTTGATCTGGAGTTTGCACTTCATTTTCCTCTACCTGCAAAGAAAAGTAGCTGTTTTAGGGGGACCAGTTCACCAATCCTGATCCTGCCAGATGCTGCACTGCTGGCAGGAGAGTCAGGGAGCAGGGGCAGGACCATGTGCACCCAGACACAGGGGCCACAGGGGCTTGGACATGTCCTGAAGCTTCACTGGGGATGGAGACCCTGAGCAGCTGCCAAACCGTCCTCATCTTCCTGGAGTCTCGCTTGGCACCAGCCCAGCATTAAACGGGAGCTTAACCATCCGGAGAGGCTGGGCAGGATATTAATAGAGCTGAGGCGGAACGCGCCGCTTACAGGTCCCAAAATAGGCTGCCGAGACAAGGGGTTGCCCGAATGGGGCTGCCCTTGAGAGGGAAGCTCCCTGAAAGGGTGATGATGGCAGGGACCAGCACGTCTGGAGCTGGGATGTGTTGGGAGCAGCCACAGGCACAGAGTAGCAGTGGGCCCCATCCTTATCCTTGTCCTGGAGCAGTGGCAGCCAGCAAGCACTGACCTTTTGCCACAGCAGTGAAAACACATTTCTCCTCATCAGCATTACACAAAGGCTCTGTGGGTGCCCCAGGCTGACCCCCATAAGAGGATTACCAGGCTATTAGTGGATTGGGACAGTGGGGAGGATGTTTGGAGAAATTTGTTCTCCCACCCCTCAGAAAGGGATGCTCACAGAGTCATGGGTGATGCCAAGGCTCCACATCCCTGTCCCCATGCCTCTCAGCCAAAGGCCACCAGCAGAGATGAGGACAACTGCAGGGCAAACACCCCCAGTTGGCTGCAGCTGGCACTCAGAGCCCTATGTGGGCTCACAGAGACAAGTTATCAGGATTGGGGTTGGCACTGGGCAAGCCTGAGCCTCCACACACCTGCAATCCGGCCAGCACTGGCCACTATCATGGGACATTGCCAACTCAATGGGAAAGCTCCTTCTCCTGGAGCTGGAATGATCCCAAAGACTTACATTTATTTAACCTGAAAACGTAGTAGGGTGGAAAGAGATCTGGGAGCAGTATCGACAGCAAAATCCCATTATTGGCCATGAAATATGCATGTACTGTAACTGCATGGGAAAGGCAGGGGTGGCATCCCTGCAGCCTCTGCCACCAGCCCTCGGTGGGGACCCTCACCCCTGCCATGGGCAGGGCCAGAGGCAGCACTGGCAGCTCAGCAGGTCCCCATTTTATGTGCCAGGATACAGAATGAATCCCTGCTCATGCTCCTGGGGAGCAGCCCCTGCCACCGCGCTGTGCTGTGGTGCTCACCAGCCCAACAGGAGCCAAGTGTGCCCAAATATACCCCACAGTGTTTATGATTGAAGGCACAGGCCAAAGCTGCGCTGCCTCTGTGGTTGCCCTGTGTGATGCCCTTTGCAATTCTTCCCTTGTGCTGATCCCATCTGGCCCCTTAAATCCCTGAATTAACTTGATGTTTGGGGTCATTTGGGGATATTTTCCCACCAGCTCCCAGAGGGAAATTCCAGGTTAATTCATTTTGGCTTGGTACTGCTCCTTGGTTCCCATTGCTTTCTACTGCTCTCATGAGGCAAATCTGGAGCCACAAAGTTGAAAAAAATGGTGAAAATTTCTTGCTGGTGGAAAGCCCTTGGGAAGGGTGGGTATGCCTCAGAGCTGGGCTTTGTTATGGCTCCAATTAGTTATTGGTTGTTGCTGGAGCCAAAGGGGGCTCCACAGAAATGAGACCTTGGCTGTGAAACAATAGAAGTGGGGTACCCTGTTGCTCAGCCAGCTGATGTCCCAAGCAGGGTGTGCTCTGGTGTTTCAGAGGTGCTGCCTGGCTGTGTGTCTTGCCAGCGATGGTGCTGCCTGTTCTGGTGGCATTTATCACCCAACTTCTCCCCAGGCTGTGCTCTGGCTCCAGGCTCAGGTATGTCTCCATCCCTCTTTCCAGACAAGAGGGATGGAGATGTACCTGAGCACAGTGAGACTCTGTGCTGCCAGAACACCCTTTGGGGCCAAATGGACCCCAGTACAAGCCCACAGAAGAGACATTCCACCCCAAAATGTGCTCCATCATCTTAGCCCAACCTGAGAGCTGCTCCACACGCACATTCATGTGTTAAATCAGCACCCAGCTAATTACTTCCAGCAATAAGGAAACCCTGTGTTTGTAGTGAGTATCTGCTTTAAAATGATGTTTTACACAACATAAAAGGATTATTTTATAATTAGCTGTCTTCTAAACCCTGGCCTATTGAAATTAGGATATTAAACCATACACCGTTCTCTGCTTTTTAAATATCATCTGAAAGTTGATTAGTTTTGCATTACTAAAGAGGAGCCCATTGAAATATTTAATCATCATGAGACCTTTTTCAGAGAAATGTTAACATTTGATTTTTAATTTTTTTTCCCCAGTAATTACTCTAGCTTTGCTTACACCAAAAAAGATTGTTGAAGCAATTTTCCCACAACGAAGGGATCAAAATAGTGCTGTGCTTAACACCTGGAGCATCCTTCTGTGCTTGTTGCCTGGCTCAGCTCCAGGTGGGAGTTTGTGCTGCTGCTGCTGCAAGCCCAGCGACCACCCTTAGGACAGGACGCAATGCCCTGGGGGGGAATTTTCCTTTCCCAGTATGTTGATTCCGGCTCCAGGAGGAGTAGGTGGGAACACAGCAGGTGAGATCAGGCAATATGCCCCGGGGGATGTATGATTTTATGCAGAGTGAAGAGAGACTTGAGGACAGAGTCGAACAGCAAACCATGACAGCAGAATGCTCAGGGACCTGGACAGCTGGAGCATCACTGTTGGACACATGAAACAGCACGGGCATGTGGGACACCCCTGCTCACAAAAAGGGATGATGGGAGTTTCTAGTATATTAAATCCAAAAGGAGGATATTTGGAGGGGTTTTTCTTTAAAATGACACACTTGCACGTGGACATAATGGGCTGAACTGCCATCACATGAGCTCAGAGAGAGGTGGGTGCCAAACTGCACCGCTCCGTGCAGGGACGGGCGCAGGGGGCGAAGGGCCAGGCATCCTCACCCCTTCTGCTCTCAAATGAAAAGCAAAGGGCCAAAGCCTGATCTGGAGCTCCAGCAGCCCCTGGAAGGAGCATGATCTGTCCCGCACTGGGCTCTGCCCCCAGCATGGGGAGCAGCTGCCTCTGCTCGGCTTGACTGGCCATGTTTGCACCCGTGCTGGGAATAAACCAACTAGATTTAGACACACTTTAAATTCATCTCCTGCTCCATGCCAGTCATTGGAAATGATGCATTTGTTGTGAAATGAAGCCAAGAAAGTAGTATCAAGAGATTTTTTTTTCAATATGCCTTAAATAACAAGAACATTTATTCCATAGGCAATGAAGTTCTTGCACGTTTCGGTCAAATAATGAGGATAACATTTATTGATTCAGGAAAACACTCCTAACATCAGCAAAGGGGAAATGCACATTTCAATTTATAATTTCAAGTTACAAATTTGCATGCAAATGTATATTTAGAAATTTGAAAGAGCTAAATCATACGGTTTTGCCAGGCTTTTACTTGCAAAAGAAATTTCCAGCATGGATATAGCTTTGTATTACATTTCATTATGTTGCTTAGAAAAAAAATCTAAAAGCTATGGAAAAGCAAAGGAGCTCTGTGAAATGCAGCCAGGCTTTTCCCCAAGGCATGTCCTGTCCTGCAGCTGCACTGGTGGGACCTGGAGGTGCTTGTTCCCTGCCATAAAAATGGTCCTGAGTTGACATTTTTGCACTGGCTTTTGTGTCCTGTGTATGTTGCATTTGCCCTGGGTTTGGGGCAATTTAGGGTGGAGACTGCAGGGAGATGTGTCCATCTCCTCTCCCTGCCCAGCAAGCGATAGGTTTTTGGGTGGATACCACACTGAAAAGCCCTGAAATATTTTAGGGTCTGCAATATTCCCTTCTAAACAATACTGGGAGAATTTTCCTAATGTTTGACCTAAAGGACCCTGAAAATATTTGTCCTCATCAGAAGTCTATTTATTTTCCCCATGGAAAGCATTCCCTGCATGACCCAAACCCACAAAGCCTGAACCCACCATTTCCAGCAAAAAGCTGCCTTATCCAGTAATGGCACATATTCCTACCCCACCACTGCAAGAAAAACTCTCCTACAGGCTCACTTTATAGTAACTTCAAATATGCCTTTAAAATTCTTCCCCTCCATGTTAAAGCACATAATTGTTTTCACTTGCAGTAATCTCCTCTGAGATGCTCATAGATGATTTATTGAATAACTTCTGTGCACATGGAATATTCCCCCACCAGTCATGGAGAGCCCCATTCACCGTCAAAATTTTTGCTGATATTTTGGCTTGACATCAGCACCCAGCACCCCTGGAGAAGGCACTGGCAGCTGTTTCTCCGTAGCTACACACTCTCACAAATGCCATTTGTTTAAAAGAATGGAGGATTTTGTTTGCAAAAGGAGGGCTGTGGGTCTTGGAATCCATTGCAGGGAGGCTTACCTTCAAGCTCTGTCTGTCCCTGGCTGTGCCATGGACACCCTGGCACTGCCTGCCTGGGTTCTCCCTTGCTGCAGGGATGGTGTGTTTCTGTAGACCAGGGCACAACACGTGAAGGATCCCCCAAAAGAAAAAATAATCAGGAATTAGAAGCAGGACTGTTGCTAGGGAACCAAATGTGAGCTCTCAAGTCCTTTTTTCCCTAAAGGAGTCCAAGAGAAATCCCTGAATTTCAGGTCATGTGCAGAGAGGCACTTGGCTGGAGCTCCTTGGGGATGCTGGGACTTGGCAGAGCCACCCAGCACACGGAGAGGGTAGTGGAGGATAGTGATGAAGGATGGAGAAGGTGATGGGGGATGAAAAGGATTATCATATTGGATGGAGAGAGCAACAATGAAAGACAGGAAGAACAATGATGGAGAGTGAAGGGGATGATGAAGGATTGGAAGAATGATGATGGGACATTGAGAAGGCAATGGTGGAGGAACAAAGGATGATGACAGAGGATGGAGAGGAACTAATTAGAGAAAGCAAAGTCGTATTGGAAACAACCAAGGGCTGTGGATGGGGCCACTCACTTGACTCAGAAGAAAGTTGGTTACTCTTTATTGCAGTCTCACACCAGCAGACATTATTTATGAGCCTCCAGCATTTCTGTATCATTAGGCCTGAAAAAGGTATAAAATATGAATGATGCTAATAAGAACTGGAGGGCTGAGGGCTCTTCTGGCCACCAGGGAGGGGTGAGCCACCATCGCCTCACCAGTGACTGCCCGCTTTTCACCCATGTGTGCTGGGGTTGCTGCCACAGAGCACTGTGTGTCCCCACTGCAGCCACCCTGGCCCAAACTCAGCCAATCTGCCAAGCACAGATCCCTTGTCCTCCACAGGGTGTTCTTCCTCATGTCCTTCCTCATGGAGCTTGAACCTGAATCCTGGTGCATGGAATGTGCCATTTCAGAACTCTGAAATGACTCTCACCCACATTGTCTTCCAGCTTGGGGCCCAACCAACCTCTGTTACTAAACATAACTCTGACTTTTCCTATTATTTTTTTCTGAAAATATTTCAAGTATTTTCCAGTGCAAAGACCAGTGCACAGAGATGCTATTTTCACCTCCCCAGGGGGCTGAGGAGCTGGCTTGTTTTCCACCCACCAAAATAGCCATGATATTACATGGATACATCATTTCTTTACAGGTTGCTTCCCACCAGGATTCCCAAGCAGTCAGGCAAAGGAGGCTCCATGGTGCTGCCCTATGCCTGGACTAACACATTCCAGACTTTATGGAGAGGCTGGTGCACTCCTTTTTTCCATTCTTTCCTGCAAAGAATTTGATTTTCTAAAACTTCCTATTTCTTTAGCACCGCCAGTTGCTGAGCTGATGGGCTCATCTTTTCAAGGGACATCAGACTAGAGGGAGTTTAAAACATGCAGTTGGGGTAACAGGATTGTTGCTGGCACTGCAAAATGCCACCTGGATCCCTCTGCATGCAAAGTCAGATGAGGGATTACAGTACTTCCCAGATTAAGCCATTTTAAAGAATTTTACAGCATAGGGGATGCTGGCAAGGGCAGTGCTGAGATTCAGCTCACCATCACTCAGGGCTGCCAGAAAAGGCTGAAATTTTGGGTGCTCTGGTTTCATGCAGAGCAAAGACATTTATTCATGATCCCCATGGGATTACTGACCCCACAGAAGGCATGGAAGGCTTCAGCTCCAGGAGAAGGGTAAGGAGCAGAGAAAGAGGATGGACACGAATGCAGGAAGATGAGCAGGTTGATTTTGGGAGAAGAGCCCTGATCAAGCAGAGCAGACCTCACTGCTGCTCCCCCACTCCACCCTTGCATTGTCAGGGATATGAAGGATGCTCTGCCAGAGTGACAGTGCACCAAGCCCAGCTCCCAGGTTCCCAGACGCTGCATTAAACATGAGCAGACAGTTCCCAGCAGTTGCTGCTCATACTTCAGCAAGTTTTAACAATTTAGGGGCCAAATTAAATGCCTTCAAGCTGGAGAACTTTAATGGGTTTTCAAACAAAAAAATCTCTCCACCCTGAGATCTCTCAAGCAGAGTCATGGGCTACACCCAGCCACTGTCTTTTACAATTCTGTGGTATTCAGAGGTCAACTTATTTGTCCACAGTAAAAGCCATTTTGTTGGAGAGGTGCCTTATCGCAGCTGAGCCCCATCGGGTGGATGCTCGGAGGGGAATCTGACATCTGGCTAAGGCCCAAGGACTCTAAAGAAGATTTTAGTCTAAAACTCTACATAATCCTGTGATAACATAACCTGAACTTGTTCTCTGAGTCACCCTTTTGCTACCAAATCAACCCAAACTTCAGTAATGACCTTTAAGCCCCTTCGACCAGCTCAGTGCTGGGAAAACAAGGGGATGTTTGTACATACCCAGAGCTGCAATTTAATCCTGCCTGGCTGGGGGAAGAGTGCATGAGACTGGCTTTTCTCAGGAAAATATAAACGGGATCCTTCTTCCTTTGGCATTCCTTTTCTAAATTAGAACTAGGACAAGCTCAGCATCTGGGGAGGACAATGCTGGGGAGAATCCCATGCCAGTCCCAGACAGAGGCATGATACAATGGTATCCCCCAGCCCTTTCCACAACCACCTCCAGCTCACCATGGTCTTCCTCAGAACCAGATCTGAGCTTTCCCACGTCTCAGCCTCTGACCCAAAATTTGTAGCCTTTGTAATCAGCAGGGTGAAGGACCCAGGTCCCTCTTAGCTACACCAACTCCTCCTCTCCTTCTCCTGCCCCCACTACTTTGTTTGATGTTTCCAGCCCTTCTTCAGCCCCAATGCTCATCAGGCACTGCCTCCCTCCCTGTGCCAGGCACCTGCCCATTCCAGCTCTGGTTTAGCCCTGCCAAGGGATTAGGATTACACACACTGTCAGGCAAAAACATGCCTGGGAAGAAAGCACTTAGTGTTGTATTTTTTTTTCCTAAGTAGGTAAATATCCCTGTTGAGTGAAATATGAATATCCATCTTCAGGGTCAGGATGGGATTTGGTGCTGTAAATCTCTCTCCAGGCCAGCTCGCTCCATGAGGTTTAACCTGGGGTGACCCAGGCTGGAGCACAACATCCATGTCCCAGGTGCGCGAGTCATATTGACACATCCATCCCTTCAATCCCATCCTGTCCCACCCACCCTGTCCATCCTGTCCATCCCAAAAAACAAAGGGCCTGAAGGGAAAAATCTGCTGTGAAACCCAGTCGCTGAGGTCACTGGGTCAGCAGCCACCCCAGGAACGGTCTGGGCTATTGCAGAGGGTAATTCATGAAACCTGGGAAGAGAAAACTCCAAGGGAGACCATAGAGCATCTTCCAGTGCCTAAAGGGGCTACAAGAGAGCTGGAGAGCGATGCTGGACAAGGGCATGGAGTGACAGGACAAGGGGCAATGGCTTTAAACTGGCAGAGGCAGGGTCAGATTGTGTATTAGAAATTCTTTGCTCTGAGGGTGGTGAGGCACTGACACAAGTTCCCCTGTGAGCAGTTACAGAACCCCCATCTTTGAAAATGTTCAAGGCTGGGTTGGATGAGGCTTTGAGCAACCTGGTCTAGTGGAAGGTGTCCCTACTCATGGCAGGGGGGTTGGAACGAGCTGCTCTTTAAGGTCCCTTCCAACCCAAACCAGTTCCACATTTCCATAAAATGTTTCCTTTCAGACTGATTGGAAGGCACCTCAAGTGCCATTTTATTCACAGAATATTTAAATGTGCTGATTTTTTCAGCATCCCAAAGGGAAAACCAACAAAGCAGCAAAGTAGAATAAATAATACAAAAACCCACTAATAATAATAAATGTGCTGATGTAGACAAAGACCAGGGAACAGCAAGAATTTTGCTCTGAACCTTGCTGCAAACACAGGACCATCTTATTTGCTACAGACATAATCTGTCCTGGATTTACCAGGCCCAAAAAGCAACTGAGCATGCAAATAATGACCATGCAAAATGCTGGGACACTTAATCTTCAGACTCACATTTCCCAGTGGAAATGTTTAAGTCTCAGGCAGGGGAAGCCGTGAAAGGCACACACTGGTTTGTGGGCACAGAAGATGGGTGAGGAGCACGAGGGGAGGACACAGCACTGTTCAAGGTCCCAGGGGGTGGGATTAGTGCTGAGTAAACCAATTTTGCTGCAGGGGCTGGAAGAGGGGGACACAATCCAAGCACTGGCATCCCTTGGCAGCAGCCTGGGCAAAGGCTGGGGATGGTGGAGTCAGAGGTGCCACTACCCAGCACTCAGCTCCACAAGGTGGTTTGGGTCGGGGGAAGCAACACATCACTAGTCAAAATTTCTGGGAATCTGTTCCTTCATTTCATCTCCGTGGCTGTGCATTGGCATCTTGGCTTCAATATTGCTCAACTTTTCTAGTTGCTTGCTGATCTTATGGTATTTCATCTTTGGAGTTTTGTGGGGTTTTTTGCCTTTTTTTTTAAATTGTCCTTTTAAGCTTGACTGTAAAACCACAAAAACATTCAGAAAAGAAGATGAATAAGATAAGCTCGTCTTACACATCACTGGATTCCGGGAGCAAAGGTTTCAGGGAGAAAAACCACCAACCTGAACAAGGATCACAACTGGCACCACCAAGAGACTGGCACCCATGGGGAACCTGCTGCAGGCTCTATGGCCACAGCAAGAGACCCCAGAGTGTCAGCCCAGCTGGTTTCATGGGTCCAACTGCAATCCAGCATCCCCTAGAGCCAGCAAAAAGCAATAATCACCCAACTCCCAGCAGAGGTAGTGATGGGAAGGTGCATTTTCATGTCACAAAAGTGCTTTTCATTCCTTTATGTGTTGACATTTAATGATGGGAAGCCAGGACAAAAATTCACTTCAGGATGAGCCAATGTGACACTGGGTTCTCAGTTTTTCTACTCAAGTGAAATAAAAATCCCCACAGGTGGAGTAAAACAATTCATTCCACGCTCAGGACATTTTGTTTGTTTTTAATATTTAATTGAGGCAAGGTAATTTCATGACCAAAGGTCAGTCCAAGGCCAACATTTGCAGCATTTCACATAGAAAACAGTGAAACAAAAGGCTCTGACACTTCGGGAAGGTGTGTTACTGGTTTTTCTGCCACTCTAAGATAAAGCATTGATATGAGTGTCCCCCACGTCAAATCTGCCTCCTCCTGCTCTTCCAAAGGGCAGGAGTGGCTGAGGCAGCTCCCCACTGGAGATGCCAGCCTTGTCTAGATCTGGCTGGTACATTAACCCTCATGCAGAAGTGGTTTCACATTGTATTAAGCCCTCACAAAACACAGATTTTATCCCCAGAGCCCAGTTATGGCACCTGAGCCCATCAGTAACATCCCTGGGGAGAGATAACTCCAAATCACAGGGGGAAAAAGAGGTAACCCTTATTTTTAATGTAGTCCCCCAAATATCTTTCCCAATGACTCCTGTATTTCCCAGGCTGATCACGTGAAGAAGGTCTCTGCTGACATTTGGTGGCTGTTCCCAGCCTCTGCCTCTTGCCCAGCATGATGGCATCAGTGGTGCCACAGAGCAGAGCACAGTGCTTTATGGCACCTTTTAGGATGAATTCTTGGTTAAACCCCAGGGTTTCCCACTCAGCAGGGTTTTTGTTCTGACTTAAGCTCTCAAACTGAGCGCACCCAGTGAGGGACAAGTCCCAAGCCAGACCAGTCTTCCCTATCATAGCAGAGGGCACTGTCCGAGGGCAGTGCCCCTGGGCAGGTCTTAGGGCTGCTGGGATGCTCCAGGGATGGGCTGGCCATCAGCCAAGTGCAGCACCCACCCCTGTGGTGGTGTCCAGCTGCCTCTTGTCGTGTCTGTCCTCCCACTGCCCGACACAGTCTCCTTTCCACCATATATCCAGTTGCCTAAAGCACCTGCTCACCGGAAAAAAGATGACATTTTAGAGGTAATTAATATCCAGGGAATATATATCTCTGCTTCCTATGCTTGCACATTTGTAACCTGAGTCTCTCTGCTCACTTTTTTCCACCTCTGCATTGCCCTCTGGGGAGAGCTGAGCTGCAGGGGGATGCAGGTGTGTCTTCCCCCTCTCTGGCCCAGCCCCATGGCTCAGACCCCCCAGGTCCTCCTGGGTCTGTCCTGTTGGGGAAGGACTGACCCCAAAATCAGCTGAAGGCCATGGTCAGAATCCCAGGGAGAGCTGCCTTTCACCTTCTTATGGCTTGGTTTTCCCTGGGGACCTGTGCCCTTGCCTTAAATCTGAAAGGCATTGCAAGGACTGAACTGGAATTAGCTGAGAAACCCCAAAATGGTCAGGAGATTGTGTTTCCATTTAATTAGCCACATGGCTCTGCTTTACCTTCAGAGACAAAATGAACAAGTGACACCAGGGAGACTCCTGGGCACCACATGCCACTAACACTCCTTCAAACTAAGAGCATCTCCCACCACTCATTTCATTACTCCTTGTCTGCTCTGATCAGGGTGATTTGTTTGGGCAGAGGGCTCATTAAATGTCAGCAGTGCCAGGTACTGTATGTGGCCTCAAGTGATTTTTCATCCTGAACTCAAAGTTCATCAGGAGGTAGGAAATGATGAGCCAGCACCACTTGCAGTCACCTGTACCAATATTACATTTCTCAACCCCTTCTCCTATCCAGCTGTCAGGCACCCAAGTTTGCATTTGCAGCTGGTGGAAACCTGGACACAGAAGCTACTGCCCAGGAGCAACAGAGTGCTGGGAGTTAGAGCAGTGAAGGCTGAAGGGTGGTCAAAATCCTGCCAGCGTCCTCAGGTGGAGGGCAGGAGGAACAAAGAAGTTCTGCTGCTCATTTCCATTGAATGTGACAGCTACAGTGGCCATTTTCCACAGAGAAAGCAAAGCCCCATCTAATGAAGCCAACAGCAAGCAGCTAGGGCACTCAGCTGGGATGGGGAAGTGGTGTGCAGGTGCTTCTGAAACAGGGAGCAGAGCATGAAGATGAGCTCCATTCTGCAACCAAATGCATTGCCAAACTGGGTCCAGTTGCTGGTCTGAGCACAGGACTGGAGGGGATCCTGGGAAAGGCAGCACTACTGAGCAAAGCACACGGACACGGGCATGGCTTCTCCCTCCATCCCTGCACACTCTGGCCGCCCAGTGGTGTGTGACACCAGCACTCCCATCGCTCACCCCATGAAGTGCTGCCTCTGCACCGACAGGTAATTGAACACCAGCACAGTCCATCTCCTCCATATTACGACCTTGAATGGCACTCAGCAGGCACTATCCTTCCTTGAGGACACTGGAAGGTGTTGGAGCAGGTAGCACTCCCTGCAAGCAAGTTTTCCACTGGAAATCAGCAGTCCTGGGCATTAGGAGGATCAAGTTCCAGGAAACAGAGGGAGAAGGACGTACAGACTGCGAGGCCAGAAGGAGCCTAGGTTTGGAAGGAAGGGGGGGGGAGAAGCAGCAAGGTCCCTGGTCTGGGTGTTACAAGGCCTGGGTCATCCTCACTGTTTGCTTCCTGGTTTTAGGATGTGATGCATCCATTTGTAGTGTGATTGGGTGCTGCACTCTGGCCAGGCAGGATGGTTATAGGCTCAGCTCAGAGACTCACAGCGCCTGAAAGTCGCATTTCTTCTCCCAAGGCTTATGTTCCCTTGTAAAGACTGCAGCCAGAAGGGAGCCCCAGGCAACAAAAGGTACATCAGTCACCCTAGTACACCTCTGCATTCTGATGCAGTGATTCACACTGCTTTCCTCATGGGATGATAAAATAAGCCTGGAGTGACTCAGCCCAGCTGTGTCTGTCAGCTTCCAGCTGTTGGCATGGAGGGACATGGCCCTGTGGACCAAGTACTGCTTCCCTCTCTCCTCCATCAAACCAAGATGTCTCCTGCAACAGCAGCTCAGCTGCAACATCTTGCAGCAGAAATGAGGCAAGAGAAATCCCCCCTGCCCAGCTTGGCACAGAGCAGTGAACCAACTGCTGTGTCCCTTGGACCACACTGTCATGGGGTTTGAGACAATGCATGTCCAAGATGTGGATGTTCCACCTGCACTGGGGCCAATGGAGACATCCAGGACATGGCTCATGCTGCCTGCCTCCAGATAGGGTGCATCTGGAAGCATCTGACCTGGAGATGCTGCTCTCTCTCCATTGGCCATGCAGGGAAAACTGCAAGGCAATTTAATGAAACCGTAAAACCTGAGCAGATCTGAAAGGAAGTTAAAACAGGGAGACCCTAAAAAACCCATGGAGCAGCCTTGTTTCTCCAGGGAGGCTGTCTCAGCCCCATTCCAAGCTCAGCCAGGGTCTGAGATCCCCAGGGATGTGTCAGGGCTTCAGTCCACATCCCCAGGCATGCCCTCACTGCTCCTCTGGAGCCCTGTGGGACACCCCTGCCATTCCCCAGCACACCCCATGTGAAGAACTGATTGCAGTTCTTCTGATCTCCTTCCAGAGCAGCAGCCCAAAGGCAGCACAGCACCCCCAAGGGCAGCACGGCCCATGTGCTCCATGGGGGCTCATCCCAGAGCAGGTCCACGTGTACCCTCTGCCCAACACTCCCCCTATGCCACTGAAGAGGCGACCAGAGGTCACTCTGCATTCCACGCTGCATCACTGGTGGCTTCTCTGGGGAAGTACATCTGGTGCTGCGTTTCCATGGAAACCAGCATAGCACACGTGCCAGCGTGGCTGTGCGGCTCCCAACCCTGGGAGATGCTTCCATCAATGCCTAAATCTCTGTGGGTGCCTTTCCCTCCCACCCTGACTCGTGGTATTTCCTGGCCAGTGGCAGCAGTGAGAAGCAGTGGAGCCGGGAGAAACCCATCTGCTTGGTACTGCAGAGCATCCTGGGGGCACACAGCACTGTGTCTTCAGCATTCCTTGCTCTCTGCATGATGTGGTTTCAGGAGGCACGTGAAAATGTCCGGCTCCTGGCCCGGGTGATGCAAGAGACGCATTCCAAGCAGAGGAATGAGATCCACACATGAGGTTTTTCCTTATTGTAGCTTGCTGCCTCTGGGTCTCAAATTCCTGGCAATTAATCACAGCCCTGCTCTCCTTGCCCAACCCTTCCCTGTAGACATCTTCAGTGCAGCTCCCTGCTGCTTCTCCCACGCTCTTATTTAATGGCATCATTCCAGAGTCTCGACTGCGTAAGAAGGGACACACGCTCTGAGCACTTCAAGGGAGGTGCTGCGCCGGCTTTCCTCCATCCAGCACTGCAGGAGGGATTGGATTGCTCCATGGAGCCAGGCTGGTGGAGGATCAAGGGCTCATTCTCACAGTGCCAGGCTGGTGGTGGTGTACAGAGCTCTTCTTATCGCTGCCCAGCTTCCCTTCTCCAGGATCTGGAAGCCCTGTAGTTCCCCAATGCTATTTAAAGACTTTATGAAACAGAAATTCTGACAATTATGCAGTTTATCAAACTACACTCTCCCCCACGTTTCAAGACACATCACTCTGACCACTCTCCTTCACATCTTCTCGTCATCTATTATTTCACAAATACCTTTGCAAATGCACATCTGCCTCCTTTCCCTGCCAGACAAAAACTACCACTGAAAGGTGGATTCTTGCCCTCACTAACAGCAACAAAAACCCTGCTCTCAGCTGGCAGGGGATGCTTGTCCAGTTCCCACCAAGGGACCAACAAGACAAGTGCTCTGCCAATAAATACAGTCCCAGAAAAAGGAGGAAAGACCTACAGCCCACAGCCAACAGCCACCTGGAGCTGCAGTGACCCCCAGCAGCGATCTGTGGCTTATCAATGTTGATAAGGACTTTTAACACCCCCTTCAAATCACAGAGGGGCTGGAAGAGACCTTAAATTCATCTCATTCCAACCCCCTGCCATGGGCAGGGGCACCTTCCACCAGATCAAGTTGCTCAAAGACACATCCAACCTGGCCTTGAGCACTACCAGGATGGGGCATCCACAGCTTCTCTAGTGGATATCTTGTGGGTGTCCTGTGACTAAGAGTTATCCTTAGGGAAAACATTCGAATTCAAGAAAGAGTATGAAAAAAAAAAGGCCAGAATGTTTCCAAAAAGGAGATATTTTTTCCAGCTACATCCAGCTGTGGAGCTGGTTTCATCTTGCATTGAAATCACAAGGTGGTGGTGGGACATTCAAAAATGCATTACTCTTTTAGGGGATGTTGAACACATTTGCGTCTGATAAAAGACAGGTTATTTTTATTTGGTTTGCCAATTTCTTGGCTGGTGAAGGAATATGGAGACAACCTCCACTTCCAACACACAACACTTCATACCCCTGGGTGTTCCCACATCACATCCTGACTGATGGGCAGCACCACCTGGAACCCACTGGCATCAGCAGGACTGCCCCTGTGTGGGTACGGCCGCTCCACAAACCCAGCACCCTGCTGCTTAAGCAGGTGCTTATCCCTAGGCATGTGGCTAATACTATCGAAGGGAATAAAACCTGGGCAAGTCTCCTTCTTAAGCACACAGCCAAAGTGCTGGCTTCCTCCAACAGGATCCTAAAAATACTCTGTTTACAAAGGCAGAAGTTGACTTTAAATTTTTTAAGGCAGCCTTGAACTTTAAAAGCTCCTGAAATCCAGCCCCTCTGTGTTGCCTCACTGCTGTCTTTGCTTACGATGCAGTAAGGATGCCACATCCTTGTCCCCACAAGCACTGAACCTTGTATTTATGTCCCAAAAATTGCTATGCAATGCAAATAACTCCATTTCCAAGAGTGCCGGATGGAGGGAGCACATTTTCAATGCGCAGGGCAGAGGATTAGGAACAGCCTCCATCATTCACAACTGCTCTGCGCCAAGCAAGAATAAAAGTTTCATACCAAATTAGAAACACGGCTCCCATTCCTGCCTGCAGATTAGTGGTCTGTGAATACAGCCAAAAAGAATTTTTAAAAAAGGCAACTTGGCAAGCACTCACTCACTTTGAATGAATTTGCTTTGACCAACCACATGAGGTTTCCACATTTGTAGCCTTGCCAAAACAATGGTCTGTGCATGGTCAGGGAGGCCAAGTCCCAGGGGGCAGCAGGGGAGCCCCTGCTCTGCAGGGAAGACACAGACCCTGGAGAAAAAGTGGACACTGTGATATGCTGGTGTGTACAAACTGCCTGGGGATGCTCAGCTGGTCACAGCACTGGGGACCGTGCGGCACACTGGTATTTTCTGACATTCCCTGATTCTCTTTCATGAATTCAGCCCTATCTGCCAGCTCTCCTGGTGTACACAGGGATAGCTGACTCCATTTCTGAAGCAGTGGGATGCTAATCTATAATCAATGCTCTGGAAACCCAATGCTCTGGGATCTTATCTTAATGCACTGATTGCAATATATTCCTGAGTGATTCCTCTATTTGAACAGCTCTAGTCAAAACACTTCACATCTTGAATTTCATCGGGTGGATATCACTAATGAACTTACTTCTGCATTTTACATAGTTCAAAAATTGTCAGCTGAAGGGTGAAGGGAATCAGAACCTCTTCCTTGCAACCTGCAGAGAGAGAAGTAAAGAGCTCTGCCGAATAAATGATTCATTACCCAGCCTTCTCAGCCCAGGTGCTTGTGTTAGCATCTGAAGAAGCTCTCTCCACACATGACTTCTCCCGTTGCAGGGTGAAAGCAATCAGTGATGCCCTGCAAGGGTGAGCAATGCCTTAGGACTGGAACTGACCAGCCAAGGTGTCCCCTGCTGCTGGGGACATCCTTGATGCCACCGGTTTTGAGGGGAGCAGCCCCTCTCCTTAATATTAAGTAAAAATCTCTCCTTCCATGAGACACCCTGAAAGCCAGAAACCCCAATCTCATACCAAGTTAAAGAGACAGGAAAGAGAAACAAATAAGCCTTACGTATCTCCACAGGGAAAATATGTATACTATTGACACCAGCAAGTTGCCAAAGTCTACTGATGGGCTACGTGTGTTGTTGTAAAAGTAATTATCCCATTGAGTTTCCAGCCCTTGATGACGCAGAGGATAAACAGAAGTTTCCTGTTCGGGACTTCATAAACACCCTGAGCAGATAAACACTCATAAGCGAAGGGTTTGGGACGGGGAGGGGATGGGCAGCAATCCTCTTTTATGAGAAATGAGATTGGAAAATGGTAATCTCCTAAATGGGTATGGCTGGTGGGCTGATAAACAGAGCTCCTGGTTATTATGGTGATGAGCTTCATAGAAAAAGTGTAATCCCAGCCCAACTGTTCAGGAGATCACTGCCCGGCCTCTTCCCCCCTCTCCCAAATCATCACATTAGGCTGATAGGAGAAAATAAATGAGATCTCTTTGTGCCAGGTTGTATAACGCCATTGAACAGAAGCTTCCAGCTTTGCACTTTATCTGGGGACATGGTGACTTCCTGCCCTGTATCAGGAGAAGAGCCTCAATTTCCCTGTGTGCAGCTTATGTCCTCTGGTCCCTCCTTCCACCGAAAATCTCTGATGAGTCTGATTGCATCTTCTTCAGCAAGCAGCAGTGACCACAGATCTTTCTTTTTCTGGGGTCCTTTTCCAGCCAGGAGCTGAAGCTGGGGCAGCTGCACACCCAGGGCTGGGGCACTGGTTCCTTGCTGCTCCCACCTGCAGCCCTGCCACCAGACCAACCCTGCCAGGAGGACCAACACCCCCACCCACTGCTGTATGCCAAGAGAGAAGTGTCAGGGGAAGCCCAAGACACAGCCCAGGAATGGAAATCCACAGGTTATGGAGTGTTTTTTGCACAGTTCCCTTGGTAGGACTGAGAGGAAGGCTTTGCATCCTGGTGCATGCAGAAACCCTCTCCTGACTGCCAAAACTGCAGACTGGGGCCAAATTAAAGGCAAAGGACAAAATGCCATTTGATGTATTTTTGTTTAGCTTTAAAATGTTGGGAGGGGGGAAAGGCCACGTAAAAGCTGTCAGCAACAAGACAGTGACAGGACGATAACTCCCCAAAAAGCCGTAGGAACATCACAGACCCACCAGCACCAGCCACATCAAAGAAATCTAAACAGTCCCATGTTACCTCAGCCAAGCAACAAATCAAAGCAAAGGGACAAGCTCCTGGTTCTGGGAACATACTCACAGTTTTTCCTCCAACCCTTTGCAAACAAAGAGCTTTCTGCAGTTTGTTGAGAAGCTTGTAGCGTTTGTGTTAATGCAAGTGGAGTCAGAGGGATGGCAAGTGAAGGGCAAACACAGGCACTTTGGGGAAGTTGGTCTTGAAGAAATAGTTTTGAACACAGAGAACAACAAACAGACCTCAAGCATTCGTGGCATTGATTTTTTTTTAATGTATTTTGCATGAAATGGAAAACTACAACAACAAGCGGTATATACAGTAACAACAAACAATGCGAGGATACAACAAAAAGAGGATTATAATTTCAAATCGGTGTGCTCTGCGTGTGCAGCGCTTTCAGTGCTGGGGAGCAGAGCTGCCCTTATTTCTGCTGTCTGTGAGGCCAGGGATAAAAGATGTCAAACTGCAGATAAAACTGAGTGTGCAGGGATAATGATAAGGTAAAAAGATGAAAAGGAGGTTTCATACCGCTAAACCCATGATTCACATTCACGCATTAGGCTCTAAAAATAATTCCAAAAATTGTGTTCATGAAAAAAGAATTGTTGATTTTTTTTTTTGCCTCACTACCCCACCTAAACAACTCCCTACTTCAGAGTTGGCTGTGGGATGGATGTGGGTATCTAGGTTGAAGCCAAGCAGCAGGAAGATGGGATGGGTTTGAGGTTCCCTGTGCCAGAGCTGGGTCTGGCTGAGCTTGGGCTCGTGGCTGGGAGAGCGTGATGCAGGCCATCAGCTGCTCTGGGGGTAATCAAAGACTCAGGAAGGTGGAAGGAGTGGGCAGGACTCACCCTGGACTTCAGAAAAGCTTTTGATGCCTCAGTAGATGAAAGCTTTGCTACAGGGGTAGTAAAATAGGATTGAAAAAGAGCAATTCTTGGAAAGATAAAAAAGCTGAAAACAAGGAGTGAGGATATCAAAGGCTGTGGGGATCACACAGGCTTCAGCATGCCAGCAGAACATCACTGCCACAGGTCCTGTGGGCTGCAGAATGGAGCCGGCTTCTTTGGAAACCAGCAGGCACAGTGGCAATGAAGTTGGCAGCATGGGTTTGTCACTATGGCAAAAGCCTCAACGTGGCTCCAAGTCCTAACATGCAGCATCTGAGGGCTTCACGGATCTTCTGCACCACACAGAAAGCCTCAGAATCCATTTTTCTCCCCTGTTGTTTTCCCCAGGAATATCTATCCCTCCTCCCACTGCCTCAAGAGGGAGCCGGAGACATCCCTTGCCGGGATTCAGGGACAGAGACTGACCCCCACAGAGCCCTGTCCCCCAAAAGAGTGCAAGGTGTCTTGTACTAAGATCAAGAAGCTTCAACCCACCAGTTTGATGTAACTCACACATTGTTTGACTGGTTGGGGTAGGGGAAGGGATGGGTTTAGAGAAAAAAATAATTCATTCTCCCTGCATTTAATTGGTTGAGAAAAGTAAAATTCCACGTTTTCTGCCCTTGCAGGCAGACCCTTTTCCACAAAAGTTTTCAGTCTGCCACAAGCTCAGCACATCACCCAACACCAGCTGGGGCAGAGCCTGTGCCAGCAGCCATCCCACGGCCACTGCCAGCACCGGGAAGAGAAGCCACAGCTCCTAAAATAAACCTCCTCCATCCTGCCCCTCTCTGAGGCTGAGGAGAGGACCTGAGGGCTTAGGTTTGCTCTCTCCCATTCCTGCTCTTCCTCACTTTGAGTCCATCTGAGGGCAGGGGAGGCAATGCTCCTGGCTGCTCTAAGAGCCAGGCAAGGCTGGGCTGGGAGTGCTGTGCCATGGGGCGCAGCTGGCACCTGGGCTGCTTCTCCTGTCCTCCTCCTCCAGTGCTTTTAAAAAGCATCTAGCATGAGAAATTATATATTTCAAGGATACTTCATGTAAAAAAAATAAGCCCTTGAAAGCTTGCTCTGTACATGGGGTTGTGTTGGAGGCTTTTACACAGATGCTGAAACCTTTTGTCCTGTTTTTGCTGGGATGAACTGCTGTGAGGACAGCTGGGGAGTCTGAGGTGGGTCTGTGTGTCTGCACCACTATGCACATGGGGCTGTTGTATCACTGCTCTGTCGAATCAGACACGGGAATCATTCCCTCTTCCACTGACATGTAGCCTGTTCTGTTCTGGGGAAAACTGCCTAACTTTAACATTCTAATTCAGGAGGATTCTGGATCAAGCCCTGGCTGTCCACAGTGCTGTATAGAAATTAAAAGAAGAAGGTGATCTTACCTCTTGCCACTGGATTACAAGATGGGTACAGGATGCAAACAGAGGTTGCATGGGGCCAAATCTTCTAATTTAGGACAAGAAATGGAGTTTTTGCTCCAGCTGGGATCTGGCAGACAGCAAGCCAAGGCTCAAATCCCCTCATATTCCCTCTTGTCATGCAGGACCTTGCAGTTTCAGGGGCTGAATGAGCAAAGCCCAGAACAAGCAACAGTTCTTCCCTCGCAGGGTGTACCAATAACAATTCCCAGGTTTTCTTTCCCAAGGGAGCAGGGACGCTTCATTAATTGAGAATTTCAAGGATCTTTGAAATCAGCAGCTGAAATATGCTCTAGAAATACAAAGCACTTTTATTTTTAGAATGGATGTACAATAGAATCTCCCCTTATTTTCTGAAAAGGGCTTTCTCCCAGTCTGGAAAGGCCAGCTGGGCTACCTTAGTGAAACTGCAGTGCAGTGTGAGGAGAGGGAGGGGCAAGTGAGAATACACAGAAAAATAAATATAAGGCAAGATGGAAAAAGGTGGGGTTTTCTCCTTTTTGTTAGGAAGAATGATAATAAAATGCTGAAAAAATACCATAAACCAGAAGGCCATGAGTAAACCTGGATTAGTGGAGCATTTTCTGCCAGGTGAGCAACAGCAGGAGGAGCCGAACCTCCCTGAGCATCCCTGCACCACACCCCACATCCACTGGCATGGCTGCAGCAGGGACAGGCAGGCTGAGCTCCTGCCAAGCAGTTGGCCAGCCCTGCGGGAGCCCAGACACTTCCTGGAGCAGCCAAATTAGGGCGGCTTTGCTGAGACAGGTTTTCAAATGAGACAGGTAATGTGGTCAGACCAGGCATCTTATGGGGATAAGATGCCTCCAAATGCAGGTGGAGCAGCAGGGATGTGGATGTGTCCTGGACAGAGGGGTTATCCCAAGACTTGCTCGGATACAGCCTTTGCCCCATCCCCCACAAGGCCCTGTGTTTCCCTGGAAGCTCTGCTACCTCCAAAACCCTCTAGGAATGAATACTTACCCCAATAATCCACTTCTGCTCCTCATTACCATTGACCTGTGGCATTCTCTTTCCAGTGTATAATTCAGCTCTGGTTTATTCAAAGTGGGCTGGGAGGAAACAGCACAAAGAAGAAACAAAAATGGCCTGAACAAACAAAGCACAAATGAGATCTGTTTGGCCTTGAGAAAGGTACAATTCCTTTTGCAGATAGGAATGACTGTGGGACATACTCGAATGGGGCTGTACAAACACCATTTCCCTCCAGGACTTAGGGAAAGTTTCCTTTTTATCACAAGCCTTCACAGCTTGGCTTTTGGTTGCCAGAGCATGCAGAAGGGCCCTATGCTGGGACACACCACTGGGACCTGGCCCTCCACCAAACACAGTGCACATTTCACACTGAGCCACGTGCTGATGTGGGAACCAACCATAAACATAAATAAATAAATAAATTATTACTGAATTATCACTAAACAATGCCTTTTCCCTCTCTTCTTGTGCTTGCTCCATGCAAAACTAAACAATCTGGAGGTCCTTGAATAATAGGTGGCCTCATGTAACAAACAGAAGAGCATTCTGCTTTTTATTTACTGCCTAGAAAGTTATTCCATTGCAACATATTGCCCCATGTCCTGGGAGCCCCATGGTGTACCCAGGCTGCTGGGTTAAAGCATGTCCTCCCTGGGGGCTGCAGGGCGGACAGAGGCACCCCCGGGTGCTGCTGGAACACCCATTGCAGGGACAGCAGGGAGGTTTGGAGTGTGGGAGGATGAGATGAGGAGGGGGAAAGCCAGCTCACATCACTCATCTGCTGCCACTGAGCTGCCAGCCTCCGTGGGGCCCGGCTGCTGCAGCGCACGAGCACCCACCCTCCGACAGCTTGCTGGGAGGGGAGAAAAGCCAAGCCCATGTGCAGCTAGCCAACATCCTCTTTCCTCTCTAAGGAAGCTTACAAAAGCCATTTGCTATATTAATATGACAGCCCAGTCTCCCTCCTTTTCCACTCCCCTGGCCCAAAAGGCAGAGGTTGGGTCTGGATGAACACTGCGCTCAAGGAGCTTCCCCTCCCAGCCCAGCCCAGCCCAGCCCAGCACTGCTTACCCAGGGCTGTGGTTTGTGGGGCAGAGCCCATCCTGCTAAGGCCATTCTGATGCCCACCGCTGGGCCCCTGAATTGTTTAGCTCCAAAAGGCAGACAGCATTTTCCTATTCTGTGAATTTTCCCAGCAGATTCATCTAACTGATTCCTTTGCTTTCCCAGACAGCATTTCCAGAAGGAAGTGCCATTCTCAGTGAGAGTAATCAAGCATCACACCAGCAAAGGCATGAAGTGGCCGTTCACATGCTGGAGCATCCCAACAGCTGCAGGTCGGCAGAGATGCCTCCCCAGCTCCCTCCAGCCACGCACCCACTGCTCATCTTAAGGCCTTCAGCAGAACGTGTCAGACCCCCACAGAGACACAACAGCATTGTTTTTGCAGGGTGTTACTGTCAAACCAGCAGTGACCATGCCTGGTTGGGGCAGGACAGTGTGAAGCCAATGCCTTCTCCATGGAGAATTTCCTCATTTTCTTCCAACATGAAGCCTGTCCCCAGCTCACCCTCAACATTGACAGATACAGAGCTCAAATGCAGCATTAATTACAGTGGTAGGTGAGAGGGTCCTAAGCAACTTCTTCCTTACAGTGATCTAAAAGAGTTGGAGCCAGAAGAGACTGGAAGAAGACGGGGCTAAGGAGATGAAGATTCAGGAGACCTGCAAGCAAAATACAGCTGCAGCTTAGAGGATGCAAGAGAAAATGTAGGGCAATACATTTACAGAGTCAAAGCAACTTGAACACGGATCAAAAGTACAGAGCAAGTATCAGGGAGATGGGGAAATAACAGAAACTTTAATTCAGGATCCTACCTGCCAGTGCAATAAATATTAATGGAATAAGCTGGAGAAAGGGGAGGCCTCCTTGGGAAAGGAATAGCAAAAGCACTGAGATTGATTTCCCATCAAACAATGTTTGACAAAGTAAAACAATTAAGGTCTGAGAAACAAAACCGAATTTTAGGGGACAATAGGCAGGATAAATGGATTTCCAAAGAACTAATAATCAAAGCTTTTGAGCTCACTTCAAGCCCACCAATGCTAGCTTGAATTAAACTGCCCAGCATGACACCAGGCTGTGGTCTTCAAGCACCCTCCATCCCAAGGGTCTTTTCTGCCATTCCAGAGCCAACAAAATAAGTTTTTACCCTCAAGGTTTTGTAGGCCCATAAAAATTCAGACCCATTCTCAGAAACCAGTTGCACTGCATATAATAAGCCACTTCCACACATCGATCATCACCCCCCGCTCCCATCCCACAGTGCCCTCTCTGGCTACTGGAAACTATTCCTGTTCACCTCCAGTTCCTCTGTCAGGAGAGGTACCTGCAAATGCTGCTTCTTAGCTCAGACTCATATCATACACATACTCACAAGAAACTAATTGCCTTCATCATATAAGCCTGAGGACTGTTGCTCTTCCAGCAACCTTGGCCAGTTTTTGTCCAATTTTTGCAAGGGGGTACCCACAATTTGGTCTGAAGGCACCACTGAACATGGCCCTGGATCTTTTTGTTTCAGAAAAGCTCATTGTTGCCCATCAAAAAATTCCCCCTGTTGGTTTCCTGTGAGGCTGAGTGGGGAAACTGGGAGATTTCTGCCTAGTTGGATGGTTGATGATGCATCCTGTGAGGGACTCCCTGGGACTCTCACTGCCATCAAAACCACTGCAAGTGGTGAGTTCATGCAGTGCCCCAGGCCAATATTTTACTCCAACAGAGACTAGTGATTGCATCTCGTCTTGAACTTCCCACAGGCTGGTAAATCACCAGTGTACAAATTCATGTGGGGTCTTCCACTGCTGGGAGCAGAGCCCTTCTCTCCATACCCCTGACGGTCCCTCAATGAGCCAGAAACAAAATCTCCTTCATCATTTCGCCGCCCACCCAATCCAAACCTCGCTGAGCAGGCTCTGCTGCACCACGCACCACGAGAGGAGCTCATCAAAGCATCCTTTTAATTGCTAGAGTAATGACTTAGATGCAAAAAATGCCAGAGAAATTTGCATGACTAATTAAATAATTAAACACAGCCTGACAACTGAGGAACACAATCACACATCCCAAAATCAAAACCACCTCTTAAGCATTGACAGAAAGAAGGGATTCACTGCCCTGCGTGTCCTGTCAATGAGACTTGGCGATGGGTTGTGTCTTTTTTATTAGAGACCAAGCAGAAGTAACAGCACCCCCATTCTCTGATGAAGCCTTTGATCTCTGTCCAAAGTGTTGCTGGATCCTGAACTCAAGCTAGCAGCCACAGCAGAAAAGCAAGACTGAATCTGGCCATGCTGCTGTAGCTGATGTAGCAGGGACTGAGTGCTACATGCAGCTCTGTGAAGACCTCTGGGCAAGGTCTGCAAGCCCAGCCTTCACTGGACAGTGTTGGAGAGGCCTCAAACCATGATGCTGGTCAGCCATGGTGTGCTGGGAACCTGGTATGGGAAAGGTCAGACTCCCATCTGAGCTCCCATGTGCCACTCAAATTTACCCTCAGTCTTCAGCAAAAACCAAATCCCACTCTCTCCAGCCATTCTGCACCAGAGCCAAAGGGTTAAACTGTTGTTTTCCAGCAAGGAGAAGGCAAACTATCTCACCTCCTTGCTTTTTCCAGTAAGCTTATAAAACCCATTTACAATATGAATATGGAGACAGGCAGAATTGCATGGGCTAAAGGCAAATTTGAAAAGATTAATTCTCTATTACAATTCAAGCCTTGATTTCATAACCTTAGAGAGCAGATTCCCTGAGACTCTCCTGGGCTGTGGCAGGATGCCAGGGTTGACAACACTGAGACCTGACAGAAGCCAGAATCTGACATACTTTAATTCTTCGAGAAGGAACAACATCAACATGATTTTGAGGAAGGAGATGGGAAATCCAGCCCTAATGGAAAGGTTTGGGACATTGCCAATATTTTACATTCTTCATGACACAGTTTGCTGCTGGCTGCATTGCCTGATGTGATTAGCCCAAGTAAAAGTTAGCCAGTGCCTTCCCAGCCCAGTGCTGTCCAGGTGGTTCTTGCCTCCTGCTCTGCCCACACACAGAATCCCTGCAGTCACCAGAAGCCCTGCAAACCTCCAGGGACCCATCTGGGAAGTGCATTATTCCTTTCCTCTGCATTTGGTGATATTATCTGGAAAAGCACTGCCAGGATTTCAGCCCAGATCTTATTGACACAGAGACCAAGGGAAAAAATACCTTCCTAGAGGAGATAAGAAAGACTAACATGTATTTCAGTTCCAAAATAGATGTGCTAAATGATCCCACATTGCAGCACAGCCTCTCTGGCCACTGGAAGAGCAAAGAACTTCCTCCCCATCCCCAGCTTCTCACAAACCTGGTACCAGATTCATAGAAACTCTTTTATGAGTCAACATGGTCAAACTAGTGCAAAATCTCTACATGATCAGCCTTTCATTTGTTTCCACCATGCTTATGTAAAGTTATTAGTGACAAAACTATAAAAATCCAGTGTGTGAACCAAAATAGCTGGATGAGCCCATCCCAGGACTCCACTGGACCAGCTGTACTGTGCACACCAGCTCCTTACCACTGAAAACTGAGACTCAAACCAGAGAATCCCACTGATTTCCCCCAAACCATCTCCCCTGTGCTGGCTGAGGAATGCCAGGTGCCAGCACTGAGCACACCTGACCCTGCTGTCCTGCTCTGGGGAGCCAGAGATTGCATGGCCAGGGTGATCCAAAACAAGAATAGATCCTCCAAATGGCAGCACTGCTATAAACAGGGATAGTGCCATTAATGGGCCTTGGCTCCCCTCTTTGCTAGCTGTGCAAATAATTTCTGGGCAGCAGAAGCATAAGTAAACAGATGAGAAGCACATGAGAGGATATATTTCTCTAATTTACTCAAGTCACTGAGAAGCATCAGGGCAATTTTTAAAAACTGCTCACGCACCCAGGAGTTTAAACTCTGTCAGTTTCTAAAAAATTTATTATTTCTGGCTGTAATTACAAATCTGGGCAAGAGACTATCTAGAAAAGCAGATCCATTTAGGCTCTGTAGCAGAAGTGTACTGGGGATTCAGAGCACATAGTGCAGACCCAGAGGAACCATGCTACCATATTATCCATAACTCAGACCTTCCTCAGGTGACCAAGCCCATAAGACAAAACATGCAAAAAAAAGCATCCAGAATCTAGCCCACATAAACAAGTTTCCTTCATCTGCACAACACTGGTAGAACGAGAACTCTTGTTCTCTGAACACTTGTGAAAAACACTGCTCATTTTTCATGTTTCTGAGCAATTTCACAAAGTTGGCCCCTGAAGACCACGTTGTAAAGACCAGGACCCTTTCAGGCAAGCAGAATTCCCTGATGTAGGCTCAAGCAATACCCTGGCTCCAGCCTTTATTTCCTCAGCACCTCAGTTTGTTGATTTTTAAGCTGGTAAATACAGAACCACCTCCAGGCTCCTGCGTAGCTTAACCATTTGTCATATGAGCGTTGTCAGAGCTGGGATGGACTAGAGCTACAAGAGAGATGTGTGGAGGAGAGTTACAGCCACAAAGGTGATGGTTTTCATGTTAATAATTAGCATCTGTTGCCATCAGAGCCTGTAAGTCAGATCCAGGCAGGGAGGAAAATGCTGTGCCAGCGTCTCCGTTGGATTTGTTGCTGGTCCCTGAGACTCTCCAGCTTCACAGGGACTAGTGAAGGCTCTTGGAGCCATTGATAATTTGTGTGTTCAGAGCAGGGTCTGTACGTCTGGCAGCAGCTCCATCCTCTTCCTTGCCAAATAAATGCCAGAGACTTTGCCTAGATCTTTTTGCACACACCTATTTAGAAAAAGAGAAAAAGACTACCCTGCAGTGAAACCTCATGTTTCTTGCACTGAAAAGCACTTTATTCCCAAAACACAAAGCTAAACACAGCCTGCACTGGCTCCTGAGGAAGACCTCCCTCAGTCAATTCACCAAGTGATGCACACACTTGGTGCCTACTGAGGGATTTCCAGCACTGGAAGATACTCACCCCTGCCTGAGTGAGGGACTCAGGATATGCTTCCACCACTTCAGGGGCTGGTGTTTTCCCCCTGCACCTTGAAAATCTCTGTCGTGCCACCACTCCTTGCATCTTGGGAGCCAAGCTGTGCAAAGGCTTTCCTAGAGGCCCCAGCACATGCAGCCACATCTCCCCGATGTCTGACTAAACAGAGGAGATGAAAAGCAACACTCCTGTCCTGGTCCTCTCTTATTTTAACAATCATGTAACTTCTCACTGAATCTTAGAAAAAATGCTCTGGAGTCATCTTCAGTACCAGCAATATCCTTCCATCTTGGTGGTCTCCTGATAACCTGGCCAGGATTGCAGATCCAGCTGTGAAACTGCTGTTCCTCTGCAGCCAGCCCTGTCCCTACCACCCCTTCCCTCTGCAGACGGAGCAGTGCCAGGCAGGAGGTTTGCAGGGAAACCAGGAGTTCCGAAGCGTAATTCCTAACAGATGGCAGCTCTAGCCGTGCAGCCTCAGAAGGGCACTTTTAAAAGTAAATAGCAACAAATGTTTTGGTGTGTAATGCATTGAAATCTCGATCTCACACGGAGCTTATTTTCTTTTTTCCCTCTCCCAGCAGTGGCAAATGGCTGAGGACAAATGTTGCTGAAAAGAAAGAAGAAAGAAAAAAAACCTCAGACAATTAAATGTTTTAGAAACAAATGTGTTTCAAAATCAACAAGAAGAATTCATGAAAATCAATCCTAATTCAAGAGGGCTGTACTGATTTGTTCATCTTTCCCTTTCCCTGCCTAAGCAACCAAAGCAATAAAAATGATAGCTCCATCTCGGGCAAGGAAGCAATTGAAACTTCAAAAATGTTCAACATCAGCTGATGAAGCCTGATGCAGTCTCCATGGCCTGAAAGCTAAATATTCTGCAAGAGAAGCAATGTACCAGGCGGATGAGTGGGAGTTTCAGATAACTCCTACCCCTTCAGCTTGCTTCTCTTAACAAAGCCAATCAAACCAAGGTAAGATTGTCCTGCCACAGAGGAAAAGCAAAACTATTTGTATCAGCAAAAGCACAGCACAGACAGGAGCTGCCTCAGTTGCTCTTTGCCAGTAGGAAACAGTTGCTCTGCTCTCACACTGTGCCCACCCAGGGCCACCCACACACAGACATCAACAGGGCAAATCTCCTGGGAAGCCAAATTAGGAGTTGCGATGCAGGTCCTGCTGTGCCTTCCTGAAATGCCACAGCCATGGGGACATGGGCAACATGTCACAAACCTGCAGCTCTTCATCTCATTGCACTAAGTGATCCCAGAGAAAACACTTCTCAGGAAATCCAAAGTGGGGGATTTGGGCACCTACTGCCCCCTAGACCTGGTCCCACCTCAGCCTCTCCCCACAAAGAGAAAGGTGCTTTTCAGGCTGTCACCCTGGCATGGAGGGTGCCTGAGGGATCACAACCAGGTATGTTGATGTTGCCCTAAATAAAGGACATTTCCTCCAGAATTTCCCACTGGAATATGGGGTTGGAGAACACATCCCCCTGCCAGGGTTTGCCCTGCTCTAAGCTGACATGAAGTCATGTAAACGTGATTCCTGCAGCACCCAGCCTTGTGCAAACAAATCGTGTCCAACCACCTCCAGAGAGCTTCCTGGCAGTGCAGAGAGCAGGGCACCCGTATCCACAAACCCACGTCATCTCGCCTTGGCATCCCTGGCAGCAGCTACTGAGTTTTGTCTTGAGGCAAGCAGACGCTGACTTAAGTGTGGGTTTAGAGGAAGATAAAAGCTTCCCAGTTAGCAAGGACATGCTCCCAAAGGAGGGTTTCTGTTTAACAGGCAGTGACAGCGCCCTGTGTCATTGCACGGCAAGAGCTGAGATAGTTACTTGCTGTGGGGGTTGTTTATCTCTGGGTCACAGACATCTTCCCAGCTATCCCCAATGCTCTCTAAAAGGGAGTGGGAATTTGAGACAGAAAACAAACCTGGGAATAGCCATGTGGAATGAAATGAGGAAAGGCAGTTAAGAGAGAAGGAGAAAAAAACTGAAGACAAAATATAGCAGGAAGAAACAAGAAAATATAAAACACAGACTAGATCTCAGACACCTGAGAGTTGCACACACTCAGATTTTCTTCGGAAAAGGCTTTTCCACTTCTCTCTGTAAAGTAATCAATTTTGTTAGACTTCCAGCTTCCCAGTACAATCCCCAAAGTTATTTGGAGACACTCCACCCTTCTTGCTATGTGTCTAGTGGAACCAGGTGGAGATTTTAGGAAGGACCTATACATCCTGCTGTGGTCATAAGCCAAGGGATTTAAATACCCTTGATAACACCATCTATGTTTAAGGATTCAGAGCCATGTTCTTCTCTTCCCTGAAATGTATTCCTGTTACTGCATCTTGAGCAAATGCTTGAGGACTTGAGATGTATTTCCTTTTTGTCATATATTCTATGGGAAAACACACTGCAGTTTCACTGTAGCCAAGCGGAGACCAAGATCCAAGAATAAGACATGGGGTTTACATGAAGGTTTTACAAGGAAAGAGAAAAAACAGGCAGAGGTTTGTGCTCTGCCAGCCCTGCCCAGCCCAGCCCAGCAACAAGAGCATGTGTTTGTGCTGCTGTTCAGTGCTGCCATCACCCAGCAACCCGTGATGCCACTTGCTCACCAGAGAAGGCTCAGGAAGGTGACCAAGTATCCCAGGGCAGGGTGGCCCCCCAGGGCTGCTCCTGGCATGGTGCAATCAAGGGATGCCTCACTGTGCAGCCTCGCCATGAGGTACTGAACAGTCATTGCCAAAATCAACTGGTTTGTCTGGGCACACGGACACAGAGGGTGAGCCCAGCAACCCCCTCACCCGGCAGTATAACCACATTTTCAAGCAGATTTTTCTTTCCACAAATATATCCATTATATCTCTCCATTTAGCTGGGATTCACTGAGACTGATTTGCTGTAGACTTAGTTAAGAGATTAGAACTGTATTTATTCCTGAGCCTGCCAGCCTGGCCATTTGCTACAACGGATAGAGGAAACATATGACCTCACTATTTTTTTATGTCAAAACAGCCCAGTATATATCCTCAGTTCCTTGGGGGGCTTTGGTTTGATTATTTTGTAATCACACACTAAAGTACACACAATTGGCATGTGTGGGAGCCACATTTTATTTGCTTGACAACACTTGTGGAGCTGAGCAGCCAGAGATCCCTCCTGAACCATTCTCCTCTTGCTAGGACTGCATGTGCCATTGCTTCTGTGCCTCTGGTGTTCAGTCCATGCAGGTCATGCCCTGGGACAGAACTGATCCACGGCTGTTGCATGAATCTCCAAACCCTCTACAACCACTGATAATCACCAAGAAGAATAAATGACTGCTAAGGCCCTTAGTTTTTGCCTTAAAGAAAATGCATTTTAATTGTACCTTGGCATCAGCCTGTTGAAGGCTGGAACTCATATGCAGCTGGAACTTTTTTTCATCCAAACAACTTCCACCTTTGCACACATGTTAAATCCTACCACATTTATCTTCAGTACTTCAATACTTAAAAAACCCTTCTCATTGACCCGTTTTGTCCTTCCTATCAAGCAAAGCAAAGGAGAGAGGGTAGAAAGAAGCATCATTCTTGTGTGTGTGCTAAGGGATCAACTACCTTTATCCAAAGTTTAAAAAAAAAATCAAGAAGTTATTAATAACTTACATTTACACAATGCTGTTCATCCCAAATATGAACACCAAATTATAGGACTACCTGTGTCTCATGTTACCTCCCACTGGAAGGTGGAATAGGACAGGTGTTTAGTAATTCAGTGTAATTGTCCCCAACAATAAAGGAGGTGAAGAAAAAACACAACATTCCAAGAATTCAAGAAGAGAGAAAGCAAGAGGCAGCCAGCTTAATACTCATGTGAACTACTGATACAGGTTGCCAGAGATCCCACCCCAGCTCCCAAAGCTCCTGGACACAACTTTGTTGGAAGATCAGGGAATTCACACAATACATTTGAAAAACACTTCTTCAGCCACAGAATAAGTATTTTCAGCCAAATTTGGGATCTTCTGGTCCAGGAAGCAGTCAAATATATCTCAGGCAAACTGGAACACTACAGAAATATAGATTATTCATGCTGTGATGATGCATTTTTTCAACATCTTAATTATTAATGCAGAATTCTCCTGAGCTGCCCAGATGCTCAGTTTCTGACACTACTGAAATCAAGAGGAATTTCACTGCTGCCTGGTGAAATCATGAGAAATGCTCCTCTCTCAGGAAGTTTTAAGGTGGTTTCTGGCCACAGTCAGACTCAGTAGGTAAGGATGGCTATGCCAGTCCAGCCTCCTGGATTCTTGCCAAGGCCAGTGGAGGGTGCGGTTGGAGGGATACGAGCAAGGCACATGCACAGCAACCCTCTCCTCTTGCACTCACTGCTCCTGACAGCCCATCACCTGGGGACAGCTCTAGCCAGAGGCAGTAATTTTCTGTATTTAATAACCTTTGATGGGTCTTTTCTACAGGACTTCTTTCTTCCTGCTTTTTGAACCTGGATCAGGTTTAGCATCCAGGCAATATTTTGATATTAACTGAGTGCACTGATACTCCAAATACAGAGTTTGCTTCAGGTACTGTTTCATCCTTGACCGAGATGTCATTTTCCCCAACATGACCTTCTCAGAATATCACTGCCTGGTTTGCATGTGCAGAATTTGTTCTCGCCCATCCCCTCCCAGAGAAAGCAAGCCCTTGGCTTAGGGCATTGAAGGGATGCTCATGAAGGTTAGATTCAGCCAAGGACAGCCAGTCTATAGGCTCTCTTCAAAATCAAAGGTGAGAGATGATTCCTGTTATTCATCCTCTGGAGGAGTGTCTCTTTTCCTCCACTGATTATACCCTCCATCAGCCAAAGGCAGCCTTTGTGAATCACATCAGTACTTAAGAGTCAGGAAGCACTGCATAACACAGAAACAATTGGTAGAGCTGATGCTTCTTTTAAATATTTTAACACATATTTCTAATAGAAAAACAATGTCATAATTCCATAAAAAAACAATGAAAGGTTTTTGTGGAGAAAAGAATGGGAGTTGAATGTAACTAATAGTATATTTGTACTTGGAGTTAGCTTCTGAGAGCTGTGAGTTAAGTATGGACTGATATTTTCAGGGACTGAATTAGCATTCCTCAATAAGATCATTCATCAGGACTACTTGTGTGAATGAGAGCTGCAAGGTTTCTGGATATCATTTATATAAAAACAGGAATGTTCCTGAAGTGCTGTAAATGGAGCTGCTTAAATTGTCTGTCCAAATCTTGCATCTGATGACAGTAGCTGAATGAAATGACACTTGTGTGCAATCAGTTGCATGTCTGAGCTTGAATGCTTAATGCAGAAGGTCAAGCTCAGTTCCACCAAGATCAAGCCTGATTCTCCTACTGAGAGTAATCAAGACTTTGTCTCTAACCAGTGCTCCTGGATTGTGGCTGGAATAATTTAATTCCTACTCAACCATCACTCTTAATACTGCAGAAGTAGGAATAGTAAAGGGCTGATGGATCCTTGTCTTCCTTAAGTCCCAAGTCAAGGTCAGATACTGTGTCTCATTTTTGGCACCATCTCACCTTTGCTTGAAGGACAACATTGTATAACTTCAGTTTTGTGGCTTTTCAAGCTGAATCACCCATGCTATTACATGTTTCTTACCGTTGACAGTGGATGGGTGAAAGCTTCTTCCCCACTTCTAGCTCTGTTCCATTTAGGTCTTCACATCCCCACTAAAGCACAGGTATCTGCACAACCATACAAGCAGAAATTGGACCAGATGAAGGGACAGAAAATAGCACATCTTTATGTAAACCCGTGCCCAACAACGAAAATACCCACAAGGCAATCTGTACTGATTTCCTCTCATTGGCAGCAAAATAGTTAATCACTTCACTTCTTGAGGTTTTTTGTAGGCCCACAAGTCTTTTGTCCACCTTGGGTCCCTAAGCCACCAGAAAATAGAAAACATTGACACTGCAAAGACTCCTTAGAGCTGGGAGTTGAAAGTCACTGCAAGCAGTTCACACCTCATCGAGGGTTATCGGCAAGTTCTTTCTCACTTTGAGAAACCATAATTTGGGGCTATCCACTGACTTAGGTAATGTCTTATTTCAGACCACACAATAAGTGTCTTTTCACAACGAGTGGTAGAAACCTTTAATTTTGTATTAAAAAAAATCCACTTTGTTGTGGAGAAACTGATGGGAATCCTCAGGAAATCGTTGGTTTGAGCCACACTACTGAGCAGTGCTTTCATTCAGCTGCTGTCCTCTGGGACGGGTAGGTCAGCTCCAGGAACTCCTCCATTCCTGGTACATGCAGCTCTCCTCAGGCTTCCCCAGCAGATCTTCTCCCTGGCATTTGTTACTTTCCCCAGAATACATCCCATTCTCCTCTCTGTGGCATGAGGGACTTGAACACAAAACTTTCTAAGGTTAGTCCCAAGTACTTTGAAGACAAGCTTTTGTACCTCTTTGCCATGCAAGTGTGCTAACCCCATAAGCCCCCAGTTCCAAGACAGGATGGGTCAGTGACTCCCAGGTCCTGTATCGTGCACACAGACAGGCATGAAAACTAACAACAAAAGTAGTTTACTCAGCATTGCTCTAGACTTGGTCAGGCTGTCCAACTTACTTCTTGACATCAAGTATATTGCTGGTCATATTCTTATCCATATGTTGGGGTTTTTTAATATTGTTGTCTCATTCTTGTTTTGATGCCAATCTTCCTTAGGATAAACCCACCCCATACCTCCTCTCCCCTTAATACTGGTCTCTACTTCTCTGAGTTGCTAGTCAAATTCTAAGGTGTTTCCTCATTTGATTTGCTGGAGTAGAACATATTTGTGGGGTATGGAGTGAGTAAGAGTGAAGTAAGGATATTTGCAATTTGACCTAGTATCTGTGCATTTCATTAATCCTTCCTCCATCAACCACTTAACCTTTATGGGCGTTCTTATTGCCTCTCATTGTATTGATTTCTGTCCATTTCTCCAATTTAGTGAGATCATGCAGTATTTTAAACCTGTCTTCCACTGCATAACTAGGTTTAGCTGGGGGGTAATTGACATCAATTTAAAGAATGAAAAATTAGGCTGAATATCCAGGGAAAACTTCCTAATGGGGAGATGTGCTAGAATGCATTGCTGTCTCTCCATGGGATTGGTGGCTGTTCCATTAGCATGTACATTAAAACCGTACTGAAGGAATATAAGATTATAGATTGGACAGAACAATCCTGAAGTAGGAGGGGAAAGACAAGTTGCAGAGCATTGCAGCTTTCCTCCTACAGTCACATTATCCTGGGCTTGCCCCACTCCCTCTTTATACCACCCACTAGTTCTCTGAGGATGTGCTGAACCCGCAGTATCAACTAATTACGGGGATGGAGCCAACGTTACATTCCCTCCAAAATTATCGCAACCTCAGTTGTGGTGGTGGGCGTGTTGTGGTAGCTGTGAGACTTTCTCAAGGCCCACTGAGTAGTTTTCCCACCCCCTTTTACTACCTCTTGGCAAGCTTTGGGACAAACTTTTCAGTAGGGTCTGTTGCAATAGGACAAAGGTAACAGTTTTACACCAGAAGAGGGTAGATTTGGACTAGATATAAGGAAGAAATATTTGATGATGAGGGAGTTAGTCTGAGCAATATGATCAAGTTGAAGATGTCTCTGCTCACCACAGAGGGATTGGACTAGAAGGACTTTAAAGATCCCTTCCGACCCAAACTATTTTGTGATTCTGTGATTCTAGGAAGAAAGCCAGAGCACTCTACAAACCCTTCATGTGGGTAGCAGAGCCCAGGAGGGTGATGTGTACTGGAGGGCACGTCTCTCCCCAGGCTGGATGTGCCCAGAAGAGACAGCACACATGAGATCTCAAAGTTGTCATCTATCCCACAACATCACTTTGGCACAGTCTGTTCCAAAGGCATCTGTCAGTTTTGTTACCATCTCTCACTTCTTAGAGAAATTACTGATTAATTTTTCTAGCACAATGGTTGAAAACTGATTGCAGAAAGAAGCTGGGTTGTGCTGAGGCACAGATGAGACACAGGAGAATAAAGACTTCTATTTAAAATACACTGCTGACTTTTAGGTTTGGAAGATAGCAGTCCAAGCAGAAACAAAGGTGTTCTCTATGCACCTTGAGTGAAATAGTTTAATTGCAGGAATAGCCAGGAAAAAAAATGTTGTTCTCCCCACCTTTTATCGAGAGATTCTCTCATATTTAAGGGGAGAAAAAAGAAGCCTATTTTCATGCAAAGTTTTTACTGCCAGCAACCACTTTTATTAAAAGAGGACTTTTGTCAACTCCTGAAAAAGGGAAACATCTTTTTCAGCAACAAAACCCAATATATTTATCTCAAAAGCCAAGTAGGCTGGAATG
Organism: Myrmophylax atrothorax; assembly: GCA_026770055.1. Lineage (NCBI taxonomy): Eukaryota > Metazoa > Chordata > Aves > Passeriformes > Thamnophilidae > Myrmophylax > Myrmophylax atrothorax. The sequence continues at coordinate 8,717,358 of JAOXXN010000162.1, read as the reverse complement.
CATTTTGTTTGATGGGGGAGGCAGGCTTTTTTCTTTCAGGTTCTTAAAATTCATTTGCCATGAATAAGCAGATTTTTCAAAAAAATGAAATTTCCCTCTAAGAAAATTTCAAAAGAAACATTTCCACCAGCTCTGCTCAGTTAGCAGCAGCAAAAAAAAAATGGCTCAGAAATGGCTCAATTTCACAGCTGCTTCCCTGAATTTTTCTGAGAGCTGAGAGAGCAATGGGAAGACTTGCCAATTTCTGATTTTCCCTTAAGAAAGAAATTAGCAGATTATTGTGTAGCTATAGGGATGTACTCGGGACAAAGGGCTGAGTGCAGACTCCACATTGGTCAAGCAGAAGAGAAATAATTTTCTCCATGGCAGGAGGCAGGGGCTACAAATTTGTCAGATAACAAGTAGCCAGAGGCTGACATAAAAGACTAATTCTCTTAGTAAAACCCTTGGAGAGTTTCCAATATGACTCCAAGGCTGGTAAGCTGCTGGAGGAGATGAGAAGAAAATGCAGCCATCTCATGAGGACACTGCCTCTGGATTTCTTGATTGTGCTTTTCCTATATGGCACTTTTCATAATGCCCTCTGGCTAGAACCACTGAAATGAATCTTACTGATTGAAATTCTGATCCTATTGATTTTACACATGAGATTTGCACAAATATGAAAGAGCAGGAACAGCTCTATAACCGCACCCATCTCCATTTATTCCCTGCTGCACACATGCAGTGGGCTTGCTTCTCCATCTCAGTCTCCTGAGCTTCCAGAAATAAGTTACCCAAAAGTCAAATATACAGCACCTGCCTATTAGCTCACAAATATTTGGTAAATATTACCAGACCTTGAATACACTAACATTATTTGTGAGTTACCTTTTTGCTTTCTTTTGTCTGAGTTTCTCTCACACCCTCTTGTTAATCACATGTCCTGTTTTCCCCTTTCATTTCAGAAGTGAGGAGAGAAAATGGGAAGAACATGTTCTGCAAGGAACATGGGATGGGAAAGAGCACTGGGAGGAGATGATGTTTGCCTGAAAGGAAAGTGCCTGCAAATTCATGCTTAAATACTCTTAAGTATTAGAGTTAGTGCTATTAGAAATTATATTTCTGCTCCTAAAGAAAGAGAAACAGATATGGGAACTGCAGAACTCAGGACAGCAGGTCAGATGATCACAGAGGAGGCACCGCCCAGAGGTCCTAAGTGGAAAACCAACACAGTGTGAGAACACGGTAACTCACACTCAACAGCACAAACAGCTCCCTCCCTGCCTTACCCAAACCCTGTGGGGCAGCCCCAGTGCAGCCCAGACCAACAGTTCCTTTCCACAACACTGGGATGTCCCTGTCAAACCTCCTGTAGCCATTTGCTTTTTGGCAGGGAGGTGGAGTGGGCTTTAGGGCAAAATTAGCAGCCTTGGCATTCACATCTGCTTCCTAACAACCAAACCTCCCTTTGCAGACTTCTTGTTTACTGAAATGGCAGGTGTCCTTTCCACAGATCAGGCAGCGGTCCTTGATTTTCATTTTAGTTTGATGCATTTTACCTTGCTGTGCTCAACACTTCGTTCTTTCCTCTCTAGATCTTTTTATAGCCAGACTGGCACATATCAATCAATGTTATGGATTAAAGTTGAATATACTGTGACTTGTCTGGGCCTGTAGGAAAGCATTTTAAACAAAGTCCTATTTATTTTATTCTCCTCGTTGACATTGTTTCCTTCTTTGTCCAATCGAGTGAAAAGGCAAAATGGAAAATTGCAGGATTTTATCTCACTAGAATCTCTAAATCATTGTTAGATGTTGTGGAATGGTTCTGAGAAGAAGGCAGGTCATCTGGTGAGATCTGTGACTGCACTGCAACACAAAAAACACCAACCATCTGTTAATTACACTGATGGAAAACATAATCCAACATGGTAGTGAAACGTGATGCCTTGCATGGAGCATGTACACGATTCACATTGCAGGTGCTGATCGCAGTGATTGAGCTGTGAGGAGCTCCAAAGGGATCCCTGCAGGTCAGGCCACATTCAGCGCACTGTGGGGCAGGTGCAAGTGCAGTGTGCGGGTGCAGGAGCTGTGGAGGACCCTCCAGGCACCCAGGCCCTCTGCAGCACACGGGGCAGGGCATGGCAGCTCTGGGCTGTGGGAGCGCAGTACGCACACACAGACACACACACTGCTGTCCCCCGCCCCTGGCTGTGTCCCTGTCCCCATGCACCGAGGGCCAACCCACAGGACATGGCACGCCCTGGGTTGTACGGGACCCACAAGGATCATCGAGCCCAGCTACTGGTTCTGTGCAGGACAATCACATCGCGTGCCTGAGAGCCTTGTTCAAATGTTTCCTGAACCCTGGCAGGCTCAGTGCTGTGATCATTTCCCTGGGGAGCCTGTTCCAGTGCCTGATCACCCTCTGAGGGAAGAACCTTTTCCTAATATCGAACGCAAACCTCCCCGGCACAGCTCCAGCCATTCCCTTGTGTCCTGTCATGGTCACAGAGAGCACAGATCGGAGCTGCCCCTCCACTGCCCCTCGTGAGGAGCTGCAGCCCACGCTGAGCTCTGCCCTCAGTTTCCTCTTCTCCAGGCTGAACAAATGCCCTCAGCCGCTTCCCGCACGGCTTCCCCTCCAGCCCCTGCAGACCCCGGCTCCAAGCCCCGGGGAAGGGGCAGACAGCAGCTCGCCCACCCGGGGCGAGGGGCCGCACCCGGTATCACGGCGCAGGGCGAGGGGCCGGATTGCGGTCGGTGCGCGGCGAGGGGCCGGGAGCGAGGTCGGTGCGGGGCGAGGGGCCAGAGCGCGGTCGGTGGGGGGCGATCGGTGTGGGCCGGGCCGCGGGCAG